>VWZK01015554.1:233878-450136 GCA_013396935.1 Baryphthengus martii | reverse complement strand
TTGGGGTTGGGGGGGGGGGGGGGGGGGGGGGGGGGGGGGGAAGAAAAAAAAAGAGAGAGGCCATTAGGAATTTGCATTCTCCATTACAGCCTCCTTCATGATCCGAAATTTATATGGGAAATGCTAATTGGACGTTCATCATCATAAAGATAATGATTTCTGTAGTCTTCGCAGTGATAATTAAGATGAAAGATGAAAATGATGCAGAGCGAACGTTGTACTCCTTATTTGCTGTGAATGGAGAACGGAAAATTAATTCTGCCCTTGTCTGCAGGGTAGAGGTGCCAGGGAGGGCTGCAGGGGGACATGTGCAAGAAATTGTTTTGTCCAAGACATCTGAATTTGCTTAGGGGAGAGATAGTCCTGCTGATTTTTCTTCCAATAGCCAGATGAAGAAGGCTGATACTATGTGAAACCTCCTCCTCCTCCTCTTGGGAACTGTCCTGAAGACAGATGTGGCTGATGAGATTTTGTTTGTTACGCTTCAATGCACTGTGGGTAGGAGCTTCCCCTCTATTGCTTTCTAACCAACAAGTGCTCCCGGTTCCCAAAGGGAAAGAGGCGATTTCCATGGTGTGGATTGTCAGAGTATCAGATGATGGATGCAGACTGCTGGGGTTACCTGGCCAGAACAGTCATCACCACGGCTATGGGCATCTGCTTTTGAGACTAAAACCAAACAAAAACAGTGTTGCACAAAAACCTCTCTCTTACATTCGTTCTACTCTTCTGTGGTCCCCAGAGGAGGTTTGGTGCCTCTGCAGTGCAGTAGCTAGAGCCCCAAAAGTGGTCACGTTGGCCCCAAGATTGAGATGATTTATCCTGCCCCTTTGGTGAACCTGGAAGTCTTTGCTGAATCCACACAGGACCCAAGTAAATCAAATATCTCTGATGGTTGGCTCAGAGTGACTAAGGACAGGTGTCCCTGACCGGGGACCTGCCTGATACACATTTGTCACACAAGCTATTCCATTTTTAAATACCTTTTTTGGTGGGCACTGCTTTAAGGTTGTGGAACTAAGATCTGAGCCATTCTGCATGTGGCCCAAAACCACTTCGGTTGCAACTCAACCCAGACCTGAACTGGACGCTTTGAACGTTTTATTTCAGAGACCTCATGTGGAAATACTTGAGACCATCATAGTTTTGCTGTTGAAGCAAATTCCTGCATCAACTTGAACTTTCTTTTTCGGTTTGCTAATGCTCAAAGTTAAACCATCTTGAACTTTCAGTTAGAACTCAAACTCATCCGTATTCTTTCCAAGGCAGTATTTTTGGAACTCAGACATAAAAAGAATGGAAAAAAGGTCCCAAGAAAATTCCAGCTGTCTTATGTTTGATATTTTAGTGCAGCAGAGATCCAGAAAATAAGATGTAGTTTCAAAGCCTCTGGCTGTGTCATCTCAGCCTTTGATTTCCTCAGCTCTACCACATTTAGTCATCTTCAGATTTGGTCTGCACTGGAATGGAAAATTTTGAATTTCATGATCGGGCACATTGGGGAGGGAGTCTTAAATCAATATGCACCTACCCACCCACGCACACACAAAGTAGCTGCTGCTTTTCATCTGCATAACTGCAATTTTGGGATTAGGCACCGGTCAATTCCTATCGATGAACTAATTTTCTGCTATTATGAGGCTCTGTATATTGATCTGGAAATAACTAACAAATCTACGAGCATTTATTTGGGACCCAAGAATGTGAGAAGTCTGGTTTGCAGATAACAACAAGTAATTTATCCTGCTAAGTGCCTTCTTAACAGTAATCTATAATGTCACAGGGATGAAGAATTACATCATTCTGTAAGGATCCTCCTGAACTGGTAGGATTCATTTGGGGCTGCTTTTTTTGGGTGGTATGGCACAGCACCTTGCAGGTCCTAGGAAGGAGCTTGCAAAAGGTTTGTTCCCAGACTATGCTTGACACGCACCGCACCACTTCATCAAATTCCATATTGCTTTCTTTTCCCCCCAAAAAAATATCAGTTAGCTAACAGAAGAGAGTTGATTGAATCAACATGTGAAGAGATGTGAGCACAGATCTTTGATCTCCCTGTGCTTGCTCTACAGAAAGAGGGAATCTTGTGTATGAAGGCAGCTCCTGCTGACGATCCTATTAGGGAGAGATGTACACCGAGGTGAATTTTCACCTACCTCCTCATGGCAGGGGTTACAAGCAGCCTTAAGGAGAAAGGCAGAAGAGGAAGCAAGAGAGCTTTACACAGAGCTGGCTGCAAAACAGATTGCAAGCAGGCAAGTGGGGAATTTTAAAAGATTGAATGATGCTATGGAATGAGCTATGATACAAAATCCTTCACGTGTCAGGATTTTTTCACAACGCTTACTGGAAAGACAGCTCGTCTTCTGGGAAAACTCATAACCTTGGAAGCATTTCTCACAGTATCAAGAACATTTTTTCTTAAGCAGTGTTGTCCTGCAGCACCTGCTCATCAGCTCCCGTGAGACACCCAGGTTCACCCAGGCAGTATTTGGCTGAGGAGACCCGGAAAGAACGGTTATGGCTGATGGATGTTAGAAATCTGCAGGTTGCATTTCCCCTCTGACACAGAACCAGCTGTGTGCTAGAAAAGATGGAAAGGGTCCGACTTGAGGCAGAACGTGGCAGAGGTCTGTAAAACCACGAGTGCCACAGAGACAGAGGATGCAGGCCCGTTGCTCACTGCGTCTTCCACGAGAGGATCTAAAGGACCTGCCAGCTGGCAGGCTCCAAACTCTCCCATGGAAGTGATTCTTCTTGTGATACAGATGTAAACTCTGGAACTCCTTCCCTGGGGTGAGGTAGATACTAAAACTTTATGCAGACGTGAGAAATGACCTTCCTTATTGCTTCCACCTTTCCCCCTCTGTGACTTGGGACGCTGTATAAAAGCTGGGGCAGTGAGGCTATAGCTCCTAGTTGGCCTGCCGGAGCGATACCTCTGGAGCAGCAAGGACTGAGTAGTAAAAAAACAACATAAAGACTTCAAAGTCTGTCAGGCAACATTCCCCTTTAAAACGGGCTGAGAACAGCCCACGCAGCGTGACTGAGCAACACACCTCACAGGGGTGCCGAGTTCAAGAAAGCGGCTCCCACACAACTGATCTCGCCTCTGGTGGTCGAGGAAAGGACAGGAATGGGATGGATCCTCCCTAGGCATTGCTTCAGGCACCACACCTTAAGCAATGAGATGTTTACTGCTGAGCCTACTGACACTAGATCAGGTCCTTGGCAAATAAAAAAAACCCCAACAAACATATTATTCTGTGAATTATTACAGTTGAGGAATGAATCCCTGCTGCCGTCTTGAGCGAGCTGGGGCTGAGTAATGTCTGCAGCTACAACGAAGGGATGTTTTATAATCTACAGTCTCTCTCAGAAGATACAATTCCATCCACTACACTAAATCACAGGAAACATTACTTCTTGTCAAAGTTTGAGATTAAGGCAATGACAATTTCCCTTCCTTAACCCTGTTTGTTGTTCTTTGTTCATCTGTCTTTAAACAAACAACAAGCAAAACCAAATAAAAATGAAGCCAAATAAAACAGGTTTCCAGGATGATCTTCCCTAGACCAATGCAGTAATTCACAAGGGCCTTCTCCTAGGATACTGAATGCAGTGAAACTTTCCACAGAGAAACTTCACACTAGAAACCTGTGTCAAATTAAGACACAGTGATTGTTGCTATCAGCCTCTTCTAAGGCAAGGATGAAGAGACTGAAATTTTACTGTTCAGAAGCAGCAACTCTTTCTTTTAGCAGTTGTGTAAGAGCACCTTGAGTTGCACAAACCAGCAGAGTGTTGATGGGAGCGGGCTCCAGGCAGGGAGGGCGGCAGCCTTTTGCAGTGCGCTTACAATCCGAAATATAATAAACTTGCCACAGCAAATAAAATGATATTGTGTCCCTCTGAAGAGCAAACCCAATGCATTGCTGTGAGGAGTCACTTTTGTTACCGTGAGGTCTGATGGGTATTCTTTTAATTGTGCGCAGCAAACTGCTCTGCTGATCCGCGGCAGGGCTCGCCCTTGCCCACACTCGATCCCCTTTCCTTAAGTTTGCCCAGCAGGTTGAGGGAAGGGATCCTGCCCCTCTGCTCCCAGGGCTCTGGGGAGACCCCGCCACCCAGCAGGGCTGGCTCCAGCTTGGGAGGCCTCAGCCCAGGAGAGACAGGGAGCTGTGGGAGTGGGGCCAGAGGAGGCCCAGTGATGCTGGGAGGGCTGGAACCCTCTGCTGGGAGGCCAGGCTGGCAGAGTTTGGCTTGTGTAGCCTGGAGAAGAGAAGGCTCCAGGGAGACCTTCTGGGGGCCTTTCAGTGGCAAAAGGAGCGCAGAAGCAAGATGGGGACAGACTTTTGAGCAGGGCCTGTTGGGACAGGACAAGGGGGGATGGATTTAAACTAAGAGAGGGAGATTTAGAGCAGAGAGAAAGGAGGAATTTTTGCTGCTGAGGATGGTGAGAGCCTGGCCCAGGTTTCCCAGACCAAGATGTGTAGGTTTATGGTTGACAATTATACAAGAAGACTATAATTAGAGGGGGACTGTCTTATGTTACAATCTATGGCTAGTTAGAAAAACGAACAAGTTTGCGATGCTCAAACCCCTCTGCTCATTAGAACAGAAGCAACAAACTTCAAACGGCGCGCAAGCCGGGATCAGCGACTCTAACGTAATTTAATTATGCTAATTAATTTGAGAGTTAGAGCAAAAAGGTGACTGGTATCCATGGAAGGGAAGATGTTAGCAAGGAGAGAGGTGAGAAACTTGTTATCCTTGTGGGGGAGAAAGAAAGATAATTATCACCTAAGGAGGCGGGTTATGGGGCAAACTGCAACGCGTATTATCTAAAACCAGAAGCTACACAAAATATTTATAGTCGAACCAGGTGAAGAGAAAACAAAGGTGCAAAGTTGAGAAGTAACTCACTTTTTTTCTCTGTCTTCCTCTGCTATAGCTTTCTGTAGCAAATTGCCCCTCTCACAGCTCCCAACGCACATCAATTCTGTAAGAGAGAAAAAAAAAAGTGTGGCTTAATGAGGTGAGGCAGCTTAACTCCAGCTGCCCTGGGAATAAATCAGCACCAGAGTTAGGAGCTGTGCCCTCCCTCAGCCCAGCCAATCTCCCTCACAGAACTCCCCACTCTTGCTGAGGGCTGAAGCTGGATCCCAGCTGAAGTTTGTTTTCTTCTTCCCTGTTATTATGTGTGTCTGAAAATGTTGTTTTATTAGGCAGCTTTGCTTCGAAGAGAGAATAAAAAGTTGAAATAAAGGTTGAAGAATAAAATCCACCTCTGAACCTCGGAGCAGCATGGAAATGAAAGCTGTCATGAAGAATGTCTGTCTTTTAAATGACTCATCCATCACTCATCTCGGACAACAAGCAATCAGCCAGGGCTGGTGTAGAGGGTTCGCTCTCCGGAGGAAAATGGTTTACGCAGGGTGGGAGTTTATATTTCCCATTTATTGTCTGACTGAATGTGTAATAAAAGACAGCCCAAGTCAGAGTCAGGTCATTAGCATCTGTTAATATGGGAGGATTTCACACTTTGACATATCCTGGCCAGAAGATGGGATGGAAAAGCCGAGCTGCTGCCGGAGCACGGAGTGAAAAAATAAATTAAAAATGACATCTACCCTAACCTTCATTACATTATTAAAGCTCTTTCCATCCGATCTCAAATGCCATGTGGATGGGTCAATTTGCAGATTGCCGTGGACATCCTAATGTTCACGTCGGCACTTCAAGACAAGCTGTCATAAATAGTTAAGTTGCCCTGGGAGCAGCGCCAAAATGCATTTGGGTGATGGCTGCAGAGATGCCTGCTAAAAAGCAAACAGCACATTAGCAACCCTCAGAGTTATTGTGCAAATGGAGTGTGAAATACTGGTCCATTGCTCTGCACGATAACTTTTTGTCTCCCTGAGAATGATTAAGAGAAGCTTTGCTTGATTTGATGGTGGGTGGAAAGAAGGGCGTGAAAAATGAAAAAAAGAAAACCCAACAAAACTCCTTCAGATGTTTCACTTGACCTTCAGGAAACTCTAAGGGAGGTTTGGGTGATCTACACGCAGAGGAATTAACTGGCTTTGTTTGTTCTAAAAGCTGGCGCTGAATTTAGAAGCTCGGGGACGCAGGATGTGGAATTACCAGAAAGTAAAATGTCCCAAGCAGTTATTAAATATTTAAAAGACAATCTGAACCTAACTGTTGGCTGGAATGAATGAAGGGAGGGAAGATCCTGCTGCAGCCCTCGGGAAGAAACGCTACGCTTAAAACTCCCAAGATTGGAACTGATCTGTGGTTCTGTGTTAATTTAGTGGAAATTATTCTTCTTGCGTTTTCATTATTATTATTAATGATAACACTTAGTACTTTCAGAGCGTCTTACATCTCAAAAGCGTTTCAAATAATTAAGCCTCCCAGTCACAGAATGATTAGGGCTGGTGGAGCACAGAGCGCGGTGCCTTAAAAGGTGGGTAAGCACCATCCCATTTCAGCGTGGAGATGGAGAGGGATGGAATGATTTGTCTCGGGCTTGCAGCGGTGGCAGGCACGAGGGTCAGAACATACATTTTCTGACCCGCAGCTCCATTTAACTGCGCCGCCCGTCCAGACCGCTCATTTCATCCGTCTCCTGCTCCCAGCTGATAGGCACAGGAGCAAAGGCCTGAGCGATTGACCCAAAGATTACTGACATCGGTGGCGATGCTCCGGAGGAGCTTTAGAGTAGCCGGAAAATTTGGTCTTGAAATTGCATGTGCATTTTGTTTTCTGCTTGCCAAACACAAGGGCCCTTGATGTTTTTTTAGACAGCGAACCCCTCCAAAATTGTGAACTGCCTTTGAAAATGTAAACCTCGGTGGCAGAGCCAAACCAGAGAAAGCGGGGGTCTGGTCTTCTCCTTAGCTCCTAGGCTAAACTTCCTCCAATAATTGCTTTTAATTCCACATCCCGGGTAAAAGATATTACAGGGATCAAACGCACGCGTTGGGCCAAGGCAGAGTTCTTGCAAAGAACAGATTCGGGCAAAGCATTTGTGGATTTGTCACTAGCCCAATTTTTACAGAAAACAGGATGAATGCCTTTGATTTGCAGTGAAAAGCTTTCATCAGTCACCATTTGTTACTGAAAAAAGAGAAAGAAATAGAAAACAAGGCTCAATCAGGAACTGAAAGCTAGCAGGGAGAAGTTTGCTTGTGGATCTTATGACATCCTACAGGGTTTTTTCAATAGCTGCCGCAAGTTTTGCTAGGTTTAAGGAATAGATTCTTTGCCTCTTGGGAGAGAAAATAAGATTTTTCTCTGCCAGTTGAACAGCCACGCTAAGTGCCATGTGAGAAGTCCACGATAGGTTTAGTGAGACCTCAAGAGTATGCTATGATTAATTAACTCCCTCAGTCTAATACCCAAATGAAAGACATTATCCAGGGATCACAGAAGGCAAGGATACTAGCCCCAAATGAGAGTCACATCCTACCTAAATTCACAGATACAAAGAGAAAGAAGAGATGGATTCTACTTTCACTGCTAAAGTTGGAGCAATACATCTCCAGCTTAAAATTGCAGCTTCTATTGAAGTCCATAGCTCGAAAAAAAAATAAAAATATTTGTTTTCCTACACCCTGCCAAGTGTAAGTAAACTGAAAACAAAAAAAAAGGAGCCAAGAATATTGAGTCTGATAGATTTTGTTTCTCTCACCGCTGTCTAAATAAAGGTCACAGATTGCAGAAGTACCAGCACTTTACCAAAGTCAAATCCACATATACACGCTCAGCACCTTGGAGTAAACTTCTTTTCTCTGAAGCTCACAGCACCTCTGTTATTCCCAGTATGAATTTTTTCCTACTCTGAGTACATAAAGAGCACCGGCCAAGACCAAGGGGCATTTGGAGCAGGGAACAGCTTCGGGCAAACACTGTGGAGTTAAGAACTTGTTTGACAAATTTAGCCTCCTTCTGTATTTACAGATTATTCAGGAGCAGACTTTGATTCGTTCGAATTTGCAGTGCTGATCAAACAAAATTTGCCCCATCCTGGTTTCTCTCTGCGGTGTCCTTGACCTGGTTTGGGGAAATATATTTATGCTTGAAAATATCCAGCTAGTAGTACAAGCCAATATAGTTTAAAGGAGCGTAATAAGCTGGGTTTCCAATGAGGTTTCAATTTTGAGCCAGAGCAGCCGTCAAATACTTTCGCTGCTGTTCACCTGAGCGGATGAACGAGGTGCCTTGAAGGGTCACAGCAGCCCGAGTACTTACCTGAAATAAGTGCTTTGACTTCACTACCCAGATTACCTCCAAAGCCTTATGAATATTTAAAAAAAAAAAAAGAACAGAGCCAAATCCAACTAGAATTCTAATTGTTTTCAATATCCTTTCAGCTCCAAACTGACTTTCTGCTTTGCTGTGCCTTGAAATAAAGTCAGCGGTGTGTTTGAGCACAGTTGAGTCTCTTGGTTACTCAAGAATGTCAACCACAGATCTTGGCTGGTTCCCCCCCTCAACCTCAACAAAGCGTTTTCAAGCCAGTCACATAAATGCACCATAAGCGTGTTCACTTGTATGCCCATGGTACTTTAGTTCTAAAAATGTTTTTGTGAGCATAAAAAAGCTTTATAAATGGTTTATAAATCCTACACAAGTATTCCATAGATTCTAGGAAAGAGAATCCACAGATTTTACTGAAACAACACATCCAACCACTCTATGCCTGCCATATTCTGTGCCACTTTCACCTACGAGCTGCAAATCAGAAGAGAGGTTTTAATTTCATAGAGGAACCTTTAAAATAATTAACACTTGGGCTTTGTGATTAGTATGAAAAAAACCCCAAACAAGTTCTATTGAACTTTTACCAACTGGTGTGGAAAGGCCCTGGGGATGACAGAGCTGCTATAGAGCACGTTCAAATCCCAGCAAGGGCCAATCCTTCAGCTTTCTGAGGGTCTGTTCCTAAACCCAACACTGTACTTTTAACCTACACGTTGTGTGCAGTATCAGCAGGGTAAGTTCTGGAAAAGTGCATGAAGTGCGGGTTTCTGGCAGGGATATGTGACATTTAAAGAGGTATTTTCTGTATTAGAAATTCAACTGCATGGCTCTGCAGGAAAGCTTTCCTAACAAAGTTCATTTTCCTTTGTCTGTTTTAAAATAATGAATTGTTTTTACTCAAAGAATTTCACAAGGCCCCTTTGAAGCAATGTTGACGTTTCATTGAAAATAAGGGGAGAAAAGCTGCCAGAGCCTCAGGATTCCATAAATGCTCTGGATGCAAGTAGGAAATGTGAAGACATGTATCACTGGGTATTTGTACCAGACGATTTTACACGCATTTCATTATTAGCACTTTTGTAAGCACTGGTTAATTAGCAAGTAAATCAGATGTGAATTGCAAATGGTGTCTTCAAATACATCCCAGCAATATTTATTTAGGATCTAATCATTTTCAGCAGAAGCCTGAGAAATGTTTTCATTGCAGGTGCTCAAGATAATAATAGCCATTTTTTGTCCCTGCTGGATGTTTGTAAATGCATTAGCACGGTAGTTTGGGTGGCTTTCCGTAGCTTTTTTTTTTTCTTTACTGTTCCAAATAAAAACCTGCAGGAGAGTCCTTGATGGAGGGAAATCTCAGATAATGCACAAGAGCTGGAATTGCCTTGTCTTACAAACTAGATGGGTTATCCACTTTACAGCTGGACAGACAATGGCCAAAGGTTTCCGGTTTAAACACCAATATACATCATATAATGACCATTAGATACTCCACAGCTGTTGTACAGCTTGATGAATATCACTGAGGTCTGGAAACCCCAAGATATTCAAGGAAAATGTTGTGGACGGTGACCTATCTCCTAAGCACAGTCTTTAACACACAGATCACCTGAACCATGCAGAGTAATTACAGGAGGATTGCTACAAAATGAGGAGAAAACAGGAAGAACAGAACAGAGTCTTATCTTTTTGGGTTTGGGACACAGACACACACATAAAGGGAAAAGTTAGAAGTGCTAGCAACTCAACAAGTCTGAGAAGAAAAAACCTGAAAATAAAACTCTAAGTGATTCTGACATTAAATGAAACATCAAACTGGGCTTCTCCAGCATCTCTAACCACTGCTCTTCAGACCATACCTCAGGAATTGAAATTGGAATTTCTACCCTCCTGAGTTTTCCTGTTCAACTGGGTCTCTGTGATTTGCTAGTAGCTTGGTGATTTGCTCTTTTATCTCACCAAGATTTGTGCCTGGCACGTTCTCTCCTCCTTCTGAATGAAGGATTTGATCTGAGGAAAGCCTTGTGCTCAGGTCACCGAGTGTTAATGTCACCAGAGACGGAGACACCGCCACCTCTCTGGGCAGCCCGTTCCAGTGCGCTGCCACTTCTCAGAGTAAAGAAGTTCCTCCTCATGTTTAGATGGAGCGTCCTATATTCCAGTTTGTGCCCGTTACCTCTTGTCCTGTCACTGGGCACTACTTAAAAACGACTGGCAAAATGACCTGCAAACCTGTTCCCTGCCCAGTTCCCGCCTCTGGAATATTGCAGGCTCCTTTCTACAGCTTCTCAGGCAGCATCTGCAGGAGATATATTCAGAGTCCTTCTTGCAAGAGTCTTAAGTATCCGTTTGTTTCTGATGAGAGATTCAGTGTTTACTCCCCCTGTGGTTTCCCACAAGACAGAGAGCTGGCTGATGTCAAGAACTATTACAATCACACACCCTCACAATGGCATAATGAGATTTTCTTCCTTTATCTGCACTGTTCCTCCTCAACATTTTCCATAAAGACGCTGTTTATGATGAATTCATTCCTCTGATTACGATGTAATTTACATTTATATGATATGTTAGCATTGTGAAATAATGGATTCTAGCTTTGTTTAAAACTTTCTGACTTAGAAAATCTCCTAAGTACAGATTATAAAAAAATAAAAATGAAGCAGCCTCTTATTTAACTACGTAGGATTCTTTCCTACACAGGTCAGTCCCTGGGCATTGTAAAAATTCTTCTCTGAATCTAATATTTAGGTCACCTTTTAATACACAACTTGCCAGCAAGCTTACAATAGACACAAATTCTTGTCAATAGTTAAAGATATTTGCTGCCTGTGAGTCTTGTAGAATACAAACAACCACAAGTGTCTCTCTCCTAAGAAGGAAGCAATATATTGGATTTTGTTATTTTCATTTTCTTTTCCCAAGTTCATCCATCATGCTCCTGTCGGTGGTACCCATCTACTTTCCTGTCCATCAAATAAACTCGTAATAGCATTTGGTTTTGACTGGTTTTGAATAACAACTCCCAGGACAAGATGGAAAGTTAGCAACCCCGATTTTTAAATCTGGTTCAAAACAGCTCTTTCCTACCACAGCAAAGCTTCCCGGTCACTCTTACCCCATGGCAGCTCTGCGTTGCTTCTCCTCCCCTCATTATAATGGTCAAACTGTCATTTTGGGCTACTCCATAAACTCGATCACCAAAATGTTCTGAGTTTAAAAAAAAAAAAAAAAGCCAGTAAAAGATTGTTTTCAATGCCTGAAGCATTTGCCAGCACTGGCAAAACCAGAGCTGTATTCTTAATATCCTGATTTGTAAATCAAGGGAACAGGTTACGTCGGCGGTGATGCGAGACGCTGACTTTGCCCAGACACTGGTTGGATGTGACACCCAACTGGAAGATGGATAGATCGGACAATGGACACCAATGTCCTAAAACAACGGTCTACTTACTCCATAGTAACTTGATGATACTAATTAGACTGCCAGGGGACAAATGTTTTTCAGGACCAGATAATCAGGGTTGGCGCAAAGCAAATGCACCTCAAGTCCCACTTGAGAGTAGGAGAAATGGATAAATGCTTAGGAAACATCCGCTTGCTTGGAAAAGGGGAGACTCCAGGAGCTCCCAAGAGGCAAAGCTGGTGCTTAGCTGGTAACTGGCAGTTGTGCAGAGGATGGTGACATCTGAGCAGAGGCTGCCTTCGTGTTTAGAAGGTGGCATAACCTGATTATTAAATGCCAGGATAAAAGTTGTGGCTGGGTGCCACAGAACTGAGGAAGTCAGGCTGACAACAAAAGTTAGACTTGGTGTTTCATGGTATTGGCTTAACATGAACCTTGACAGCCTACAGCAGGGAAGAGGCACTGATTTCTGTCCTTGTAACAATTTCAGTCTCTCTCCCAAGACTGACAGACTAGCAAAGTAGCTTTGGAATGGTGGACGAACATCTGCCTCCCGATATAACGGGTCAAATCCTACCAGTGTCTGCTGCAAAGCAACAATTGGACATCCACCAGCTGGTAAAATCCTCCATTTGATATGATTTGATATCGATGATCTGATCACAAAGGGGTAAAGGTTCCCTGTCCTGTTTCAAAGGAAGTTGATTATAATCATAGAATCATTAAGGTTGGAAATGACCTTCAAGATCATCAAGTCCAACCATCTAGTAAACATTATCATGACCCCTAAACCATATCCTGAAGTGGACATGGTTATAAAGGTGGGAAAAGAAAGCTCAGAGTGAATTCAGGTAACAGACCACGCAGGAGTTCAGCCTAACAACTCGGAACAACACATAACAAACCTTAATTGATGGGAGTCTGGCGCTGCCTGACTTCACCTGTACAACCAGAATACTTTCTGGTTTACATTTCCTTTGTGTTTGTTGTTTATTTTCCCTGTAAATATTTCACACCAAACCGAGTTGTCCTTGGTGTGGTAACAAAACTATTTCAAAAAGCGCTTTAATATCCGAAAAGCTGCGTGTCGAGTACCGGCGCCGGGAGCGCTCGATGGGAGGAAGGAAGAGGGTGTTCAAAGGAGCCTGACTTCTACAACTGACTGGGAAACTGTAGATTATTCTTGCCAGATTTGTTCTCTAGGATCACAGGCAATTTTGCAGCAGAGCTCCATTTAGCAGAAGCTATAATGATCTTTCCTTTTAAGCCTTTGACACTGCCGGCGTGTATACATTTTTATGCATACGAAACATACCCTTTCAAGTCCAACCAGTCAGTTATAAAAGCTGTTTTCCCCATGTGCTTATTATCCATCTGTCAGGCAAAACCACATATTTCCTAGGTGAACTGAAAGGCTCGTTTTAAACCCGAGAAGCACTAGACTGTTTAAGATCAGCTGTAATAAGTTAGCAGTAGCTCAGCGCTGACATTTTAAAATGACCTGCGAACAAAGCAGAGCTACAAGGTTGAAATGCATCCCCAGCTTAACCCTTGAAGTGCTGGCTGCAGGCAGAGCTAAGAAGACTGGCTAGAAAAATGTCCTGTAAACACTGTGAAGGGGAAGGTGCTATCTTACAGATTAGAGCAAGTTACGTGCTGAACAATGGGATCGTTTTGGGAAAACGCAGTGAAATGGCATGTGAAGAATCAGCCCTAGATGTACAACACGTCAGACTGAAATGCTTATTTATCAATAGGTGGCTGCTTATCTAAGAACAGATTCTTCTGTTAAGAACAAAAAGAGCCATTATCACCATGTGAGCTGTCCCATTAGAGAAGACTGGTTTTGAAAACTGCTCCTGTTGACTCTTTTTGCCCATAAATAACAAAACAACCAACTTTGTATTTACCCTACTACATCTAAGCCCAGGAAGGCCGTCAATGAAAATATCAGAAGTATTAGAACAGAATAGAATCAGAATTACTTCCAGTTATTTTAATTCATAGATTTATTTAGTTCCTCTAGTTTCCTCAAAGTCTAACATTGCTTTTTTTTTTTTTTTGAACTATAGAAAGACATATTCATGTCATCTGGGTGAAGCCTTCGAATGCATTTAGACTTCATGAGCCAAGGTGATGGGAAAAGTGGGATGGGAGCAGGAGTTGACAAGGATACAAGAGGTGAAATCACATGCTCTGTTGTATATTTGCCTTTTATTTTCTTTTTAACAAAGATTTTTAAAATGTTACTCTCCATTCCCCAGACTTCAGAGAAACTCTGCCGTTTTCTTCCTGCCCACCCAACTCACTGTGCGTACCAGGGTCCGTACCACGATATCCTGAGAACTGTCTCTACAGAAGAAAGAGAAAACCTTTCTTTCTTCTGCTGCCTGTCTCCCTTCCCACCTCCCAGCACACAGACTGGTGCTTGCTCCAAAAATACCATAAATAAACTCACAGCCTCATCAAAAGGAGTTGAAGAACAGGCGGATCGAAAAGAGAACAGAACAGAAAAGAGACTCGTGACAATTCTTCAAGGAACAGGGAAGGAAAGGGAGACCAAGGCAATACATAAGGGGCACAACTTCTTAAGTTTCAGGAAGTGTTTTGCCAATGACATGGCCCAGCAAAAAGGCCCCAGCCATCAGCAGAAAACATACGCAGAAACTCACGCAGGTTTTATTATCTATTTCTACGAACCTCAAAAATGCACAGCTGACCATGGGGGGAACCAATGAAGCAATAAACCCACTCACCGCCAGTGACACAACAGAAGCAAAGGCAAACAGCGCCAAAAACATGACAACATAAGGGGACATCAACCATACCCCATATCCCAACATAATCAGCCACAAACCAACCAGACAAATACGTTACCCAATCCATTGCTCTCATTATCCTTGGCTCTTTCATTGACTCCGCAAAACTCCTCCTCACAAACCCCTGCAGCAGCAGCTGAATAAGGAGCTCAACTGACCTTTTATCTCCACCCTCTAATCCCCACCTAACTGGCAGCTGTTTCACGTTTCTACTTTAGTTCTCAGCATTTCAGGGTGTGCTTGGCCTGGCCTCCTCTCCTGGCTGGCCCTCTTACAACAGAGTGGGCCACCCCTCATACCAACGTCTGCTAGGACACGTGTTCCCACCGCTCAACATCTATTGGGTCACAGCCAGCAGCGGAGCTAAAAGTTCTCCTTGGTGGCAAACACAGAGGCCAAGCCAGTCTTGCCCTTGATGATAGTAGGAGGCAGCTGGGCAGCCTTAGCCCCTTTTACCTGGTTGGGAAATTCATCCAGGTGTCAAGTTCACTTCAGAGCTCGGGGTTCAGACCCCAGCACTTCAGGAAGTTCCTGTCCTACAACAGAACAATCCAGGATTTTGATTCATAACACAAAAGAATCCTGGAAGTAATAGATTTGAGTTTTATAACTTGAGGTAATTCCTAATTAATTTAACAAGTAAAATACTAAACACACTTAATTCAAGAGCAAACAAGCATCTAACATCGGTATGCCTTTTCCATCTACTAGATCTGACAACCAGCTATCCCATCCAGGAACCTTAACTACCCCCTGTCTTGTGGAGCAGAACAGTGACATCTTACTTAGATCAGAAAATAAATCATTGTACGTGTCTTTCTAACATTCTAAATCACTACCAGACAGTGGAGCTAAAGAGCCACACACAGAAAGCACAGAAATGGATGTCAGGCTTCTTTCCTTTATACTTGGGGGGAGTATGTGAATCAACAAAAAGTCGAACGGGTATAATTCATTTTTATGGGCAAGTGTTAAGTCATAATACACCTGATTGAACTCAAAGTGTATTCTGGGGCTAAATTCAGTCTTATCATGAAGCAGAGCAACTTCAGTGGATTCAGAATGGAGTTTTGTCCACTGAAAGAAATGCAGGATCTATTCTTGCTGGTTCCTTCGGAAAAGAGAAAGAAAACGCAGCTATAAAGTCTTCCTCATCCCATTTATTTCACGCCGCACGCAAATGACTCAAGGCCCGTTCCCAGGGCAGTTGGTGGAGACTTGGTCCTACAGCGCTTGCTGAGCTGGGGCAGGTTCACCCAGGAGAGGTCGGGCAGAAGCAGCAGCCCGAGCCTTCGCCTTTTGGGAAGGCTGAACTGTTTCAGAGAGCAGCTCCAGCCTGTTATTTTAAAGGAAGTGACACGGGGCTGCTGAGGAGAAATGGCACATGGACATGCTGTGCAGAGAAGCAGGAAAAAGCCTATAATTTAAGGTCCGCTCTTCTTGTCCTGAAAGACTTTTCTGGCAAGAGGAGCTCAAAGTTGTCTGTCGTCTTAGTGGGGAAAAGAAAAAAAAAAATGTGTGTTTGTAGGTTTTTTTTTTTCTGTAACCAAAAACGCTGGTCTCCTTTATGGTGGCTGAGTGATGTTCCTACTCTGATGTGCAGCTTTCCTACTCTCTGGCTACAAGCACCAGACTCATGTGTCAGTTCATCAAAACAGGCCAATTATCACCCTGCTCAACCCTGGCCTATGTCCACCACATGAATCCAGATGTGATGAGGGTGAGTTTGGGAGGCACAGGGAGAGAGAAACTACGCACCAAGTGGATCAGCCGTGCATTACTAGAGCTCATATCCTCTATGTAGGGATCCAGGCACCACCGAGACAGAGTCACCAGCACGGGAGTAGTTTTGCTTCACTGCCCTGTAGCTATTGCTGAATCGTGGCACATTTGTTTTTAAAATCAATCGGTATCCAGTTCACGTTTGCAATAGTGAAAGAGGGTCCAGTCGGACTTTGAAAACCAGGGGACGTCGTGCAGTTGGTGACCGAGAGCGGAGAGAGCATTTTCTTCACTTTGACTGGTTTATTTTGATATTATTCATATAACTACAGCACTAAAAATGGTTGCTGCAGCCCCTCGTTTCATTCACTAGACAAAATAGAAGCTTATTTTCTTTTCTCAGTTGATAATAGTTAATTGGCAGGCACTGCAGTCTGGCATAATATCTTGAGGAATGCTTGTTAACTGCACCTCGGAGCTAAATCCTTTGGCTCCTGAGCCTATTTAAGCTGAGATCACTGAGGAGAATGCACCCTGAAATTATTTTCTAAATGACTGCATACACAAATCCCTTCCACCCTCTGCTCCATTATTTCTATCTGTTAATGGAAAAAACATTCTTGGTATTACCACATAGTTATTGGAGCCATGCCTCCTATTTTCTTTCCCCCATAAAAATTTGCAATGTATTTGCAAACGCTCTTTATCTGGAAACGATCCGGTGTCTGGACAACCTCGGGGGGATAAAGCTTTGTTTAACTGCAGGTGGGCAGGGCACAGGTAGCAGCTTGCAGTCTGGTCTTTCACTTCAGGAGGTTCCAAATCTAGCTGAGGAGGGATGAGGGGAGAAATGGGGGGGTGGCATTCAAACTTGAGCATCCACGTTGTATTTGGCGTCGCTGCTGGGACACCAAACCAGTGCAGGGGACTATGAGTCTCACTGGGTTTCATCCAAAGCACATTCTTCCTACAGGAATGGGGTAAATAGGGGAACCATGTAAGCTTAATATTCTAATAAACCGATTAGTCTTTGCACTCTGTCCCTTCTTCTGCCTAATGCCATTAAATGCCATACCTGTGGGCCCTCCAGAGCTCACAGAGAAGGTGATTTTCCTGACTGTCATTCAGTAACCGTGTGAGGAGAAGACTCTGATTCACAGAATCACAAGATCCCAGCATGGTGGGGGTTGGAAGGGCCCTCTGGAGATCATCTGGTGCCCCTTACTCTTGTTCCAGCAGGGTCACCCAGAGCAGGAGGCCCAGCAGTGCAGGGTCTAGGCACCACTGGAATCTCTCCCGAGGAGACTCCCCAAGCTCTCTGAGCAGCCTGGGCCAGGCTCCAACCCCGTCCCACCAAAGAAGTTTCTCCTCCCGCTCCCAGGGAACCTCCTGGGTTCCAGTCGGTGCCCGGTGCCCCTTGTCCTGGCGCTGGGCACCCCTGAGCAGAGTCTGGCCCCAGCCTCTCGCCCCCCGGGGGCCCTTGAGCTCTTGCTCAGCCTTGCTCAGCTCCCCTCTGGGGCTGCTCTTCTCCAGCTGAACAGCCCCAGGGCTCTCAGCCTTTCCTGGCCACACAGATGCTCCAGGCCCCTCAGCATCCTCGTGGCCTCTGTTGGACTTGCTCTAGTGNCCTACAGGAATGGGGTAAATAGGGGAACCATGTAAGCTTAATATTCTAATAAACCGATTAGTCTTTGCACTCTGTCCCTTCTTCTGCCTAATGCCATTAAATGCCANGAGGGGGAGGAGAACCTCCCGCCACCTGCTGCCCACGCTCTTCTTCATGCCCCCATTCCTGAGCTACCCAGTGTCCTGCCCCCACTTTGGGCAGCCCCTGAGCACCACCTGCCTGGACAGATGACCCATCGGCCACTCTGCTGCTGGGCTCTACAGATCCAGCCGCCTGCTAATAATTCATTAGGCCCCGTGGGATACGGTGCCGGTGTAAAGAAAAGATTTGTGGGGCCCTTTCTGCTTTCTGACAGAGCAGCCTAGGCCTGAGGAATCCTGCTGGGTTCCATGCTCCACAGGAGCCTGAAGAGCTCCTGGCTGCAGGAGCGGGGTCCCAGTTGGCCGCGCTGCCTCCGCACAGCTCCCGCGGATGACTCACGGACACGAGGAGGCTGCTGTGAAGATGTGTAGGAATTACTCCCAGACCTGACAGCCTCCAGGTAGCTCACCTTGATAGCTCCTTTATACTCTAGACACACGGGGGTTTTTAAATTATTCAAGGTTCTGTTTTCTGCATTTATTTCCCCGATTAGTGGAGCTATTTCAGTAGGGGAATTTATATGACCGAAATCAGAGGGCTGTTGTTTCATGTTTTGTTCATTCTCTAGCTGGAATTCCTTCCCCCCTCTTCTTGCAGAAGGGGTAACATATAACAGCACACGTTAGTTATCCATGAAACTTCCCTGTGTTTTATTGTGCCAGTTGGTATCTTCCTACTTAGTATGACTGGCAGAGTAAACCTAAAGAAAATCAACAGCGTGTTCTACATGGAACTCTGTACGAGACCCACCTGCACACACAGGGCATCTCCCTGCGCTTGGTGACATGGCAGTTTCCTCCCAAGAGATCATGGAAATTTTGAAAAGATAAAAAGGACAACCTTATTCTTCAGACCCAGATGACACAATAACACCATGCAGTATATTCAAAAGGAAGAAATGGAAGAAATGTCTTGTCCAGACAAAGAAGGGGGTCGCCTTTCTTCATTTTATATTTCCTCTTTTCCTAGTCCAGGTTAAATGTATTTTGCTTCTGCTTAATGCTGCAGGAGCTGAGTTGTGGTTGGTCAATTTGGAATGAAAAAAAGCCACCTTTCCAGTGTACGAGAAGCATAAATAGGGGACAAGCAATGCTTAGGGCATACAGCAGTAACAGAAAAAAAACCCAACATAAACAACCAAATGTTTAGAAATCACCCTGTTGTATCATTTTTTATGCTTCCGACATAAGACAACGTTTTTAGATTTTCAGTGTAGGAGGAGCTGCAGTGTCCCTGAGCCCTCTCTTGCAGTACTTCCCTTTTCCTGGGACATCACCCCTTCCCATCATGAAATAAAGGGAGTGGGTTTTTCCTTTTCTTTGGAGAACAGCCATTTCTGTCTCTGAAGACTATTAGGAGGTCTTGCTCAGTCTTCTCCCCCTCAGGCAAAATAACTCGAGCTCATTCAGATCACAGATAATTTTTTTCCAGTTCTCTTGTTTTTTTCTGGTTTATCTCCAACAGGGCACAGCCCCCGAGTGCCTCAGCACCGCTGAGGGCACTAAGGAAGACAACACATGTCCACTTCCCCAGTGTGTCCCCAAGCAGGTCACCACTAAACCTTTGTGTTCATAAGCACTACATTCAGTGCTAAAAACAAGAGTAAGAGAGGGATCATCCGGAAAATGAGACTGATTCTGATCACTTTTGCCTTATGTCTCCATGAACGTTTTGAAATCATCCTACACGGTGCGTCGGAGGACATGGTTTAGTGGTGGTGTTAGGGTTAGGAGAAGGTTGGACTCGATGATCTTGAAGGTCACTTCCAGCCCAAAATGTTCTATGACTCTATGGGCAGGAGAGTGGGGGAAAGTGAGGTAAGACCAAAGCTCCAAGAAGGGTCCTAGGACTCCTCTCCATAAGCATGCTGCACCAGTATAATTCAGGTTATTTTTTTTAGACTGATGTTGTTAAAAGTAATACAAATCCTTCACAGATCCAGTTAATTCAATAACTGAACTGAGATAAATCCACATAAATCAGTTCTATACCAAACCTATTCCCAAGGGATACGGAGTGATGTAACTCGTTCATGTCAGCAAGGCTGCAGGAAGCTATTATCTTCTCAAAACACTACCCTTGAGTGAGGTAGAACTATGGGAGGCTGACTTTTGAAGCAAATCCATATTCCTTAGAAATGAGTCTCTCAATTTTGAATTGCTGTCGTTTATAGCGGATTTACTGTATACATGGATAAAGTAAATGTATCTTCAGGCTCTTTCACAAAGAGACCTCAAAAAATATAATGGCTTATTTGCAAACACAGCTCTCAGAAACTTTAGGGAAAGATCCCTAGATGCCTCATCCCTGGAAGTGTTGAAGCCCAGGCTGGATGAGGCTCTGAGTAACCTGCTCTAGTGGGAGGTGTCCCTGCCCATGGCAGGGGGGTTGGAACTGGATGATCTTGAAAGTCCCTTCCAACTCAAGCCTTTCTAGGATTTAATGAAAGGACCATTTTTCATCGTTGTTACCAAGAGGATGTTGAAATACAGAAAAACTGCTGGCAAACATTCCCAAAAGTAGTTTTTTCTGAAGCCCTGGACCAGGTGTGCCAAAGCAGGAGGCAGACGGAGAGCATGGAGCACAACACGCCCTGAAATTTTTAGGAGGCACTGCTATGACACAGAAGGGAATGGGGCTGCCACCTGAATTAAGAGGGATAAGAGTATTCCTTTGACCTTGCCCCTCAAGGATGAATTCCTGAGCTGTAGCCTGGAAATTACAAAGCTCTGATTTTTCAGTGCACAATTTAATATGCGCTTTGACCTTTCAACGTGCCATGCGAAGCTCTGAGCCTTACCGGCCGGCTGTCAGGGTGAACTTTGCATAAGGTGAAAACAATACATTTCAAAACCTTGTTCCCCCTCCCTTAAGAAAACCCATAAAATATTCCAGAGCTGGAGAAAACTCATCTTTAGACACTGCCTCAGGGTAAATTCTATGGAAGAGCTACATCGAGATCGGTATGGTCAAAAGGTTTGCTAATCACATCCTACGGGCAAGGCTGATCTGAAGCACAGATTGTCTAGGAGGAAGGTAAACTCCTAAAAAGAATAAAAATCAAGAGTATTCTTACTCTAGCCTAACCTTGGAGAGAGGGGGAATAAAACTCACTCCATGGCTTAAAATATGACTGTCTTTGGAACCAGGAGGTGCTTGTACCACTTTATGCACGATGATAAGGTGAGTTCAACAGGTCTAGCTCAGTTCCATTTCAGAGGAGCTCAGGGATATCTAAAACTGTCAGCCTGACAACGATGAAAATTCCATAAAAACAAGTCCAGTGGTGCTTCTCGTCCTGTTAATGCTATGAAAGAAAGAAAAAACCAACAAACATCCAACCAACCGCGAAAGAAACCTCCCAAACAGAGTGAAGAGCAGCACACAAAATAAAAAGGTGAAAAGTATGTGGCAGAAAGTACTGCAGTCATTTTTTAATTTGTCTTGGGCTTTTTCTGACTGGAAGTTCTGGAAAATCAGATTGCAATATTTTTAAGGCTGTGTAACCCTCTCGTACATAGCAACCTGACATAATTTTATATCACACGCTGCAAACTATTTTCAGCAATTTGAAAGGTGAGGGAAGTTACAAACTTATCCTCAATAAAAAAAGCTCTTTATGTTTAGCACGGATGCATTCTACTTTTTTTTTTTTTTTTTACTGAGACATACTATAAAACTTCCTTTTTCAGGAAAAAGCAGGATCAGACACCTTGTGCTGTCACATTTATCCACTGAGCTGCTGCGCTGCTGGCGTTTAGCTCGTTGTTTTCAGCGCAAGATCACTTCACACATTCCCCCCATTCGTCGAAAACCCACCAGCCCAGATGTCTGAGATCAGTACCAGTAATCCCAGAGCCCAGATCTCCCCGCCCCATGTTTCTGCAGATGTGCGATGCCGCTTGGATCACACCTGACTTCCTTCCCACCTCCTCACGTGACTAACGGGAGTGGAAAGAATGTGCACACCTCAGTGCAGCGACAGGACACAAGGCAACTCCCCTCGTGCTTGTGCTTGCACGGCCCTCCAAGGACGAGACATCGTGCTCCTTGGAGTCACAGAATCATACAACATTTTGGGCTGGAAGAGGCCTTCAGGATCATTAAATCCAACCTTTTCCTGTCTCTTAAACACCTCCCGGGATGGCGACTCAACCCCCTCCCTGGGCAGGCTGTTCCAATGCCCGACAACCCTTTCAGGAGAGAACTTTTCCTAATATCCAACCTGCACCTCCCCTGGTGCAATTTAAGGCCATTTTCTCTTGCCCTGTCGCTCACCACCGGGGAGAACAGACCAACCCCCACCTCGCTACAACCTCCCTTCAGGTAGTTGTAAAAAGCAAGAAGGTCTCCCCTCAATCTCCTCTTCTCCAGGCTAAACAGCCCCAGATCCCTCTGCTGTTCCTAGTACGACATCTGCTCCAAATCCTTTCCTAGCGTGGTAGCTGCCTCTGTACCCTCTCTAGCACCTCAATGTCCCTCTTGGAGTGAGGGGCCCAAAACTGGACACCTCACCAAAGCCGAGTGGAGGCAGCCTGGGTGGACAGCTTCTGGCACTGGAGCACTTCTAGCACCTCCACCACGCTAATTCCTGATACTCCACACTTTGCAAAGGACTCCCAGGGAGGGGTGGCACAGATTCCATGTCAGTCAGGGCTGGCTTTTTGCCTCAGAGCACTCAAGCCTATTTTGCTGCCAGTTTGTGCCAGTTCTGCTAGCTGTCCTCCTCAGCCGCTGGCATCAATTGCTGCAACACACCCCTAAATTTCCTCCGCAGGGAGCAGATTTGTTGAATTAGAAGGTGCAATCCTTAGATAGGTACTTTCCTGGATGACACGCAGAGGCCAGGAGAGACGGAGAGTGAATCAACTCGATCTGAGCTCAGTGAGAGGCCAAAGTGTCGCAGGAGCCAGCTCTGTCTGCTGCACTTTGGTGGCCGGGAGGACAGCGGGAGGACCGCTCCATAATGAGGGGAGACAGGCACGGGAAGGGAACAGAATTGTGATTACAGATGAGAAAGGAAGAGTTGCCTGGCTGTGTCACACTGGGAAAGAGAACGAAGGGAGGATTAAGGAGAGGATCAGAAGATACATCTACCGCTGTGGGACTCCAGCGCGGCAAACCGAGGGAGCAGGGGTGCGGCGAAGCAGCCTCGGCTCGGAGAGCGAGGCTGAGGCCCTGGGAATCACGGCTGACGGTTCCTGCTTTTATGTAGATGGCCTTAGTGGCCCGTGGTGTTCCAGGACCTGTTTTCAGGAAGGCATTTCCTTGGTAACTGCAATTCATCTGGTTCCGACTGCTTTTCATGTCAGACTTGGCAGCTCTAGGGACTCAAGTGGGATGTGTAAGCTTAGGATGAATAAAAGTAAGAAAATTTCTCTTAGCTCCTCTGTGCCGTTATTAAAAGGCCGCTAATTAGCGATGTCAGATAATGCTCCTAGACTTTAGCCAGCCTCGCCACAGCGGCAGTGGTGGTATTTGGGAATGAAAAGGAGAAAGGCTGAGATTAGAAATGCGAGGGACTGTAACACAGACTTTCAGCACCACCAATTAAACTGTGCCTCAAGGACTACCTTCGCATTCCAGTCATCCGGAGACCTGATGATAATTTATAGGAATAAATCACATGGCAAATCACATGATAATTCCTGGGTAACCTGAAAAGATTGAAGCTCACCAGGGGTCAACTAAAATCAGCTGAAGTCATTTTCACTCGGTTTCTAAACCTGCATTAAAAATGAGCCTTGATTCAGCTGGAGAAAAACCAAAAGAAAAAGAAAAAACCAAACACCACACCAAACAAACACCAACTCGAATATGTTTTCTCCAAGGTCTGCGTTCGCCTGACCCAGACAGCGCAGCCTGACTTCCAGTGCTTCCTCCAGTCCCTCTCTCACTGACTTTTGATACTTTTGTCCACTTAATCGTCAGAATCTTGGCTTAAAAGAAGGAGATTGGTTTGGGTAACAGAATCGGAGAGGACATAGAAGCCAACCTCCCATTCCAGCAAACCAGACAACACGTGTAAACGAGCACTGGCACATCAGGCAGGCCAGGTTCGAGACAACGAAGTTCAAGCGTTGGGAAAACTGGGAATGTTTGATCCAGGACCTGTGACACTAGGTCGGTAAGAAGAGTTAGTAAGCTAGGCAGATTTTATTCAAGTGTCCTGACTTCCAAACTAATTTCACATCAAGAAACTGTTTGGAACAAATTTAGAAAACTTTCTACATCAGCTCATGGAGCTGACTTGGCAGAGATTCTTCATCTGTTCTATTAGTTCTATCCCCCCACCCCATTTGTGCTCTGAAACACCAATCTGTATTTAAAGGACTTCCTAGGGTGGATCAAAATAAGCTACTGTCTTCTAATTGCTGAATCAAGTATGCATAAATAATTTACCAAAATTGCATTGTTGCACTTAGACAATTTTTGAAATTACCCCGTGTAACTTCATTAAGCTTCAAGTCTGGAACGTAAATTCAGGGGAAGAAAAATAACTATTTCGGTATTATTAGATCATTCGGGTGGTAAACACATTCTCCCAAAAAAAAAAGTCGTCTAATGAGCGTTTCAGTCATCAGATTTAAATTGTAAATGAAACCGTTGTCTGTGCATTAGAAAAGCACATGCCATGTTTTGTTAACATAATCAGAAAAATGGAGCTGCCACAAACCCTCTCCCCATCTGCCAGTCATTGCATTAAATGTTTCTGCAATTTTATTAGAATTCTCTGTCTCTGCAGATCCCGCTCAGCTATGAAATTGGAATTGCAAACAGAAATATCACGTTTCTAGGTACAGCAGTGGATAAAAAAGTCCAACTCTGACACACGGACAGACAGGGGAAACTTATTTTTTTAAGGGTAGAAGAAGAGCGCAGTAAATCTCCCCCCCTCCCACAGGTAAGCCAGCAGCTGCTTCCTTCCGATGGCATTTTTCCCTGACAGCAGGTGGAAACGGGGAGGTGCCGCAGCAGCTTTAGCAGAGGAGGGACAAAACCCTGCCTGTCCTTCCAGTCCTGGCCGTGGGGCACCAGCTGAAGGTTGATAAGCCCCTGCCCCTGCTCAGGCTGCAGGAGCGGGAGAGCAGAGGCTGGGGAAGCAGGAGGCAAACCCTGCTGCCTAAGTCAGCGTGGCAGCCTTATTCTTACTGTGTATTTGCTGCAAGCCTTTTATTATGCAAGAGGGGTTTGGGAGGGTGGAGCGAGTCCTGGTACCATCACCCATGTTGGGTGTTGCTGAGGCATCAGTTCCAAAGCTGCTAAAATACAGGGATCAAAAAGAGTTTGGTGAGTCCGGCGGTTGAACCAGTTTGCCTGTGGCCAGCCTAAGACACACTTCTGTGGAAGGCTGGGGCCGGCTAGATTTTACAAGGAGCCTATTTCCCCGAATCAAGTCTATTCCAAGGTGAATGATGAATCCAGAAAGACCGTGGAATGTCCCTCAAAATGTCCCTAGATACAGGTAGGGGGCAACTTGTGAACAGCTTCAACATTTTGCGGTCACAATAGGACGCAAAATCTAACAAATTTACAGAAAAGAGACTTACATACCTCTGCAAACTTCTTGGGAATAAAATTCTGAAAAATGGAACTTTCTTGGCAAGACCTACTCTGCATTTCCTCAGTTCTGTTTCCCATGCAAAAAGCAACTGGTATTTTCAGTCTAAACAATTTCACTTTACGTCAAAGAAAAGCAGTGAAAAATAAAAAGCAAACACAAAAACGTTATGAGGGTGCGTGATACAGGCATTTTTTTTTTCCCAGCTGCCATCCTGAATCCCTTCACAGTACTGTCATCAAGCAGAACTGTGCGTATCTTAAAGTGCTGCACCGAGAAAATAATCATGAAAAAGAACATCTTTGTAACCCTATTCTGAAGAAAGAAATTCTGCCTTCACCCGCTTCTCCTTTCCCTTTGTGATGATCTTGTTTTTACCTGACAACCTGGAAGCACGACATTAAGCTTCCCATGGCATAAATTTATTGTTAAGACCTTGATGCAGAACGAAATCGTAAAAAAATGGACAAATAACAACAAATGAGCAAAGACTTGAAGAGGAATTGAACCTGATTTTCGTCAGGTGTGGCTTGTTCCATAGAATGCAAAGCAGACTAACAACCAAGCCAAGCCAAAGGACCACAAACAAAGAGCTGGCAGATCTGGCCGGGATTGCTCTGCTGCCTCCAAGTGAGGATGCAGGTGTGGCTGTGTCTGACCCAACGCAAAGGGAACGAGACATCCCAGTTCAGTTTATCCTAGAGATGCACCGTGATACACAGTGAGACTATATTTCAGCTTGCAGTCTTAATTCAGTATTCCCAGTCTTTTGAATTTTGATTAACAAGTGAAAGGTTTTATCTGTATCTGGAATAGATGGATCTTCGTAACAACTCTTTCCACTTCCAGAAGAGATGTGAACAATAAATTAACACCCTTACAAGCTGCTTTCTTCATCGCCACCTGGCTTGTCTCAGTCTGGTTTCCTGGTGAAGCACAAATACACACCCCACTTGCTCCAGATCAGGCCTTGACCGATTTACCCCATCACGACCTCCAATCGACAGGAAAGTTTAACCTCTGCATCAACTCTCATTCTTTGCAAGGTTACCTGTTAGAGAGCCATTTAATAGCAGGTTTTCTGATGCGATCTCTGCATTTGTAGAAATGCAAAGAGATCGCCAGCCGGTTTTCTGCAGACTATAAATCATTTATCAGGTGGCGAGGACTGACATCTCTTAGTGCCGGTCCAGTAACCTAACCATGAGATGAAAGGCTCTACAGCATTTTCCCCATGGCCCGAGCTCCCTTTTCTTCAAGCGCACACACACAAAAAATCAATGTTTATGCACTGGAGTTATTACCTACAGCGGTAATACTGTTATAATATAGCGCGACTTTCATTTGGAGATTGTTGTTTCCATCGGATTTTGTTACTGAAAAAATCGGACAGAAATCATGTGAGCGAACAAGAAAAGGAGTTATCAAGTGGGTAACAAATGTGCTTTTCTTAGCTGATGGCAGATCATCTTTAACGCCGCCTGGCTGAGCAGATAACACCGCCCAGGGACGCCACACGCGTGCGCTCGCTCTCAGGGTTTTGTTCCTATTGCACAGGCGAACTCCGGACGGTTCAGCCTGCCCTGGCTTTGGGCACCAGTCTCCCTGCGAGGCTGGATGCCGTTCTGGGAAGAACAGGGGATGACTTTGTCGAAGTCGACAGCGCCGCACCCGCTTGTGCCAAATGAGGATCTGGCCCGTGTTGCTGTTTTAATTAGAGCCGTGTCAGAGCTGCTGTTTTGTACATATCGATTCATCAAAATGATACATAAAACATATGGCTCCAACAGGAGCAGGGTAAAAGGATAACATCTTCCAGTAGTCTTAGCACATGAATATTAAGTCCTCATCGCTATCAGGTCATACTTAATGGAAGCATATTTCAATCAGGTGTACAAAACCACGGGGACATAGTCATCGCTGTTAGGCTGATGCAAACAGCTGTCCGCATGGAATAAATTTAATGACCTACTCCAGATGCTGTTGAAAACCGGCTCCAGAAATCCAGCAACCTGTCACTCCTCCTCCTGCCAAATCCAAGCTCCCAACTTCCAAACTGAGCTTTTCATCTTTTAACAGTGCTTAATGATAGCTGATCCTGTAACTCCACAGACAAATCAAGAGACGTGGCCCAGGACCAAAACACACTTTCCCTGAAGAGAAGTCTAGACACATCACAGTAATTTTTATTCTGCTGGCTATTTCTTTTAACACTGATTAATCCACCTAGGCTGCACTTTGAAGAATCACCAGAGGCAAGGTAGATAAGCTATTTTGTGTGCATGGTTTCTCTCCATCTTTTCAATGTCTCTGTATCAAAGGAATCACTCTGGTTCTTTATCACAACCAGGTGATGTGGCACCAAACAGCTGCTGCTCTGCCAGAGTTCCCACATTTCCAGAAATATAGAACAAAAGTCCCAACTTTTTGTGGTCATTAAAGGTAGTTTGGCAATTTCTCGTAAGAGTCAAGATGCTTTGCTCCTAGCCCCTCGATAGAATCTTCTCTCTGATAATTATTTTGCCTTTACAAACTACCCTCTGCTTTTCAGCTTCACGCAGGTTTTATGCTGATTCCACTGAAGCCCTTGGGTGGTTTTGGCACTTTATTACTTAGCTCAGTGAAACTGCTTTTTCAAACAACTGAGATACTGCTTCTAGTGCTGAATGTGACAGGAGCTTCAACACTGTTCAAAGGTACACAGCCTTTCAGTCAGATAATGACAAAACCTGCTGAAAGTCCAGTGTGGTTTACTCAATAAAATTCATTGTGTATGTTAGAGGCTGGCCAGGTTGGTTTACATCTCTGTTCTTTGTGAGGAGTGATGTGAATTTGTTGAAGGTCTCATTAGTGAAGACTGGACTTGCCATCAGAAGGTGTAAGCTGGAGGGAAGGGCACTGCTGCGCTGCGGGACGGCACTTCTGCGTGCAAAGCCAACTGCTCCCACCTTTGGTCCTGGGTCTCCTGCAAAATTATCTCTTCCTGAGGTAAATTTTCTGCCTGGGAGATGATCTACTAAGGTTCATTTGTGACTTCCTAAACCATCACACCGGTATGTGGGGCTAGACGCAAGATAAAACCTTATCTTATGCTGCTGCTTTTGTGGGTCGTCTTTAATTTTAATTTCTACGATAGACACAACTCAAAAGTCATAACCGCCTATTTTGGCTGCACACAGCTGAGAAGAAGAAACTGTTTATATAACATTCTAGACAGTATTACCCTTAAATACCTCTCCTTGCATTGAGGAAGCCCTCTGAAGAGGATTCTCAAGCTACCAAATAACATCAACATTGTGAGGCTGCATCTCGGAAGGATTTGGACCCATAAACACAACGCCCGTGTGTGATAAATGCCAAATAGAATGATTTATGTCAGACACGGGAAACGACTGGCCTTAATAGACTGGATGGTGTCATCTGCAGCTAGAGTTAATCATCCTATCATTTGAGAATCATCCAGCGACAACGCAATGCCACGATGGAAATGCCAAGAGAAAAAACAGAGGTTCTTTGTACCTGAAGGGAATTTGCTAATGCAATGGCAACGTAGGAAACTGGGCCCTGAACAGCAACTGTTATTAATTTCTGCATTACACGTCATCTCAAATGCTCATGGCTCTTTGATTAAGACATAAACTGCTCATTTTAGAATAAATTGAGAGGTATTGGTATCATTATCCTTTCCTGTCTCACAAGGAAATTAAGTCATTTTCGGGATTTAAAAACAAAAAAATCCTCTCATCTTGGCCGCTTTTTTTTCAAGAGTACAAACGTTCCATGGGCAGTTGCAAACGTGCAGCTGCTTAGGGAAATCAGGTGCCAAATCCCACCCCGCAGACACTTCACTAGAAAAACACGGAACTTGGTGATTTGCTTGGACCGCCTTGAGAAGGGGCCGGGCAACGGACTTCTCAGCCATGCGCTCTCCCTTCAGCTGAGCACGGGAGAGGGCGGAAAGTCTCCTTTAAATAATTCCTTCTATCTATTTGCAGCCCTGTAGTAGTGCCAGGCAAAAAGTGCCTCTTTCTGTGAATTCTGTGTCTTTCAATGCGCAAACCTCATTTGTTAACAGTGAAGTTCAGAGCGGGAAGACTTTCTCACAGTACTGACGCCTTTCAACAGCGGCCTCCAGCAGTCAGGGCTTCCAGCTTGATGAAGATGGGATTGCAGAGACGAGGTTTTTGCCGGCTGAATCGTGTTAAAGCAGAGCAGGCAAGGGGGTGAGAGAAAACAAGATGCATCTGCTAACTCAGGTTATGTGATTTCTAAGTGTTAAACACTGTCTGGGGCCTGACTGCAGATGGCACTGACCGCTTCAGCGTGGTCTGTGCGTTCCTTTGCATCCTCAGACAGGGCAGGCTGACAGCTCAGAAACCTGTCGAGGTTGCTACGGTCTTTTAGAAGCAGCTTTATTACCTGGGCACGTGGCAAAGTGCTTTCAAAAGTAGAGAAGACTAACCGGCATTTTATCCAACATCGTAGCCCGTGCAACAAACTTTACAGAGTCACTTAAAAAGTACAAACTGCAGTCCGTATATACACAAAATCCAAGTGATCTATGTGTTGTCTTTTTCACACGTGGACTTTCACCCTGAACAAGCTCTCATTTTAGTCCTGGGGCCAAAGAAACTCAAAAGAGAAAGCGCAAAGTCAGAATATACCTCTTCTCTTTGCGCTCCTCTGGTCTGCACCGATCAGGGCAGAGCGGGAGCTGATTTAGGCTCCCAGCCACTCGTTGTTACTCTTCTGTTCCTGCACTAAGTCAGCTGGCTCACTTTGAACAGCCTTCCCTGGTGTTTTCAGCTGAAATTCTCCCCCTCGCACCGCGGTAGACGAGGATCACGCACAAAACAGGCTCCTTCCCTTCTGCTGGCCTCGCTCTGGGGTGGGCAACCCCCCAACAGCCACGTGCTGCCCAACTAGCTGAGCTTAGCAGCATCTTCTACCTCTGCAGCTGAAACTGCGGGGAATCAATAGCCAAACACAGGCTAAATTGTTGTAAGAGTCATCTCACAGAACAGCAGCTGCCCCTGCAGCAAGGACCTCTGGGGAAAAGGTAAAGTTATGGCAGAAACAGCATCGGAATAGCGCAGGGCAGAACGGCAGCAAGGAAGGAAAGTGCTGCCAGTTCGTACCCAAAGCAAAGGTGTGGTTGAGGAGGGAGGCTTGTAGTCCATGACTTAGCTCGTTCTTTCTCTGCTAATAAAAAGAATTTTGTTAAAAAGAATTTTGCTCCTTTTTTTTTTTCCCTGTTTGAAATTATTAACTCTACTCCATTCTTTAAGATGTACTTGAGCAACTGAAAACTCAATTTATATTGATGTTGCAATTGTATCACTAAATAATGACGGTGACAGGCTGACTAAGGGTGGGCTGTTAACTGGGTCAGAGGTGATTAATTATTAGCTGTTAGAGACAGGGGTATGTGTATTTGATTCATTTTATCGTTGTAGCGGTGACGTCGCGTTGAGTAATTTCATGGCTAGAGAGGCAGCTGCGTGGCCATTTGATGCGAGAGAGAAGAAAAATATACAACTTCTACGCGAGCCCAGGAGAAGTGTCTTTCACTCCTCACCACAAATTGCCATTCTCTCCAGTCAGCAGTGACTTGTGTCACTGCACTGAAGTTGGCGTTCATCTGCCATGAAAGGAAGGACTAGAAGAAAGGGTTTGACCTGCAAGGTCGGGCATTCCCACAGAGAGAACTCGCTCGCTGAGCTTTGCTGAGGTTATCTCAGTGAGCTGCAAATTCTTAATCACCAACTCCACACACTGCTGCTTTTATTCTTGTTGCTTTTAGGTTTCAGTTAAAACGCAAACAGATTCCTTCTTTGGGCTATAAGCCCCATTTCTTCATGAGAATTTCTCAAGCCTTGCTTCTTCCAAGAAGTGAAAACGGAAAGACAGATGGATCCTCTTCTTCCTTGTAAGAGTCCAGAGCAGTCATCCCGACTGGTGGAGAGGCTGACAGAACCAACGGCAGCAGGCAGACAGCTACGGCCTTGTACTGGAGGTATTGGGATCAAGGGGTAGGACACCGAGTTCAGTCAAGATCTGACAGGGTTTTTCCCTAGGCTTCCAAAACCAGATTTTCAAAGCACTTAAATTTGATCTCTCTAAAATCCCTCTCCTTCATGTAGGTCTCACGTGCTTAAAAACTGTTTTGCATGAGCCCTGTTTCTTAATGTACTATTTCTGTATGTACTATCCCACCTGTACTATTTCTATCCCTCAAGGCCTTTGGGATCACATAGGGTGACTCATTTCTTTTGAAATACAAATAATAACCATAAAGAGCACTTGGATTCCTTGGGAAAGGAATGCTCTGGATATTTACCTGTTCCTTTGGCCCCTGGTCAGCAGGGTGACAGGGAAGAAAGACAAGGAAAACTACAAAAGCAAGAATGGAATAGAGAATTAGAAAGAAGGTTACACTGAAAAAGAGATGGGGATGTGGATTGGAGAGACCATGGTTACAGGAGGTACAGAATCACAAAAGGTTTAAAAGAAGAGACAGGACGGCAAGAATGCAAAGAGAAATGCGAAGGCAAGAAAGGCACTGGAAAAGAAGGAAGAATAAATGGGAAGACTAGGAAAGCAATAAGGTTTAGAGCGAAATACTTGGGGAAAAAAAAATAGAGGATAGCAAAAGGGAGAGGATAAAAGGAGTAAAAAGAAAAATATGGGGGGGGACGACACACCAAAGAAACTCTAGCACTGCAGCACCTTTGTTCCCAGGGTGTACGCATCCAGTGGGCACAGGAGGTACAGGAAGCCATCGAGGTCCCTAGGGAACTCTTTGATTCTGTAGGATGATCATTAAACACCACTATATTGATTTGTGTGACTATTTCAGGCTTGAAATGACCTTATCTTATCACTGAAATAACAGGAGTTTTCACCATGGATTATTTGCCTTGGTTGTTTTCTCAAGAAATAGAGTATTTTAGCATTAAAAGGAAGGAAGAGTAGATGGAGTGTGGCAAAATTGGAGAAGAAAGAGCAAGAGAAAGAAACTAAAAGAAAACCCAGGTTTAAAATGACTGTTGACATCTTGGGTAATTTTATTGGCAGGATCATTCAGTCTCTGCCGTATTTCATTAGCCTGCCCCCACCTCTCGGCTTTTCCAGGGTGCGTTCACAATGTTCACCTTGTTCCAGCAACAGTTACTGAACCGCAGCATTATGATCAATATAACTAAAAAAAATCTATCAATTTATCTTCTATATTGTTTGCAATAATTCATGTGCTGGCTCTGACTACTCCTTGCACTGGAATAAAGAATTGCAATCAATGCAGCGTTAGAAATTGCTCACATCCTTCCTTCCAAACCGGAGCATGCTCCCCTTTAATCTACTAAATGACACTAAAATAGTCATCTGGCAAACGTTGTATGAAGCTGCTTTGTTCAGAGAACTGTTCTTGATTAGACTTGTATAAATAGCACTGGACACCCCCCTTCCTTTGTCATCTGGTAGCTGCTTGTTCAAGTTTTATGTCGTATTTTACATGTAACCAGGTAGTTAACGCCATCATGAGCCTCAGAAAAGACGTCCATATTATTTCCTGCTAATTCAAGCTGACTCTGGAGGCGTACCCACCCTCTGTGTTAAACTGTAAGGCTATAGGTTCAGGTTCTTTATCTGTGACTGTCTTTAGGTAGGTAATCTAGATATTCCGAGGCCTTAGATAGAGAATGGGCTGATCACATAGCTCGTACTGAGCAGGCCAGAGGACATGTCCTGAGTGGAATCAAAAATCATTAGTAGCAAGTTTCTAAATTGCTATTAGTTAAGGACATTCTTAAAATGGCAAGGGTGGGTGACTACAGTTTCAGGACCCTTCCAACCTCAATTATTCTTTGATAAAAGTGGTGATATCACGTGGTAAAGACTCTTTGTTCAGTTCATAGAATCATAGAATCGTTAGAAAAGACCTTTAAGCTCACGGAGTCCCAGCGTTGCCCCAGCCCTGCCAGGGCACCACTGAGCCCTGTCCCTCAGCACCACATCTCCACACCTTGGAAACCCCTCCAGGGAGCAGGGGGACTCCAGCCCTGCCCAGGGCAGCCTGCGACAGGCCTGGACAACCCTGCAGGGGAAGAAATTTCCATGTGTTACACAAGAGGTTTCTGAGGTCACAGGTGCAGAAAGGACAGAAGACAGAAGACTAAACCTGTCTTTAACTGCTCAGGAAATAAGTGACTCCAGTCAGCTTCTGCTGCCTGTGAAGGTTCCCGTCCTTCCTTCCATAGCAAAGATTTCCTAACTAGGCTTCATAAGAACCAAAGATTCTGTCTTAAATTGTCTTCCAGATGTCTCTCTTTTAAACTATGACTTAAGACATCTACTTTTTTGAAGAACAGGGACTGGGAAATGCATGTTGCATTCTGTAAGAAACTTGCTTAGGATTGTTCCTGCATTTGTGAAGAACCTTTAGAAGTCGCTTAGTTTCTGAGATAGAAATTTTAAGTAGCGAAAGGAAAGTCTGACAGTTAAATCAGTCCTGTGCTCAACTCAGGCATTAGGTTTTATCCTCCTCTTTTCTGTTGAATTCTGATGTGTCGCTTAGCAAGTGACTTCAAACCCAAGAGGGGTTTTCAAATGGGGTCATTAACAGTTTGTTCCTTGTTCCCAGGGTGCTCAGCATGAGACTCGCTTTCCTGATTGGCAGGAGTGGAAAATGCTCACAACTATAGCTGCAGTCAATCAGAGAGGTGCTCTCAGCATACAGAATGAGATTGATGGCTAAATACTCCATAAACTTAGGTGCTACCGATCTCAGAGAGCCTGCTTGATGTTAGTGGCTGTGTTTGACTTCAACTCCTCTGTGGCTCAGTCTTTGGTCTACAAAAAAAAAACAAACACCACCAAAAAAACCCCACCATGATAATGACAGCCTTCACCTCATCTGAGTTTGTAAAGAGAAATTCATTAATGGCTGAGAAGCACTGAGATATCAGTCGTGACCACCAGAGAAAAGTCCGCAGGAAATGAAGAGTTGTGTATTCAGCACAGGCTTTGAACAGAATGCAGCAAATAAGGACTAAGAGCACATAGTGAACGGTGAGAAGACAATCACACATTAAAGAGTTGTGCATTAAATCCACCCTGTCAATTCCGAGCACTGAGTGAGCCAACAGATCTCGGTAAAGCAAAGCACGTGACGATGGGATTAAGAGCCGTGTCATAAAGCCTACACACCAGGGGCCAAACAAAATTTGCAGGCACTCCCTTAATTCTGATATTTCCTAATTGTCAAAGCTTGAAACTTTGATTAAATGCTTCCGATTGTGAACAGAATCATTTCATTTTGTTGAACACATATCAATACATGTATCTCCACATTCTCTCACGCCACAGAGCACGCCCCATCCACTAAATGAGCGTGACTAAGGCAAAATTCCAGATTGTTCTTTGACACATTTCTGTCTCTTTCTAATGTTTTCCCACTTTCTTCTCACCCTTTTTCAGCGTCCAACCTAGTTCGTAACTGTAAATCCCAGAATCACAGACTGGAACATCACCTGGTCCAACCACATTGTCCAGGAGGGTTCGGAATCTCTCCAGGGATGCAGGGACTCCATGCTCTGCCCAATATCTGAAGAAAGCCAACGACTTAGGAGCAGTTGTAAGATGAGTAACCCCAATTACCCGGCTGCTGTTCTGATCAGTTCTTTTATCTGTTAAAGGGCAGCTTTTCGGGCTGTCCTTTGGCACACTAACTTAGGGCTTCATCAGCACCAGGAAGTGCAGCTTTGCTACAGCACTTAGACTGAAGTACCTACGTCTTGACACATGGGGGTCATCCAGCGAACGCAGCTCTGAACAAGCACATAGAGTGCTGTGGAAAATATCTGTAAGTAATAAACAGGGAACACACAGACACAGCGTCCGTTTGCTGCTGGTTTAACCCAGAACCTCGCATGGCTCATAGGCAGGAGGTGGGGTCTGTACAGAGCCTGAGGATGGGAGCACAGGTTGCAGGACAGGTCATTTGAAGGTCATATTAAGTGGCCAGTCTTTACACCCAGAGCTAAAATGACAGCTGATGTTCCAACAGCACCGAACACAAATTTACTCAGCAAACAGCTCATTTCACCAGAACTGCAAATCTTCTCACGATATCCTGTAGTTGATTTACAGAAGAAACAGTCCCTGGGACTATGCAAATCCAGGAGAGACAGATTCAGGGGTAAACATTTCAATGTTGGTTTAATTTTGAGACCGATACAGTGGAAGTGATGTAAAATAAATGTCAAGGTGTGACGAGTTCATCAGGAAGAATATAATTGGAGCGTGCCGATTCTGTTAACAACATACCAGCCTTCTCTCCTGAACAGAAAAACTAATTCCACAGAATTAAGTTGGAACAAACACTTCTCTGTTACTGATTTTACCTGACATTTATAGCCAAGGGATATGCCGCTGCTGAAATTTAATTTTCTGCTACACACGTGACCAACCTTATTTTTGACATGGGGATAATTGCCTTCGCATTCAGATGGGTAACATTTGGATTTGGTTCTTGTCCAGGGCCCGTTCCACAAAAAAATCTATACGTGAACTCCAAATAAGGAAAGGTAATTAGTCCGGTCACTTGGTTTAGAGAAGAGGTACTGAATGACTCCGCTCTAGGAAGCACAGATTTAAGCGGAGCATTCCTTCTCACTTTCCAGCGTTGATATTCAGGGCACAAGTGGAAAAAAGGAAGAGCTTACATGTTGGACAATAACTCATCTGGAAGGGCAAGAAATAATTTAGAGGTGGATGCGAATTGCAAGGAAGAGTAATGGTGTTACCGTATGTACCATGGCTCTGTAGCTGAAGAAATAACAGGACTTGATCAATGATAACTTAGGGAGAGGAGGGATGTGAGAGGATGAAGAACAAGCAGAGGTGTCCTGGAGAGAATAATGATATCTTACCCCACGGTCCCCATGGCCCTGCCCAGCAGGTGTGTTGGGATTGATGAGGGCTCTGTCTTAGGCAGTGAGCAGTAAATTCAGCGTGGTAGGCCAGGCACAAACGACTTCCGTTACTGCCGACAGCTCCATCACCGCGGGCCCATCCTTCACTTACTGCAGATCTTCTTCCATCAAGCTGAAGATGAATGAAGGGATGACCCAGATCTTATATGTTTGCAATATTATCCTCTCCATTACTGTTCCCTCCGTTTCTTTTTGTTCATAAATTCTACCTTGAAATTGGTACAACAAAGATCCGGAAACACCTTCAACGCCTTCATCGGCATGTACTTACTGCAGGGACTCCAAAAGATAAACCAGCACCAGTGGAAAGAGGGGCTTTCAGAACCTGAACGTACAGTCTCTTCTGACATCTTACAAGAAAGGATTTCCAGAGCATGCTGGGTCACCACGGAGTCATTTTCTTATCGGCGTGGCATGAACCTTCTTTCTCTACAACTAAGTTTCTGACCACTTCTCCAATACCTTTTCAACAGAATGAATAGGTTTCTGTAAAGCAATAAACCTATCCAGACATTAGTCAGCCTCCTTAATCCTCCCTGTGGGTGCTGTCTGCCACCAGATGGAGCGGGGCTGTCCTCAGCTCTGGGAATTTCTCTTTCTCACAGCAAGAAAAAGGGAATTCATATCTTCTGTGAAATGAAAAGCAGCACAAAGGAAGCAAGAGGGTTGCTCAGATGCTGTGTGCATGTGAGGACTGCAGGAACAGATCAGAAAACGGAGAACTAAATGCAAGAAACCAAAGGAAATGGAAGTTTAAAGGATGTTAGACTGGAACTCCTTGCTGTAGTCTTGAAATGCATGAGGACAGGTGTATTTGTTCCTGCTGGTGAAAGGTTTGACTAATGCTACATTAGCATTAGGTGGGATGGTTTGCTTGCTTCTGTAAGTTCTGTAAAAAATCACAGTTTATGGCAGGATTTGCCTCCGGTTGTGGTCGTGCCACTCAGATCATCTGTCAGTGCCAACGCAACAACCGGGATTCCCCTCGGGGTCAGTTCGAAGTCACTCGTTAAACTAGTCAGCCATAAAAATTACTTATAGATAAAAAAGAGAGGAAGATACCGTACATAAAAACACCAGCCCCCACAATAATCATCAGAACACCAAACGAATATAAAGTTCTACGTATACATTATATCTTAGATCTGGAAGGTGTTTGAATTTATCCCACTACGGCTTCATGGCAGATGAAAATGGAAATTGTTTCTTGCCAGCAGTCTCTCTGCCTGTATTGTGCTAAGTAAACTTTGACAGACCCGCAAGGTGAGGATCAGGTCAAGAGTGGGAGCCTGGGCACACAAATCTGGGGTTAAATGCAAAGCAACCACCGGCAAACCAGCTCGGTATGAAGTGAGCGCACAGAGCCTAACGATTAGCAACAATTAAACATATCGGTAAACAACAGCTTTGAAGAAATGCTGGGATGAAGGTAATTAAGGAGCTTCGCAAATGTTCGCGCAAGTGTCTGGAGTCGGTACCCTCTGTCCCACCTCTCTTAGGAAACAACATACAAACACTCTGTAACGAGAGGAACTAGCCAAAACAAGGGCTTTATTTCCTAATTTATTTCTTTTAAAAACTACATGTTTTATAAAACCCCCCATATAAGTACCTTACGCATCATGACTTCTCTGCCAGGTGCAGAAGTGCCAAATTTCACGAGCCAGCTGGCCAGCTTCCTAGAGGATACTGCTGTGGAGCTGTTGGTGAATGTTCTTCGGGGGGAACAACAGCACTGGGAGAAGTAACTGTGGGATTATGTGGGAAAACTGCAGCTAGGAATGAAACAGTCGGCGTAACATTAATTTCCAGGTAACAACGAGTGGCCCAGCAGAAAATCACGGAGTAAATCAGAGCCTGGTGCTTTATGTTGAGGAAAGGATGGGGACAAAAAGCCTGTAGGATCGGTGTACATGGTCAATATAAACTAATTTTACACAATAAAATCTGTAAATTTGCATGGCAGAAATTCTTCGCATTAGAATTTCATGTTTCAATGGGGAGAGTACGATATGATGCTGTCTCGACTAGAGGATCCGGAGGGGAATGATGACTGCACGATACTGTCAGTGACAAGAGAGGCTGCAAGGGCTGGAAATGCAGCTGTGGTGAGACCTCCCCTTTCCCCATGAATGTTAGTGAAGCATCAAGGTAAAGGCTCTATGCAAAAATTACATCCTTAGAAATCACTGACGAGCGTCCCCCGAAGCATACTCAAATTCATCAACCTTATAGAAGGGAAAAAAACCACTGCAGTAAAATTTCCCTTCAAACTAGGAACTGTGTGGTAACCAGGAAACTATTTTGAAGGCATTTTACCCTTCTGGTTACTCTCCTTCATGCTTTAAAAGTATTAAAAGACACCATACTGCAGCCTCAAAGAAAATGTTTAACCCTGTGAAAAAAATAGCCTAAATGACCAAAAAGGAGGAGTGTAGTTAAACAACAGAGGGGAAAAAAGCATTGATAAGCCAAATGACATTCTTCAGAAGTTGTATCCAAAGGCGTAAAACAGAAAATGCAGAAAAAGTCTTGTATGTGAAACGTAAAAGCTTGCTAAGCTGTGTCAAAACTGACTCTGAGAAGCAAGCTGCTAAAGACAGGGAAATTGTTAACGAAGACTCTCTAAAACATATGAAAACCAAGCACCCTTCTCCCAAGGCTGTGGGGCAGCCAGCCGGCTGAGCTCTGGAAGAAGAGCTGGAGGATGCAGTGCTGGAAGAACTACGTGCAGCAGCGTCAGCCACCCAGGAGAGGAGGGAGGTCGCTGCACCGAAGCCTTTACTTACAGGGGATGAGTCTGAAGAAACTGTTTCCAAGTGAAGCATCAGCAGAGCAGATCAATAAAATGTGTAATAACAAAGACCGTAACAATCATCAGATGGTATTAACTCAGGAATTCTCAAAGTTGCTGCTGAAGTACTGACTGCTCTGGGTGAAGTCCTGAATAAATTAGTCTTTACAGCCGAGAAGGAGCAGGTGGCAAAAGCCTAACGCCCAGTTTTGAAAGGGACCCCGCGGGGTGTGTGCAGGTGGGGGATAAGTAGGCTGTGAAATTCACAAACAGCCAAGTCTGATTTTCTTATCAAGAAAATTGGCTGAAGCTGTGATAAAGAATAAAAATAATAGACTTGGATACATGTGACATTCTCAGGAAAGTCAGTAAAGCTTTTCTTCGAAAAAACCCCAGCAAATCCAGCTGAGATCTTTGGGCGTGTGTCATCCTCCTGATAGAGTTCATTTTGATTTCCAAAAAGCTTTTGATGATGCTCTCGTCCAAAAGCTTGTTGGTCTTAAAAGAATATATAGTCTCATAAAAAGACAGACTGGGAGAGTACGTGAAAAACAAAAGATCACCAATGACTTGGAAAAAGTGAATAGGGCACAATTTATGCGCTGATTTTTCTAACCCAAGGAACAGAGATTATTAAGTGAAGTAGCCCAACAAGCCTGAAATAAAAGGTGGCAATTGTTTACTTGAGGTGTAATTAAACCACTGAATTTGCTGCCATCGAATGAAGAGACCAGATTCACTACAGGACTCTAAAACTGGCTGAAAACCTGAGAGAGGGTAGGCACACCACCAGCTACTAATCTAAAAGGTGGATTTAATCGCCGAGTTAATCTTCGGTCTATATACCGTGGCCTAGGAAGGTAGACGCTTGCCTCCTTTCCATATTCTTTCCAGAAGCATCTTCTTCTGGTCAGCATCAGAGAGACAACACTGTCCACCACTGCTACGCTGACGCTACTCTAATTAATTTTCAAATGTCAACATGGAAAACAAGCTTTATAAGTTGCATTTTATGTCATAATATTAAATATTGCGGGACTCAAAAGGGCAAAGAAACTGATGGAAATGTCATGGAGAGAAACTATCATGAATTCTTGGTTAACTTTCACTAAAGCTCGAGAAATACCTTAATTCAAATCAGACATAGAACCCATAGAAGCAGATTTAGTACCAGCATCTCCAAAGATAGGCAGGGAAGATTAGTCTGCAAGGGTCTTGCAACTAGGGTATTAGGATTCTTACCCAAATCCTGGTCGATGCATCGCAAAAGATTCTCCCGGCTTCTCTCGTTTCCCATCTGCAAAACTGGGTGACCTCCCACAGTAATTCCCGACTTCCAGAGCGTTGTAAGCGTGAGCACTTAATGTTGCAAGGCACCCAGAAAATGTCTTTGAGAAGGCTGCCGGCAAGCTGCAGAGCCATTAATCTTTGCAATTTGTTTACAAGCCTTCAGCCAGGTTCCAGTTCGGGCAACTTACGCCCAAGCCTATCTGAAGTAATTCTTGTAAGACCTTGTGTGAAGCATCGAATCAACACGGTGTTTACTGTTTAACTTACTCACTGAAGAATATTTTACATTAATACAGCTCTTCTCGAGCTGGATGGTCCTGAAGTGCTTCGCAAGCTGCATTAATACAATGGCAGCGCTAAAACGCTGCACTAGCAGAAAGTGTCTAGAGAAGGGGAAATTCCAGCCAAGGACAACAGGGCAAAACTACTTCTGTGGGAAGAAGCTGTTTTGAAACCTTTACCGCACAATGACTGCAGAGAGAAATCCTAGAATAGTTGGTTCTCGATAACAGTGCCGCCAAAGCAAGAGACAAATGGAATGATCGTGGAGTCCTCAGGAATCAGGTGCCTCTCCTGGACTCCTTCCTGCTCCCCTGGCATCACGTGTTCTTCTGTTCTCTCCTGTACTTTCAGATGGGGTGAGGGTGACGTAGCTCTGAAACTATCCCGGAGCCACATCGTGCCCAAAGGTGCTCCTCGGTTTTGCAGAGGTTAGATTTGCTGCGGAACCTCTGCTTCGCTGCAAAGCTTTGGGGAATGGTTTAGCTTTCCTTTCCAAAAGGGCTGGTTCTTCTGCCCAGCAGGAAGCCAGGGTGCTGGGAGGCAGGGGTTGTGCCTCTCATCAGGTTCAGTTCCTCACGGCAAGCGTGAGTACGTGACGGTGAGATCTGGAGTTTCTCCAACATACCGCTGACTTCAGGACTCTTTCCGCACTGCTGGGACCTGTTCAGGTACCGCAGGCAAGTCTCTGATGTTTGGGTTTCTCTCTCCCATAACCTGGGGACTGCCAGCAGCTGCTTTCTGCTCTGCATCTTCCCCTCAGAGCGGCTTAGACCGAACTGCAATGTCTATTTTTTCAAGACATTCATAGTCACCTGGAAGGAATGAAGGAGCTGGAGATAGCGACCAGCAAAACTTCTGATTTCAAAGAAGCCAAAAATCTCAGTCTGATTTTACCTCATGACAAAAAAAAAAAAAAAGAAATTTCCTTAGGTCATGAAGTCAAGGATGGCTACACGTGATCATTTTTTTCAAAGGTTTAAGACAGATATAAAAGCTACGTTAGGAACGTGGGATGCCATCCGAAGTAATTTTCTGCTTCATGGGTGGTTTGTTGGAATTTGCCTGGCAGGAATAAGCAAGCTGAGCTTTTTAGAATTTATTTTTTTATACATCATTAGAATAGGTTCTTATTAAGATCAATTTTGAATCAGTTTCCCAACAATAAATCTGAGAGTACATGAAGTCCTGAGAACTGCAAGGCAAGCAGAAGCAAGACGTGAACTCTAAGTAGGAATGTCCCACTTTTCTGGCTCCCAACAAACCTTTGCTGCCCCTAAAACCCCTGTCAATTCAAGAAGCTTATTTGACAATAGGAAAAAAAAAAATAGGTGTAATGATTCACAATGGATAGTTATCATTAGCTCCTAAGAAAATACGTAGCACAGAAGTTGGCAAAAGCTGCTTTTCTAAGCAAGATTCATTTTGCTATTGCCAAAATTTGACAGAGGTAATAAATTCCACGAGGTGCAGCTCATCTTTTTGTTCTGTGCTTACAATGTCCAGCACAAGGAGGTCCTGATCCACATTAGGAAGTCCTTGATCCTACCAAACTATTAATAAAATAATTATAAACTGTCGCCTTTCCTTCTTGCGGTTTCTTTGATCCTAGCATAATGAACGTGCCGTTCTGAATTCATTCTCCAAGTGCCCCCAGTGAGAGCTGCTGAAAGGAAACACACTGCTTTTTACTGAGGTTTTTTTATTGATATTTACGTTTTTGGACTTTGGCTTTTGCTGTTCCTTTGGAACAAAAATACACCCCCTCTATCTTTCTAACAAGAGCATAAAGCAGCTGATGGAGAAGTGGGATGGGTAGAGAGTGGGGAAAAAAATAAAAAGTGAAAGGACTCAGCAGAGCTCCTGCTGAGATCAGAAGTGGAAAACCAGTCACGGTCCTGTTACCTTCGAGCTACTCCTCTTTGAGGTGTTGCTTTAAGGCTGGGCTGTGCATCTTGCACAGACTGGGCAGCCCAGCAGCAGCTGCCAGGACACAGGTGGAGGGAGACCTGCTCTGTTCCAGTCACAAAGGAACGTCTTCATCCCTGTGACCCGATGACAGGGACGACTGGTGCCTCTGGGCAGGGGAAGAGACGTTGCTTGTAAACGGCCTCTCTTTAAATCAACTTATTTCGTGTCTCATGACGGTTTTTATAGATAAATGGCTCTCAGCAGCTAAGCTATGGGATCGAGGAGACCCTTCAGCTTTCTGGACCCAGGAGTGTGTTCTGGTCATGCTCAGGCTCCATAGGACACCTGGGGTGCACTTTATTCTTCTCTGTTACCTCCTTGCCCTGGGAAGGAAACCCAGTCCTACAGGTCTCTCTGTTCCACTCACTGAACTGGATGATAAAGCCTTTGTGTAAATATATCTACATATGTACATGGAAGCGTCTGGTTTTCTTATTATACAGAAAGCTCATAACTAGGGCATAAAACACGGGTAATGTTTAGATCGAATGTGAAACTATTCCACATAAAATTAAAAGCAAATCACTTTTTCCCTGCAGTTCAGCTTAAAAGGAAATTAACTTAATTGAATACGGACAGCTCTATTTTGCAAAAATATTACAGCCAAAGGTAATTTGTTTTTGGAAAATATTTTAGGAGACCGTTTCAATTTCAATGAGATTACTTACTAGAAAATTAAATACATTTTCTGCTAAATGTAATAATGAATTCCATTGTCTGCATTGCTCAGGCAGAACTACAGTATAATTGTGTTTAATACAATTAAACACAGCCTCGATTAAAAGTAATAATGCAGTCTATTGTCTACATTACTCAGGCAGAACTACAATACGATTAAGGTCTTGTACCCAAGTCACTCAGAAAATACACGTGCCCTAATACAGTCCCATTCTGAACATCACATCCTCTCAGCTCCCCGGGCTGGGATGTCTTCTTTGTCCTCATTCTGCTGAACCCCTGATGTTACCAGCTGGTCACAGACTCGCACAAAGTAAATTTAGTGCTTTTATCCCGGTTATTAGGGGCCTCAAAACCACAAAGCTTTTCAAAGCTCCCATCTCAAGGCATTTCTCCTCAGTTTTTAAGCACCCCTCATGCCATTTAGCTAAGGATATTAATGCTTAAATACCTTTTAAAGTGCTCCCACCATCCTCCCCAGGTCCCTCAGTGAAAACTGCTATATACTCTGGTTAAAAAAAAAATCAGTTTTATAATGATAACCATTTAAAAAACTTCTACTGCCTGATAACAAAACCGAGGTTTTATATTGACTGTGAGAAGTAACTTGTGCTTCTTGAGAAAAGTTACAAATCGTGGTAGAGTCCCTGGTTTTCACAGCACAGAAACAGAACCTTGAGGAAGAATGGGAATGGAAACAAAAAACACTGAAAAGAAACAAAAGTGAATTTGGTAACAGGTTGTGTCTAACTGAGCAAATACTCACTGCGCCTTAGTGAAAGAACATCTCCAACGAGCCTTATTTGCCCTCAAAAGACCAGAAGGTTGGGAAGATCAGGAGAGGAGTCTACAAAAGTGATCAAAGATGGTGCAGACAGAGTAAAGAGATGTGGTGTAAACAGGCAGTGTAAATACAAGGGAGAACAGTTCCTGGGAAACTTCTTGGTGTGGCTCCAAAACTGTCTGTGAGCATCAGACCAATCCCGGCGAGCTGCTCGGCGGCGTTTCTTCTAGAAGCAGAACTAACCCTTGTACAAAAGGGCAGACGTGTTGAAACCGTTCTCTTATTTTACTCTGACCAAGCACCTAAATTTTTTGGGGTTTTTTTTTGTTCTTCCTGTTCCTGAAAATGAATTTTCTCTCATGTGTCCACCCGAGGACACAAGGAGAGGATCACCCTGACACGGAACTCAGGCACAACCGCCCTGCCTTGTAGTTCATTCTGTTAGTGTCCAGCACAACTTTGACTAACTACAGAAAGTGAAAGTTTTTAACATTTTATCAATAAATAGGATTGCTGTTAGCAGCCCTGAGGCCCAGGTGGAGAAAAGAGCCTAAACTGAAGGCAGAACTTTTGGTTTCAGGCATTTACTAGCTTGGTTTCGATTGTATTTTCACAACTCTATGTTTTTCACCGATTTCCTCTTTTCCTGATACCTACCTTTAGAGAACGAGCTTATTTTGGGATGTATGTGTGTGGGGGGTGTGTGTAAAGTAGGGGTACAGAAACCTATCAGAAGAAAGTATTTCTGGATGCACAGGGATTACAGCTAGTTCAACTGAGAAATTGCCCAAAAACCTGACGCAAGGATGTATTAACTCCTCGTCCTAGAAATATTTATTTGGGTAACTCAAAAAAACGTTGATTGAAAGTTTAAATGTTTTCACAGAGTCTGTGAATCAAGAGGCTTCTGCTGCCCTGCAGGTACCTGTCTGCCACCACGTCCAGTTTAGCATTCCTTTTCAATTTGACACTTGGATTTTGTCCCGTTGGAGATAATTGCAGCTATTTTCATTACAATAATGCCTGGAGATTTCAATCAAAATCAGAAAGCTTTTGCCAGGTAGTATAAAAAAAACCAAACAACCGTATGACAAGACATAAATCCAACCCTGAGAAGTTTACAGTTTAAAGAGACGGGAGGTACAACGGGAGACCGATTTGCACCTGCAGGCATCCAAACATCGGGTCCTGAATACCACCAGGCTCTAAGTGGCTTGTCCAAATGGAAGTGGGGATTCAAAATACTTCCCCGGAGTTTCTGGCAACTCTTTAAAAAAAAAAAGCTGCAGTGTGAAGAATTACTTGCAGTTTTCTAGGACTAGGTTCTGATTTGCAGCCATGATTTTTCCGGCGTTTCAGACCTGGTTCTGTCCCAGCTTAGTGCTGCACTCACCCTCAGGACTCAAATACGCTCCTGTTGTATTTGCTCATCTAAAAATCCTCAGTTTCTCCTCTTCTAGGGCTCCAAAGGATCTAAGGATGATAGTAGAGTAGTGCAATGGATTCTCAGCAGGGATCAGTAATGCAGATGTACACCCAGCCCTTAACTGCAGTCATCAGAACCGAGGCAAAACCAGGAGGACAGCTCAGTTTTAGCAGCTCCCTACATTAAATAGCTTTACAGGAATCTCAGGGTTGAAAAAGGCGTAAGAGGAAATAAACATTCAAAGCCGTACACCATTTCCAATTGGCTAAATCACTCCTAGCGGTAATTTCATAGAGAAAAAAAGAAAGAATAAAAAATGCACCGTCTTTTGCACTAGACCTTAATGTGTCCTTCTGAGCATCATAAAAGCAGAGTGATTTTACTCCTGATCACTCACAAGGAGATTGAAACCAAAGCACTGAACAGTACCTCTATCTAATCATAGGACTTTCATGCTTGAACTTCACAACATGTCCTGGATGTTTCTGCCTTTTGTTTTGTTGCTTGGCTGTTGGGGCGGGGGGGTGTAATTTAATTCAGTTTTTCCAAAGGAGCAAACCCAGCAGCTGATTTGCTTGCAGAATGGTTTGTATTTTTAGGACATCTACAGACATTGCCAGGAGAAATTAATCTGGTGACCTTTGTCCTATGAGACTGTAGCTGCAAGTCAAGTTCTCTGAAACCTGAAGTAAATCTGAGAATCTTTGGAAGGACAAAGTCATAAAAATTAGGGGTATAAATAATAAAAGAGTCCCCCTCATTACCTCTTATAGGCAAAGCAGCTTAAATCACCACAGCAGTCTTTATAGTAGGTATTTATCTATCCTTGTTACTACATCATCTGAGCACAGAACAGTCAAAATATTTATTGGTGAATATTTATTCACCCAGTGCTACTGAAAACAGAAGCTTGATCTATGAGGAAGCTCCGTGAATTGCAGGTAGTTACAGTGAAAATGCAGATAGTTGAGGACCTAGGTTAGTGCAGTAACTTTTATTTATTTATTTTCTTTCTCAGGGATAACCACAGTTAGCTCAGCTCATGCCATCTTCTCTCTCCTGAGGGAGAGGAGCTGATCTTGCAGAGTCTGCCCCGTTATTCTCAGTAACCTTCCAATAACCAGGGCAGCCGGGATGCTGAGGCCCAGTAAAGATGATTTATTTGACACCAGCAAAAATTTGACACTCGCATCTCAGGAGTTTAACTGTAAAGAAAGGTAACAATGAAGCAAATCTCCGTGAGTTTGGCTTCCCAACACCACCTATCCAGATGCTCTGAAATTCAGGTTCTATCCAGCCACCTATTCCTCTATCTCCCCTCAAACCATAACGCTGGAGTAGTAAAACAGCTCCTGTTGTAACACACTGCAGCCACACTAATATTTGACTGAAATATTCTCCTCTGAGAATGTAATTCTTCATGTATATGCATCAGCCCAGGGCTGTTCACAAGAGTATTTTAGGAACTGGTTCCCTGTATGCAGAAGAAACTGGTAGAAGGGGGAGGACGAGTGAGTCAGAATACCTGACATTTGTTTTCATTACTTTATACTTGTTATTTATTATTCATTCTCTCATTAAAAAGGTTGCAGCCACTCACGCAGAGACAGGTATTTCACACAGAATTATTTGCTATGAACGCATTCCCAAAGCAGATTTGCTGGGGAAAACACGCTGCAGTTTGACAGAGAGTGTTTTAGTGAGAATCCAAGGAAGCAACATCCCCCTAGCCAGACTCAGTTGGCCACCTCAGCAGAGTGAGGGACAGACTCACATAGGATTTCCCTTCAAGAGAAATCTTTCTGCACTGGGCAGAAAAGTAAATTGGGTTGTGGGGGTTTTGTTAATTTGTGGAATTTTTTTTCTTTTCAATTTAGGGTCCTTCTGTGGTATTTCGCCCCACCTTATAAGCTCCATGTGATTCTTCATGACTTCCCCTGGCTAAAAAAACAATTATTCCTCTAAAAGACAGGAACAAATGTGGAGTTTTAAGAAACCAGGACTAAGAAAGTGATGGAAAGCAAACACTGCATCAGATGTAGAGCCCAGAGCATGTGCTAGACCTCCTTTCAGCTTATTTGGGGTGTAAGGGGCAGCAGGAACGGGCTTTGCAGTGCCGGGTGAATGTTTGGACTCGATCTTAAAGGTCTTTTCCAATCTAAACTGCTCTGTGATTTTATGAACAAAGCAGAGAAGGTGTAAATTTTTTGCAGCCCCTTGCAATAGATATCAGAATTTAGGCAGAAAATTTCTGTATCAGCAGGGTCCGGTTCAACACGAAGCCTTATTTCTCCTCAAGGGGTTTTGAGCTGCTGGGAATAATCCAAGTGCAGAGTTAGCTTAGCTTCTGAGGAGTATTTGGGCTGCTCTAGCTCAGGCCTAATTGCTCATAGTTCAACCAGCAACTAGAGAGAGAAATTTCTGGCAAGTCTGGCAAGTTCCACCAGCTTTTAACTGCTAATGAGAGAAAAAGCTGAAATTTGTTTCTAGGAGTCTTGAAGCAGATCTCACCTGCAGTTTTGGCTTACCTATCTCTTTCCTGATACGTATACAGAGGCAAAGACTTCTGAAGTGTGGGGAAGTGGCAGCCAAACAGCTCGTGCGGAAAATTAAATAGGCTTAGAAAGTGATAGAATAAACTCATGGAAGAAAAAAAATCCATCAAGGACCATTGAAAAGAAAGACACCAGCCCTGACTCTAAAAGCTTCCAAGCTGCAAAGGCCTGGATACTGCTGGCACCTGTTATCTTGCACTTGTCCTGCTCTTATATCCCACCCTAAGCATCTCTGGAGGGCACTGCTGGAGCTAAGCCACTGGGCTGCCTGGACTTTTGTTCTGAGCCATTACGGACATCGTTATTTTGCTGCGACAAAATCCCCAAATTCAATGACACTGCTGCGGACACCATTGCTATGGAAACCAACTCCTCCGCAATTTACTGACCACACTTTTAACAGACATTAGTGAAGATGCATTTGCATCAAATCTCATGGAAATCGACCAGCACCTTTTGTATTTGGGTTTTTTGTTGTTGTTGGGTTTTTTGGGGGTTTGGTTGCCATTTTTTTTTTTTTTTACACGTCTGTGTAATGATCCAGCAATGAGGAGCTGTCAAACTTGACTAGTGACTGGCACAAACATGCAGAAACAATACACAAGCTCCATACTGATGAAGCTCTGGTGTCTGCATAGGGCCATCAGAGGAAACAATCTGGGGTTTACAGCCCAAGACACAAGAGACAACGGCTCAGGGGCTGTCCTGTTTCTTTCTTCTCCTCAGGAGCAGCTTAGGGACAGCCAGAACATGAGCAATCTCCATGAGACTGCTGCGACCGTGGTTCTGTGCTGACAATCTCACTCCTTGGAAGTAGTTTAGATCTAATGGTATCAGCTGCCTCCACCGTCCCTTTGGTCTCACTGCTTCTAATGGGATAACAGCAGGAATCGATTTGTCCCCCAGAGTTTGTGCTGAAGGTACCACTGACTCAGGTATTTATTTCAGCCGTTCCCTCAGAACCTTCTGTGCCTGCTGACAGCTGGCTCGGTGCTCAGGGGCAGTGCCTTCGTGACTTCTCAGTCCTGAAGGAGACCCTTCAAGGTGCTGACCTTTTTCCAGCCAGACCCCTGTGCTGCACGTCCATCCTTTCAGGAAGGTGGAAAAACAAACGGGCATCACCTCTTCTCTCCCTCGCTGATTAACGGTGAGGATACGTTATCAGAGTTAATAGGAGTCAAATGAAGAAAACTAGTCAAGTGAAACCCTGTAAATTGGTTCCTGTGCTTTCTCCATCTCTTCTAATACCTAATGCCAGGGATTTTCATTCTTGTCCAGCCAGGGCTAAAAGGGAAAGGATTAGAAAGTAAATAACTCCCACATCTGCAATAGGGGAGCAGTCAGCTGGTTCATTGGCCCAGTTATTAGCAGGACAGAAATGTAAATCTACATCACAGAAACGGTCTGTTCCTCCTCTACAACCTGCTGTTCTTTTTGGAAGAGCAGATGTGGGCTCCAGCTTTCCACCTAGATGTCTATGTGTCTCTGCCCCGTGCTGTATGACCTTTGCTGAGGTGAAATTACCAGCTTCAATGGGAGTTTTGCTACTGGAAAGCAGGCAAGATTTGAGTTGTTCCTCTTGGATGTCCTATTTTAAGTTTTGGGGTTTTTTTTTTCAGTTTAAAATTCCTCCCACTACTCTCTCTGCTGTGGTGCCAGGTGGCAAGAGAGTCCTGCTTCAGGTGGTAAGAGAGTCCTGCTGGCACAGGCTGGCTGGTGGCATTCTGAAGACCTAATTTTAAGATCTACTGGAAGGTGATACAAGGCTCTGTCTATCCTGGCTTTCCATCAGCCATTGCCAGTGACTACCAGAGGTGAGAAACCTCACAGGTGAAAGCTGGGTAGATAAGAGCAGTGTTCCTAGATCTACTGATACCCAGATAACAGGCCACTGCCATCGCCTGCTTTCCTTGCTGCTTTCCCCTTCTGGTTCCTTCTCCAGTCACCTACCACACCAATGAATTTGAAAATTGTGTAACTGCTGTTAAATTTCCACCAAGTGGAAGCTGAGGACCAGCAGTCTCCTGTAAGAGCCCAGACAGTGAGAGTGACCTGTGTAGATGCAGTGTTTTCAAAGGGAACGGCAAGAAGCCGGGGGATGATTTGTTGCACCCACGAGCAGCTCCCTCATTCAGAGTGGCCTGATGTGAGTGTGTCCCTGAGACTCTTTCCACAGCCTGGGCCGCTTCCCACACTTTCTGTAAGACATCCTACAGAGGCACGTCGGGAATACGGGATTGCTCCCCCAGACAAGCGAGAGAAACGCTCTGGGACAGAAAGCACAAATTCATTTCCTATGCACAGAAAGCTGAAATTCCTCTAGGAGCACATTATTATCCTTGCAGTTGCTCTCTCTCTCTCTTTGCCGCTGTCACACTGGTGATGGTTATCTCCCAACATCAGTAGCCAAGGTAATCTCTCCACCTTGACATAGAGTCTGAGTTGGTAAAGCCTGGCGGTATAAGAGCTATTGTGACACAGCACAGTCTCAGGTTTTTCTTACCGAATATTTCACTTGAAAGCCAAAGAAACTGTCTGGTTTCTTTCTCTTCTTTTCTCTTTCTAGCTTAGAAACAGAACATTAGCCAAACAAATAATGTAAAAAGTCAGAACTCTCTTCTCTCCTTCCTCCTCGGTAATAACTATTTGAAAGCAATGCAAACCCACTTTCCATGCATAATGTTGTCATGCACATCTTTCCTTCTCCCTGGTTAAAGAACATTAAGTTAAATGTGTCAAGCTGTAGGACTTTGTAATAAAGCATTACAAACACAAGTGCCTTTATCTTCTTGTTTGACTAACGTTTTTCTTGTTATTTTCCAGTTTGGACTCCTAGAAAACTATAAAACTAGTTTCATTCTTTGTGTACTACTTTTTTTTAAGCTCTACTTGCCATCCTTCTAAACAAAAAAAGCCAATGACCACATTCAAGCCATCAGCAGAGTGCTCCCCAACTAGCAAATACTTAGTGTGAAGCTCTGAGTTAATAAGCAACATGAAAATACTAAATGACTGGATGTATCTAATTCTGCATCCACCAAGCAAACACACTGCCCTGCAAACCCGGCCGAGTATGAACAGCAGCGGGCACCGTGGAACCTGACCCAGACTTATACCTCTCATTATTACAGCAGCAATGATATGGTAATAATAATAATATTATCAAGGTGATCTCCTTCTCAGCACTTCTGAGTATCCTGGATACACGATTGCATGCAAATGCCTAAAAGCAGCATCACAAGAACAAACTCTTGTAAGTCCCACAGCATTCCTGACTTGCTCCCCTGTGATTTTACCTATATTTGTCTACTCTTTGAAAATGGCAGAGGGAACAAATTGTTTCCATCTTAGGAACTGCTGACAAACTTCATTATCTTCTAAAATGTAATCAAGGCACAGGATTGCCACCTAAACTGTTTTTCTTTTTATTTTTTTTCTTTCCTGTGGTGCATCACTGAAAGAACACCACACAGCAGAGGGAAAAAAACAACAATGGCCAGTGATTACTGACGCTTGATATGAATATAGATATTATAAACAACAACCACTTTGCACATTTTGTGAGCACAACCACTTTTTCCACAGGAGATTTCGTGGCAATCACAAAGACAATTCAGTTGAACAAACGGGCTAGTTTTAGGAAACAAAACCGTCTCAGGATGGCTCAGCCAGAACCACAACAGAACTTGAGCAGCAATGCTGTCCATTTACTGCTGACAATTACCCAGGCAATCTAATAACCACAGAAAATTCCTGCAGTTGAAAGAGCCGGTATTTCCATGTCAGTAGAATCCCATTCTGCCCCGTTCCATAATTCTGTAGGTCTCAGAACTACTTTTTTATCTCCTCCAATGAAATGTGTAAGACAAAAAAAAGCGACAAAGGGGAAAAATTTGCTGAAATTAAGTCTGAAAGCGACAATTGGGAAGCTCTAAAGGCAACTGATCTCCCACAGGATGCCAGCTTCACTTCTTTGAGTTCCTACTGGACACCTCTAACTGTTAAACACTAACTCAGCCCCCCTTCGCAGGACTAATATAACGTTTCACACTATACTTGCTGATTTCCATAGCTATTGAAAAGCTGCTCCTCCTCCATGATCTAGCTGCGTTTTCCACAGCGAAGCTGCAATGCTGGTACGAACACCAAGGTGCGATGCTGACACCAACAACGCTGGCTGTTCAGGTATTAGTTAATACAGCTCTGGACACTCATCACTCACAGAATGCTCAGTTTCTAGCTGAGGAACGGGTGCCATAACCAACGGCGGTGAGTAGACCAAATCCATAACAGAATAAATACTCCAAGCTGGGGCTAGACTGCAAGAGATCCACCCTTAAAGACCTGTGCTTATTTTTAAATAGAACGCTGCCTCGGGCCAGGGATACGTAGAGGAATATACTGCTCTCCAGGAGTGAAGAAAGCTTTTATTACAGGACATTAAAAGATGTATATATAAAGCTCCCACAACATAAATGGATAAAAGAAAATCAATGCTTTATAAATGCACGTGAGAATTATAGGCACTCTTGGATCTAGCCTAGATACCTTAAGGGACTTGACAAATGTAACTTGGCTGCAGCAGCGAGGTGCACACAACTAAAAGTGTTATATCCAATATGACGCAGGAAAGCTTGAGAAGAGCTGGGCTAAGAACCCAGATCTTCAGAATTCCAGACTTATCCATGGCTTTGCTGTCACTCTGTATTCCTTTACGCGAACTGGGAGGCTTGGTATTTATGCAGAGTGAGCGGCCACGTGCTAGGCTGCGTGTCCTTTGGTGTGGAGAAGAGAGTGTTGGAAATACTCTGGTAGGCTGAACGATGAGTTGTGGGTTGCTCTCTGCTCATCAAGGTGTCAGCTCACAGAGCATCTCTTCATCCACCGGCAGTTCTGATGTTAATTTACAAAGCTTATACTAAGAATTGTCTAAGTCATATTAAAAAGAAAGGTTTCACTGTCTGATCCAAGACACTGTCTCTTTGAGTAGTAACCGCGATGTCTGAAGTGAGTAAAGAACAGTGGTGGTTTTTAGGCCTTCTCTGTAACTTAGCCAAGTCAACTTGAACAGTTATCTGAGGCCTATGGTAAGATCCCCCGAGATGTACAAATTACATAGCTTCCAAGATGAAAAAGGTGCTTATTCCATCAGATCTGGATATGTTTGCAATACTAGGAGGTCGACAATAAACCAGCAGAATGTAGGTCCAGTATTCCAGTAGACGGTCAAGGAAGTCGCTATGGACTCTACTGCTGTTCAGAGTACGCAACAAAGACACCGTCACGTTATCATTCTTTTTAGCTTTTGAATTCAGAAGCGTATTTGTCAGGAGGCAAAAAGAACTAGCCTGGCAGCCCTGAATACTGAAGTCCTTTGCAGAAAAGCTTCTCTGACACAACCCTGCCAACGGGCCTTCAATGCCCACCAGGGAATGGCCGTAGAGATCAGAGTGTCTTTCTGCCTGGAGGTCCTCTCTCCACATTCGAGGTGAGGAAGGGCTGCAGAGGGAAATATTTGCAGTAGTGCCAGCGCTCAGCCTTCTCTGAGCATAAACAAGGGACATCAGTCTCCCCAGCTGTCGGTCTACCACTCAAGCTGGCATTAAACTCATTTTCACAAAGAACATAGGTCTGATTGATAGAAGAGAGTTTAACGAGGGCAAAACCAAGACTCTGGATGACCTAAACAGGTATGAAGAGAGCAGAGGACGCTTGATTCTCTTTCAAGAATTTACTTCACAGTCTAAGAGACTAGTAACAAGTGGATGAAAGCAAAGAGTACACAAAAGGATATTTTTAGTGTCTTCAGTGGCAGAGAATTTCAGCGATACGTGATCCCTGAGATGGCTAAGCATGCACGGAAATGAAAAAGGGAAAACCGTTCAAAAATTGGAAGAAGAGACCTTAGTGCTAAGTTAGAGTATCTACTTCTATCCTTTCTCAAAGGCTACGGTGCTTTCCCCAAGGAACAGCTATGGCTAGAGTCCAAGCACTTTAGATTTCTGTTGTTATAAGAAGGAGGGTATCAGGAGCAGGTTCTTAACAAAATAATAATCCAGAAAGGGCTCAGTGTCTTGATTCAGGAAAGCACATTTTTATCACTCAGCCAAAAGAAATTTCTTGAGTTGTGGTGGTGGACAACTTGCTAAAGCCTAACTAATGGAAAAGATGGATTTCTGAATTTTTTAAATGTCTAGGACTGACAGAAGGGAAGGAGACATGGTGCAGTTACCTGAAGAACGGCTGGGAAAAACTAGAAGAGTATAAACAGTTGCAGCACAGGGGAGGAATGGGGAGAGCAAAAAAAAAAAAAAGCTTAAGAATAGCATCTGGATTGACTTTGTGCCTGAAGAATCTAGAGACGAGCTCTTGGAGATGCATACGTCTGATAAAGAAGCTCTGAGACTAGCTGACATCACTGATGAAATACCGCTCTACTTTGATAAAATTTTAAATGAAAAACCAACCCCAAAATCTCAGTTCCCGTTACACCGAGTTAACTCTCTCCTAAGAACTCTTCTCGTTAGGATCTTAGCTCATTAAGCTCATTACTGAGCTTCCTCATAGTGTCTGAAAGTGCTGAATCCCCTTTTGACTGGTAACCGTACACGAGAAAACGAGGAACAGGAGCTGAGCTGCTATCAGATTAAAACTATACGCCATCTCCGTAAGATTGACAAGGAGAGGCCTTTTCAAGTTCAAGTACATCATGTTTCTGCATTTTTTTTCTTCTTATCACTGTTTGTATAATAATAGCTTTTACTGGATATAGCAAACTGGGAGCTACGTGCTCCTAGATGCGTTTATGAATGGAAAGACAGAGCTGGTATCCCAGAGAGCTTATCCATTAAGCAGATAATAAGCATGGGAAGGAAAATCTCAACAGATTTAATAGTTGGATTCGATGATCTTAAAGGTCTTTTCCAACCTCTAATGATTTTATGATTCAAGTCTGGGATGATTGATCCTCCCTTTTCCCTAACATGCGACTCCAGGATAGTCCAGGTACACCTGGAAGTTGCTGAGATGTAGAGCTGGAAGTGGCTAAGAGTACGTACTTTGTTTCTGATTAACTCAAAAATTCAGTTCCAATATTGCCATTTCCTTCTGGAAGGTAGGAAATACATTAAAGCCTCAATCAGAAAATCACTTTTAATAACCCGGGTGACGCCATTTGGGCGCAACTCTAACGCTGCAGCTGAAGCCGTACGCACGCAGTCTGATCATCCGCTACACAAGCCGTCCCCAGGGGACATTTCAAAGTGCTCTCAGCATATACATCAGTAAACAGGTGATATCAAAAGCAGAGACTCAAGAAGGGGATCAACAAAGTTTCCTGCTGTGAGCCTTGAGCTACTTCCTACGTGCAGCACTAGGTGAGGCTTTAACGAGAAGAGACAAGTACGGTTTTTGACTAAAGGCTGGTTTCTAGAGGTCAAAGCTAACAGGAGATCTCCACTGGTTTTTTTCCTATTGAGAAAACTAAACGCTTTGGAGGTTCCTCAGTCAGTGAAGGATGACAGGTACAAATCTTTAAATGCATTATTTTTCTGCTGAAGGAGGCAGCAGAGACACAAATATACCAACATTTCTCTGTTACGTGAAAGGACCGGTAGTCTTGCTTAAAAGATTCTCTCCCGTTGCCCCAAAGGGATTTTGGTTAAAGTCAAAGCAAGGATATTTTGTTTGAATATCCACGTGATACTGAAATTTGAGCCAGAAAAATAAAGGACCATTTTGATACAAACGTGTGTCAAATTAGACCTATTTATACTAATATAGCATGAAATTGGATCATCCTGTCAAATCTATATCTCTTGAGCTACTAATGTATTTAAATTTTCTCTCTTTTTTATTTTTCTTCCCCCCCTCCCCGTCTTGTTTTTCACTGGAAGTCATTTGTGGAGCGCTCCAAGTTTTACAGGTGCTGTGCTCAGCCCTGCAGTCCCCAGGCGTGTGCACGCACACGGACATTAACGGAGAACTCCAGCCCTGCCACGCTCCTTCCAGAGGGAAAACAACTTTGTTCCAGAGGCAGGAGTTACACAACCTACCAACACCCTCATCTCCACCACGACAGGTTTCCTATGGTTGATGCAAGGCTGAAAATACGAAATGGAGGGATAAAGCAGAAAAGGAACGGAGAAGAGGCAGTGACAAGACAAAACCAGCTTTCTCATCTCAGTTCAGGGCATGAAAATTCGCCTTTGGGTTCTGAGATTTACTGAAAGAGAACAGTTTGAATGATCTGAAGCCAGGAGTTTGGTGTCTGATAGACCCTGGCATTAGCTGAACTTGCTGATGATTGCACATCAATGCCTGGGAAAGACAAACTTTAACACGACACTTCCCAACAGTGAGAGGAATGCACTTTTTAATGCCCGGTTCCTTAATCCAAGTGCCAGTATATCCAGGAGTTCCAGTGTGTACATCACCTGTCCTCTTGTGAAAATCACCTTGCATTTTGGAGGACCTCCCTGCAAAGACCTTTCACTGGTCTCTGCTCCTTAAGAGACGCTCGGAGGAATTTGGGGATATTCCAGGGATCTTTAAGGGATGATTGAAAGGGAAGGCATGTGACCAGCTTTGGTGCTGCACTCCTTATACTCCTGGAATGTCAAATGTGTACTTACTGACATTTAAAAACGAGCCTTTTTATCACGAGGGGATTATTTTGAAACTACGATGAAATAAGGATGGTTTAGGAACACGGGGATACTGGAAGGATCCAGAAAGGCTCATCTGCATTACCAGTGACAGAACACACTGCAGTCATTCCCATGTACATTCTCTTCCTTTGCATTTTCTTCTCCCTCTCTCTGGGCCACAAAAGCTGAGACAACAATAAATCTGGATCCTCCGCCTTAGGTTGTTTCATCGCTTTCCACAGATATTTCCCTCCTCAGTATAAATCCAGCGTAATGTGCTCAGATTAGCAAAGTTACTTAAGAGAACAGACTGTCCTAGTGGCACATTTATTACTATCATATATAATGAGTACAGTAATTTCAGTATCTTTCTATTGAGCATAAGAGAGGAAGGACTAGCCCCCTCCCCAAACCCACACACAACCAGCGGTGAAGTTTAGAGGGCTGGTACTGCCTTCAGAGGTGAACAACATATCCAAATGGCTTCTAAATCCCACTGACCTGCACTTTGATGCCTGAGATGTTTCAGATGCATGAGAACAATAAAAAAATAATAATTATAAAATGATTCCTGTTACCTTGCAGGCAGGCTTCTAGAAAGATTCCTGCCCTGATGCTAGGCAACACTGGAGGATGAAAGCAGTGACATGGAACAGAGTCCTTGCAGAAACGGTGCTACAGCAGAATCCCACCAGCGCTTCCAAATCTGTCAGAGCTTTCTAAAGCCACTGCGTGACTTGTCTGTGATAGCACAAGAACAGGCAGTGACAGATATGAACTCTTCATTTAAGAACACTGGGCTACCACGACATTCTGAACGCTACCAGAGAAGTAGTCAGCATGGAGAAGTTACCACACATTCACTTAAGAGGTTCTTCTGTAGGAACACAACTCCTGATTCTTCCGATAATGCCTTCTCTAATTATTTGGCATCTGCTGTTGGGGAGAAACGGGGGCTCGCCCCCCACTTCTCATCTGTAGGAGATGATAAATTTTAGGGCAGATCTGCAAACCTTCAGGTTGGCTTGGCATTTGAAGGGCAAGGTTTCTCAGAAGGCTCAGAAGTAAACGGTACCAAGCTTTTGGTGGGTTGTCTGCTCCTCATCTTCCCTGTGCTGGCTGAAAGAACATCTGCATTCTCCAAACTGAAGCAAGAAGGGTGAAATACTTGGTGTCTAGGAAACTGGGTAGAGTCTCCTCCAGGAGAGGGAGAATCACTTGACTAAAGGGGAAAATGCTCTGAGAGCATCTTTCCCAGACAACCCAGTCCCCCAGGATATACCATATCCTCACAGTTCTGGGTTCTGTCCTGCTTGGGACAGTTCTTTGCTCTGAGGGAGGGAGTATCGACCCACGCACAGAGTATATTTACAGTCTATACTTGCACCTCTTATGGGCCTCCAGAAGAATGTGTGCTAATGTTTAGGGACATAGTAACACCCACTTTACTCCAGTACATCTGCTAACAATGTACCAGAAGATCATGGGAAGATCTCCTTCCCTAGTGTTCATGAGTATAGCTCACATTTTTCAGACTTTCAGTCTTTCAATATTTAATATAGTCCAATAAAAAAAAAGCCAGTTTGTGACTCATCTGGAGTCTTACAGGTCCAGGAAGGGTGTTATAAAAGATTAGGCCATACAGCAAAACATGCTGGTTACTAGACATAGTACCCCTTAGGAAAGTCATAATTACTACGAGGCTGTTCAGTGCCCCCTATACACTGAAGGAAAGTGATCCAGTAGTTTTATTAAACATTTTCCTAAGAGAATGCTCTACCTAATCTTCTGGTAAGCCTTATAGTCCCCTTCTCTCTTTTACACAGTCATGGTATCTAATCACTCCGCATTTCACTTAACACAGGTTGTAACTGGTTTTGTTAAACATAAATGAAAAAAAAATATCACTAATCAGATCTTGAACATTGTGTGATATTCTGAATGGGGTGTAGAATATATCACATTTTAACCAAGAAAGGTAGGGAGTTTCCTGACATTTGACCCTGTCTTGAAAAATTAATTATCATTTGTAAAAAAAAAACCCAGCTCCTATGCTGATGGGTCATGGCTGTGAAGGGAAATGTTTCATAAAATCAATGAGTCACTTCAGATGTGTTGCCTACTCCTCTGCTAAGGTCACCCTTGCCCTGCTGCTGGAGATAACACAATGTCAGAGGGCATCTCTAGGGGGAAAACAAACGAAAAAAACACAACAGCTCATCTTTTCATCTGTTATCCATGAAGATATGATTTCCCCCCTCCCCTGGAAACTAAGGTAATTTTAGCCATGTGCTGGGTACAATCCTAGTGATCATTAGGCTGCACTCAGGTAAATAGCTACAGGGATCGTGGGTGAGATTGAACTCATTGTCACTGGGCTTTCTGATAGAGAATTCTGCTATGAAAAAAACCCACCCTGTAGTGACCCTGCAGGGGATGTACACTCTTGGTTGCTAAGAGCTGAGCCTAGGCTGTAATTCCTGACAAATTATTCCTTTGGCGATCACACTATAACCACCATAGGCCAGATTTGAAATGGAAGCTGCAGACTGAAAGCCCCAAATCCTACCAACTGTATCACCTGCTGGTCTTTCTCCCATTGTCCAAAAAAAAAACCAAACCAACAAAAAAACCCCCACACAACCCCAAAAAGAAAAACAAGAAAACAGCCAACCAACTCTCAACTAAGTCAACAAGCTACAACTGAGCTGTAAGGGAACATACATAAGCAGAGTCCTGCTGGTGCCATGAAATTTTCCATTGTGTTCCAGACCTCATGTCTCAGGGAGGGATGTCTGAAAAAAAATAGGAGGCTGGAAGTATAATGTCAGGTGAAACAAGAAGAATATGAAAGAGAAAGGGAAGGGAAGGGGAAAGAAGAAAGCCTCTTTCTGACCAGGGCAATTGGCACGCTCTTCCCAAGCACCCTTTCCCAAGGTAGTCACTCATGCATCACTGACCCATCCAAGTCCACACAGCCTGATTAATTCCTGGAAAGACAGAAGTCACGTTTTAAAATCTTTTGATCTTAGGCTCATTTTAAATCTACTCCAGCTGAACTATTTACTGCATGCCTTCCTCATAAATTATGTCATATTCAAAAAGTGAAAAATCCTCATTTCAGCATCATCAACTCAAGTGGAAAACTGCAAATCCTCTAACAGAAAATTAGGGAAGATTTGTTCTGTCTGCCACAGCTCAAGTGTGCGGTATTTTTTCCCTGGCACAGATGTATTTAGGTTTGCTAGCTGGTGAAACTGCTGCAGCTATTCTGCAGTGTCCCTGGAGACAGGCGTCCTGTGGCTACAAATGAGTGTATTATTTAATCATGAAAAGACAAGACTTTGAATAAGAGAAAAGCATTTCTAAGAGAAAAATTACCAAGGACTCCGAGATCCGACGGCATCATTCAATCTCATTCCATTTTTTGAATGATGTGCTCGTGCCTTCACGTGCGCCCAAGTACAACGACGTACTTAGTCTTGGGAACAAATCAGCTTTAGAGATAAGAGGACAGGAAAATATGCTCTCTGAGCATTTAACAACCATTAACTGCTTCACATCACATCCTAAAGATACGTACGTCGTCCTGCGTTTGCAAAGGCGGTAGGAGCAAGCACCTTTGAAGTTTTGGGGTGCACCAAAATACTTTCAATGGAGCAGATTTTCAGAAAGTCTTTGGTATTCTCTCCTGCGAAATTAAGCCCTTTTGAAAGTACCTCTATGACAACACTGTTTTGAAACCTAATCATCAGGCATGGGTGAACTTGTATACTGAAAACTACAGCTTTACTCACGTAAATGCAAGACATGGCTTTTGTAATTTATCCAGAAGTGACTTAGCAATAGAAGAGCTGGTCACACTGTGTGGAAGCCTCAGCATCAAATACATTCTGTAATTATCTACGAGATGGCACTTGGGGTGTACTCCATTTCCCCACGACCTTTGCATTTCCTTTTACCTCTATTGGATTTTTTTTTTTTACTCTATTTTCAGCAAGTCTGGTTTTTACCAGTGCAGTCACTAAGACTAAAACCAGCTACAAGTAGATACACTCTACAACAGTCTAAAAGCAGCAGCAGATTTAGGAAACTTGGCAAGAGGATGGGGAAGTAACTTACCATCAGCAACACAAAAACGAGAACTTTCTCAGAAATAAGGTAAAACCAAGTCTTGTATCTTTAAAATGCTGCCTTTTTGCTGTCCCTGAAAGGTGGCAACATTCCCTTAAGTTGGAACAAGGAGAGAAGCTTTGCTTCTGGATTCATTCTGGAGACGTGAAACACGATGTGAAAATATGGCCCTGCTGGGTTCTGAAGACCTGTTAAGCTCACACAAATGACTGGGTCTCTGCTATGGGAGAATAAAAGAACCTAAGATGAGTATCTAAGCCCCTGGCACTACCTCTTCCAGTGAGCATCTCTCCACTGCTCGCAGTCCCCTTGCCAGAGCCCACCATGGTTCACAGCTCAGCCAAATTCTGGCAAAAGGGGCCAAACATCGTCCAAGAACCCGCAGCAAGTTGCGTGTTGGGCTCTGTAGGTGTCACCAGCACAGAAAACCTTTTTTTTTTATTTTTTTATTTTTTTTTAGAGAAAACCATGCAGTTAAAAGAGAATGTTTTCGCCAGGCGACAGACCCTGCGTTAAACTGAACAGTTTAACATGTGCTGGCCCTCACCTTCCCCAGCATCCCAGACCCCATAATAGCACAAATATTTAGATTAGTTGTTAATTTTGTCTCTGGCTTTTGAGACCAATAACTCCAGTCTAGTACAGCTGTGAATGAAAAGGATACAAGATGCCTACCGTAGGGGTACGGTCACATTTTCAGCGCTATCACGCTAATTTCTAGATGCTCACAGAGAATTCTAAATCCAGTCAGAGCTGTGGCAAACAGGCTGCCCAGTGAACGATATCCCATAGCCTCATTTACCGACATGCACCAAAAAATCCGGGTGGCAGCGGCGGCTTTGAAGTTTTACTTTGATCTCCCCAAGACCTACGACCCGGCACACAGCCAACGGAAAGGAGACTCCAGGAATGAAAAACTGAGCACTAGAATTTGAGAGTAGTATCAAGAAGACAGACAGAGGGAAGCTGAGATTGCTGGGAAGTAATATTTCAGTTTATCGGCGCTCAACATCGGTCGGGACATGGTAAGACACCCTCGTGCAGCGCTGAATGCCCTGTTATGCTTTAAACCTGCCAGGAGGCTTGGCCAATAATTGTAAATAACCTCCTGAGGTCACACCAGTCGCTGCACGTCCAAAAAGGAAAGACTGCAGCTAGCCAGACTAGTCAGCAACCAACTCGCACAAGCTTCGGCCTCAGACTGGGATTTTTTTTTAAAACAAGGACATCTTTCTCTGTCTCTCCAATTACACATTTCAATGATGTTTAAGAAAATAATCCTCAATTTTCTGTCACAATGATCTTTCTGATTTTCTTTCCAAGGTGTGGCATTTTAGCTTCTCTTCTTCCCCTCCCTCTTTGAAGCCACCAGTGTGTTATTTTGCCAAATTACTTTTAAAGAAAATGACTAGTTCCTCACGCACGTATGCCTGTAGGTTCACAATCTTGCTGATACAAAATCTTCATCTCTTAGTAGAAGAAACATATTCTGACTTCTTCATCACATGCACAGCACACGATGAATTTAATTTCCTTTTACAAAGTATTTGAATTTTTATCCTAAATTGAACCCCTGTTATAACACTCTTTTTGTCCCATTACAGGCTGTACCTTAGTCCAGATTTTTCTACCCGCTCTTCCTTCCCTTCCTCCCTCCTGCAAAATTTCATTCCCTGCTCTTGGCATCATTTCTCCACATGGACTGCCTGGCATTTGATTGTGATCATCACCTCAAAAGGGGAAGGTTGACTATTAACAGAGGGGCTGGACCCTTTATTCCCTAAAGCAAGTTACTCTCTCTTTCAGATGCTTCCTCATTTTAAAGGTACCTCATTTAATCTCTGGTGACTGATTTGCCGAAGTGTGGACTACTAGCAAATACAGTAGGCGACGGTGGCAGATAAATTGGTATCAAACATGAAATACTCTGGAATACCACTGGGTTTCTCTGGTTGGACACCCCAGGTGAATTGCGAATAGCAGAGCTCTGCCTTTGCTTCTCATCTGTAAAATGGAGCAGCAATAACACAACTCTCTTCAGATGGCTGATAGAAATCTTATTGCATTGGCTACAGACTAAGACAGGGCATTAGGAACACAGCAGATTGGCCTTTAACTCTACAGTCAGTGCAGGTATTGGATGGCACACTGTAAACAAAGCATGGGAGACTCTGCAATAAATGATGAAAAGCACTACTGAACAGCTACCATCCAGCCAGAGCACTCAATGAGGCAGGGGACCTAGGGGGAAGCATTTGATCTTGTAATTAAAGACTCTCAGAAAGGCCTATGCAGAGAGGATCTGAATAAAGATTGCACTGGAAACCTCAATCCTGGCATTTCCTAACTTCACAATGCTAGTTTTCGCAAGCTTGAGGTGTGGGATTTTAACGTCCTTTTCAGGAGATGTGCAATATATATAATATACTTGCATTCCTTTGTACTAAACTGCTGCTGCACTCACAGCTGCTGAGGAAAGGAATTTTATTGTCAAGGTCATCAGTGAATGGTAAAATATCTCTGAAATCACAAAGGAGAGTAACATCCCCTAAGCAGACATAGTGAACATTGTCAGAATAACAATAAGATGCTAGAGGGGCCACAGCCCATTGTGTAGCTGCTAAAAGAAAAGCTTCTTTCTGGTGAAAAGCCCTGTTACTTCAGAAATTTTAGGAGTAGACACTGGAAAACACATGGACAAGAGTGACCTTGCTCTGGCAAAGAAGAAAAGGCCCGATAGAATCTGAAAGGTCTATTTGCAGCTCACATCTCAGCACTGTTCCAATCCACTTCTGCTCCAGGGCGGTTCACTCTTATATCCGTTACCGTTCTCTCTAACATGGGCTTGAACTTTACCTTAAGTGACTGTGGAAAGGCTTGTAACCGAAGGCTCCAATTCCTAGCCGGGGAAGATTTTGTTTAGGATCACTCCTCACGTGGTTCCGGCAGAGGTTCTCTGGAGACAATAGTTATTTGGTATCGCCACTCTTGCGCCACAGCATTGTCCAGCCTGAGGGTGACCTACAACTGGTTCTGCTTTACCTGAAGGGGTGGCCTGATAGGCTTCTGCTACGTAAAACCTGCAAGCAGATTCCTAATGTGAACAGTCGTGTCTTTATTACTGTCACTGTTGTCTTTATTATCAAAGACTGGAACAGGCTAACCAGGGAAGTAGTTGAATTGCCATTGTATTTAAAAGCCATCTAGATAGGATGTTTAAGGATATGGTGTAGTAGCGGCCCTGGTAGTGTTAGATAATGGTTGGACTTGATGATCTGAACAGTCTTTTTCCAACCACAGCGATTCTGTGATTTATTGCAGTCATTATTACTTATGACCCACAAGCAGCATTTGGGATTGGCCCTGTTGGGTTTACAGCTATGTTCTTCCATGTGCAGAAGTCAGCCCATGCCAGCAAGAACTTAGCTCAAAGCAAAGCTCAAAGTCAGACTAATGAAGCTATATGCAGACGAAGCCACACAACGCCACGCATTCCAGACTTGCTTACAAGGGGAAGCAAACGTGCAGTGCAACCTACACCTCATCCCCACCTCCCTCAACATTCACCTCTAGCAAAGAGAAGGCAACATCAGGCAACGCATCACCGGCCCAACGTGCTAGAGCGCGCCGGGTGGCAGCGCGCCCGTGTTCTTTCAGCCCTGCAATCACACTAGCTACACAAATTAAGCGGAAAAGCTAATGAGCTTCTGTGCTGATATCCTAACAGCACTTCTGAGCTCCTATCTTAGCTCAGGACTGTGTCACGTGGGCAAACCAGTCTATTTAGCTGGGGTTTGTCTCCAGAATGCTTCCTTGCTTCATGCAGGAGCTTCATAAAAGTGCTTTTGTTTGCAGTCAGATGCACCTTCCATCCCAAAAAGTCACTTAGCCAGCTGAAAAAATGCCTTTAAGTAGCTGCGATTAATTTTAACTACTCTGTTCATAAGCCTCACGGTTGTTAGTATTAAATTCCAGCCCAGATTCTAGAAACTCTATATTACGATGTGCAAAATTTAGGTGTTCATCAGATTCCTGCCAGTCCAGACATTGAGGACACTATGATATGTAGGAGGTACAGCTGCCACAGCATATTGTCAAGCTGATCATTATGTAAACAACTACGTTTTTAGGTCAGCGAATCGACAGAGACACTACGGTTTTTCTAGTCTCCATTTGCACGAGTCTAGTTATTACTTTCAACTCCTAAGTTTAGAAATGGAAAAAAATACCCTAAAGAAGTACCCTAAACATTACAAATTCACAGGGATTCTAAAAACTTCACTATTTCTGTTCCGTGCACGGCACAGTTTGGGACTTTGTCAGTTTGCTTTCCTCAAAGCCAGCAAAAACGGCAAGAAAACTTGTCTGATTGTTCCAGCAAACACAGCTTCAGACAGAGGGACAGGTTTATAGTACAAATAACAGCCAGGGTAAATTACCACTATAAAAGCTTTCTACTCATGAACAGTGATTTCTACTTTTCTTGGGACGTATTTACATTATTACATTACAAAAGCAGATTTTTTTTTTTTGTTGTTGCTGCTGTTCTTTTTGCTCTTGACTATATAAAAGAACCCAGCCCAGTAACTAAATCAAGATAAAAGAGATCAGTATTTTCTTTTTTTTCCTGGGATGTATCAACCATCATTAGGAATGCAGACAGTAAAAAGGCAATTTGGGACTCTGAGAGCAGGTTGCAAAAATAACTTACCGTTGCGTTCACCGTTGGCATCATGCTAAATCACATCAAGACTCTTCATTTGTTCAGGCTGCATCCAGAGTGGTATTAAAAATGAGTCTTTTCCATCGCTATTTTTATTGTTGTTTGCAAAGAAGATATTTTCTTCTAGATGCCTAATGTGCCCACAGAGACACCTCTGTGCAGACACCAATTAGTTGCTTACATGGTAATTCCAAAGCAGGCACAGTGTGGAAGGAGATCATGACTTACCAAGGCACTCGTCCGGCAAAGTTGCCTTCTCCTTCATTTTAATTTATACACTGGAGCAGTTCTATTAATGCTCATATGCTAAATATAGTGCTAGGTTTAGTTACTTAAAGTCTAGAACAAACACACTGAATTTTATGTATTTTACGCTCTTTTCTTTCCAAGACGTTTTTCAACACAGCGTCATCCCAAAGTGCTTTATAAGCTGTGAGGTAGTCAGGAGAGTTCAGAGTAGCTGCAAAGTATGATACTTTGCAAAGGATGGTATTGCCCCTTGCTATGAACAACCTAAACTTAATTTATCCAGCCCCTCAGACCAAATCAGTGGAAGAACCAGAAGAAAACCCCTCCATTTTTCACAATTTCTCTGTTTGGTGTGTACCAAGCCAAGCCACCTTCTGTTCCCTTCAACCGTGATCTGATAGACAAGCCCTTATTGAGCTACAGCTTCTAAAGTGCGATTACATTTGGTTTATGTTGCAGTTCTGCCCCATTTAGAGAAACACATTCCCTTTTGGGCAATTCCCTCGTTTCTCCTGCCACGTGCCACATGCCGCTGCCACCCAGATCTCTTCACTCCTGTCGCACGGTTACGTCAACCTTCTAGTCCTCCAGAAGCAAAGGTTCTGTCTGAGCCCTTATCCCGCCCTCAGCGCAAATCTGATCTTTATATTGCGAAATATCTATGCTAACTTTTTTTTCCTATACCTCTTGTTTTCAAGGTACCTCTGTACCTCTGGCTTCATCAAGAAACAGCCTGTTTCTGCAAGCACCAGCCCTTTCACCAAGATTTCCAGCTTTGCTTTTCAAAGTAGGTTGGATCAGTAAATAACTCTCCTCTCTGAAAATGTTAAAAGATTTTGTTGCTTAGCAATTCGTAATATTCTTCTAGCCTTTGAAAGGCTCACCCTCTCAAAAAGAGAAAAAAGGTTTAGCAAAAAGAGAAGTGTTTTGACCCAGACTCCAAAGAATCTCTAACCCTCAGAATTTTCAGGCGCTTGACTGAAGCGCCCTCAGATGCTGTCTGGGCCACAAGCTGTCCTCTCAGCTCTGAGATCCCGCCAGCACTTTCCTCTGGCTTCCAGAATATTCCCCTCTTCCTCACATGCTGTTGTGACACACTTTTGTCATTCAAAGCCAGGCTTTCACAGCTCGGTAACAGTGGTAAGAACTCATTTCCTCCAAACTGCAAATGTAAAAAAAAAAAAAAAAGAGGCTAAGATGGCTTGTGGCACCCTGTCAAACACTGTCAATTGTTCTCACGGCACCATATTTCAGAGCCGAGGGCAGCACAGACTCCTGGGTGGGGATGGTTGGAAGGTAACGCTCAAAGTGAGACGGTGGGGTACCAAATCTGCTCTCTGTCAAGGAGGTCAGAACAAATCGGCTCACTTGAGGAGACAGAATATTTTCTCTGTCAGAACTTCACAGTCAGGCGAGGTTCCAAATCTCATGTATGCTAGTTCCACCTCATATGTTACTGACGATAGGTGAGAATGGAAGAAACAAGAACCACCATTTGCCCTCCTATGTTTGTGTTTTCTTGACAGGGAAAGTAAAAGGAGGCTTTTGTCTCTATTAAACCTGATAAACGGCTCTGAGACATGAAATCTGTGTCATTCTTTGCATGAATTATTCCCAGAGCTCTGTGGTTTTTACTTCCACAAGAAAAAGTAGCACTTCAAGACAAACTGAATAAAAGGTAATTATTAAAAACCTTTTAGATTAAAAAAAATATATCAAAACCATTTCTATTTCATCGTGAAGCTACGAAAGCTTATATAAAGACTTAATTTATCGCTGTACTAAAAGCACACATATTAAATACAAATACAAAATGTAGTATGTTTGCTATCACGGTGTTACTGCTTATCATACCATTAAGCAAGTAGAAGTAAATCGTCAAATTCTGAAAATCCACTCTACTGACTTGCTAACTCAGTGAAAAAGGCTATAGCCTCTTCCTGTGGTACAAGGTCATTATTTAAAAAGTTGATTTCAATGACTGAATCCATTTAAGGGGAGAAAATTGAAAAGACTTGATAAAAAGGTAAAAATTACGTTCGCTCTTCCAGTCCATGAATAAAGTCTGGGTATGAAAAGGAGAAGATCAACTAGTTTTAGAAAGATAAAGGATCTAGTGATTAGAAACAATCTCTTCAATTCACTGCTAATAGGTGCTGGCTTATTCCTCTACCAAGAGACCTTTCTTGGCAGTTTGGAAAGACTTGCATGAAAGTCAGGCCTAAAGCAACTCTGCTTAGATTTAGAACAAAATGAAAAATAAAACCATGATTTCAATTTCCTTTCAAAAGCTGCTTGGCATAAATTGTAAGATAATCATTCCGTAATATACAGAAGTGTGGAATTAATCATTTTTCTAACAAATTAAACATGTGATAATTAAGGAATTGAATAGCTGTAGATTGAGCTTTCTAAGTGATTTACATCAACGCCTGTACATTTAGCACGTCCTCCTGAGTCAGGAAAAATAAATGCCATATACAAGAAATGTCCTTTAGAAAAATCAGCTGGAATGCACCAATAATCACAGAATTTCAAAAGCTGAAAGCAAATTTTCTACTCACTGATTTGAAAAATGATCAAAATCCTGGCGTTCCAATCTCTTTGAATTCAACCAGCCTGTGTAAAGAGCACAAGAAAACAAAGAGCAGGGTCAGTAACAGCTTATATCTCGTTTGTTTTGTGAGAAGCTTAGTGAGTTAATTTTGGGGAAGTCCCAAGAGGTTATTGGCCTGAGGTGACGCATCGATTATAAGAACGGAAGGGAGAGCAGCACTGCTTTTTCCTTTTCTATTAAGGCCTCACCTGGAGCTCTGTGTCCAGCTCTGGAGCCCTCAGTACAAGGACATGGACCCGACAGAACGAGTCCAGGGGAGGGCCATGAAAACGATCAGGGGGTTTTAACACCTCTCCTAGGAAGACAGGCTGAGGGAGCTGGGGTTGTTCAGCCTGGAGAAGAGAAGGCTCCGGAGTGACCTAATAGCGACCTTCCAGTGCCTGAAGGGGCTCCAGGAAGGCCAGAGAGGGACTGTTCCCAAAGGGCTGGAGTGACAGGATGAGGGGCAATGGTTTTAAACAAGAGAAGGGCAGATTTAGATTGGATGTCAGGAACAAGTTCTTTCCCAGGAGGGCAGTGAAACACTGGGACAGGTTGCCCAGGGAGGGAGTTGAGGCCTCAATCCTGGAGATAATTCCAGGTGAGGCTCGACAAGGCTCTGAGCAACCTGCTCTAGTTGAGGATGTCCCTGCTCCCTGCAGGGGGGTGGGACCGGATGACCTTCGGAGGTCCCTTCCAACCTAAACCGTTCCATGATTCTATGATTCTCTGGCCGCGTGGATCCCAAAAGCTAGTTTATGATAGTTCTCTGTGCCTTTTTTCCCTTTCCCTTCCCTCAAAATGCAGGCCCAGTAGCAAATGCTAAATGGTTCTTTGACAGCAAACCTGGCAAAGTTACACACGCCCAGCAGAGACTGAAGGCCGAGCACATGAGGAAATTCAGTCTGTCAGTGCATCCCACTGCCCAGCACTCTCAAACTATGGTTATTCATTTTCTAAGGTAAGGGCCAAGAACGCTTCAGTGAATTAAAGCAAATGAACCATTTTTCAAGAGTGCAGCTTTATCAACAGCATCATGGAATACCATGTTTAAATTATGAACATATTTATAATCTACCGAAGCTAAGGCTGGTGAAAGACGCCCTGGATGACAGGCCTAAAAATGAATTTCTATCATTCCATTTGATCTCAAGCTCGGTGGTGCTACAGGGACTACAGGCAATTTCCTTTACCTCGACAGTCCGACTGAAGTGTGGCCTGTACCCCTCCGAACACAGGCAGCGTGACGGCTAAAAGCAGCCCGTGCCCTTATTTCAGGGTGTTGCAGCCCGTGCTAAACAACGGAACCTTTTAGGGAACAGCGTTAGGTGAATGTCAATCGTAGGTATGATTGCCTTTCATCTGCTCAGAGGACTGGCAATTAGGATTTCCATTGAGTTTCCTGACAGAGGTGAAGCCGAATTAAAGCCTATTTATAAATATTTTAACATCACAAAACAGCCTTCGCACAATCAATTTGAGTGGCACTGTAAATATGCCCTTCATTATGTAAAGGTTGGCTGGTTAATAACAATATGCAAATATCTTTGCAAGAGTACTTGCTTTTGTCTCTCCTCTTTGTTTTTCTGGCACAGCGTTGCTCCCTCCGGGGAAAGGGAGCAGACAAACTTCCTCTTGGTGCCATGGCTTATCTGTGTGTGTAAGGACTTATTTGTGTTCTTCAGCCCAATCAAAAACTTATACCTCTGGCAGCTTTTGTTATTAAAATGTCTGTTAAAACTTGACTTAGTGTCATGAGAATGTTCATTATTTACAAACCAATGTTTAGCGGCAGAACCAGAAATTCAGAAAATACAACCATAAGTAAGGGACTTGACTTTGAACTCAGATTTTTCGGCCTAAAAAGTAATTCTGAAAATACCTTGCTTCTTAAATTCAGGAATTCCACTGGCCTTAGAATGGCACAGAGTCAGTAAAAATGAAATCAGAACTAAGCTGAGTTTTAACAGGCAGATGTAGCTGAGGTCACTAGTAAACCTGGTCACCTGCACAAGCCCAACAGGGTTAAAGCTGATGCTCTGCAACTGAAATCAAGAACTTTCTGATGATGTCACTGCTAGTAATTTGTTCAGCATCATGGTTTTGCATGGAATTCTCTTCCTACTCCACTCAAAAGAAAGCAATATAAAGAATTCTGCATCTTTTCTCTCTTCCTTTAACAGGGTAATTTCATCATCTGCTTGTGGCGGTATCTCAGACTTCCCAAAAAACTAAATTCCTCTTTTAGTCATTATCAATACAATCCCTTTAACTCAGCTTTCTGTATTTATTGACACCAGCACTGACACTAATTTATGCTTTTTCTCCTTATTCTAAAGCTTGTTGGATTGCCTGAAACCATACACAGCAACTCGTAGATCAATAAGCAATTCAGTTAGAACGTCAGAGATCATTTGTGATCTAATTTCTGTGTGCGGGTCAAAGTCAAACAAGCACAAAGCACACGTGTAGGCTCCCAAAAATAAGCACGGACAATCCAGTTTGTGAAAGTTCTTGAGCAAGAATCACCTCCAGGAATCAAGAGAGGAGAAATGGAAATGACAGTGCAAAGTGAAAGCAATACAGAAATGTTCCTGTTTTCTCAATCGGATTTTCTCAAGTGTCCATCACTGAAGACAATCATGACTACAGAATGAGAGCTTGAAAACATTTGGAACTCTTGAACTATGAGAACACCACAGGGTATCCCTTCAGCATGAACCAGTGTAGTAGAAAAGCAGTTTAGCCCCTGGATTTTGTGTTCCAGGTCGCATAGCACCGGGCAACCCTGGGCTACCGGGGAAAGCTTTAGGTAGTCCAACCCCCCTGTGGCAAGGGCACAGCTGGTTACCATGGCAAAGAGAGACTTTCCCATCTTGTCTTCAGAGACACTGTTAAGCCCATGCTCAATAGAATCGAGATTTACATTTTCTTTTCCTTTAATGTTTTCACATACCAGTGCTGTGAGGATGCAGGGCATCTTCTCAGTTACTGCTATTTGAGGGAGGCAGCTCTGCAGAAGCCAAGGAGAGCTCACCTGCTTTATTAGAAACTTGGAGGGCACTACAGTTTTGATAATGGGCTGTAGCTGGCACGACTTCAGCAAAGAAAACCAAATGCTAAACACTGCTTAACTCATAGCAGGAGTTGAGTGTGTGTGAACAAGACCTGGGATTGTATAAACATCCGCCAAAGTGACGGAGTCAACTCTGGTGCATATTGAGACAAACTCTCAAAATGCCAATGCAAAAAATCATACTTTGAGGTAGCCACCCATATTCTTCACCCAACCACAGAATTGTTAGGTTGGAAAGGACCTTTTAGATGGAGTCCAACCACTAACCCATCCCTTCCACAGCACCAACAACCCCTGTCCTTCAGCACCACATCTCCACGCCTTGGAAACCCCTCCAGGGATCAGGGGGACTCCACCACTTCACTGAGAGATATGAGGATTTGGAAAAATCTTCAGAACTAATGGCACACTGAGAACTACTACAGTAGGGTACTTTTTAGTTCAGATCTCTACAAGCAAAGGCAACATAGAGAAGAGAACAATGCCAATTATGTACCACTTTCTTTCCGTGGCCATCCTTTACCGGGTAGAAGGAAGCGTTCTGAGCACTTTTGTCAATAGTAGGTATTAATTTGATGCTTCTGTGTACTCTTGCAACAGCTGTCATGAAAACAGCTGCATACATAAAGGCAAGCTTTTGACTCCCAGTGGATTTGTCAAAGGAGAGTGGCTGTGCTCTGGGAAGACAAGACAGAAAGTACCCATCTTTCACCAAAATGGCATAATAGAAATTTTCACAATGAGGATCAGATGTTAGTTTGCTCTCATAACGATCCCAAGATTGCAGTGAGAGATGAGAACATCAGACCATTCCTATGGAGATTTTGGTATTTTCTCTTACAGAAGGTGACTTGGAGACACATGAGATTTTCAGATGTGGGTCATTAGAGAGAGCTAAAGTTCTAATGCAGGAAAGGCTCCTTAGGGATAGGTACTACCTCTCTACACCAGAGTCAGTGTAATGTAAAACCAAACAACTCAGTCTTGTCTTTACTTGCTCCACTGTCAGAATGCACAGAATTACTAAGGTACCATCACAACTGTTCAAGCCAGTTCCTAGTAACTCTTAATTGTCTTTCTGAGACAGTGGAACAGACGATTTCTGCACCCTTAACTGAGTGCTGGACAGTTTGGCTTCAGGTCACCCCTCATCTCCAACTTTATGAACAAGACAGAGAGGCATCGATAGACACCAGCCTTTCCTTTGAACACCAAGGTTTTAGTGCAGTCTTAAATTCATTCAGGAGTTCGCTTTCTTTTATTGTATTATTCTAATAGCTTTCCCTTCAACAAGATAAATTTGTAATTTGAAGCTGGAATCTTCGTACTGTTTAATAAGGCCAAGGAGGAGAGAATATAACGTTAGGAATATTATTCTCCGTTGATTGCATTAAGATACTGGTAACAGTAGTATGTAAAGAACACCCTAGATACTGAACAGAACAGCATCCCAGTGTGATAGTTGCCTTCACGTGCTAATAAAGACGTAAGAAGTCTTAAAAACACACACACAAAAGCAGCATAAATGAGCATATAGGACAGAGGATTTGAGAAGGTGTGGTTAAAACCAGCCAGTTTTTAGATATCCAGCAGGAGCTGTAACAACACTTTGTCCATGAGTTCCTGAAGCCCCTTCAGCACAGGAGCCTGCAATTCCCTCAACTGCAGCAGAAGACACCAAGCCAAATTGTCCCCTGAGAAGTAATTTAGACATTGCAGGAGCAGAGGGAAGATAATGGACTAAAAATCCAGAGAACTCTTTATTGGTTTTGATCCTTAGGAAATATCTGGTCTCCCTTTTAATTTTGTGGGAATTTCAATTCCAAAAATCAAAATTTAAAGTATGTGGGGTGTGTTGGTTGGTGGCTGACTCAAAGTAGAGAAGGTGCAGATTTTCCTGGGTGCTAGACTGACATTGTTGTCTGGATGAGCTTGAGACCCAGAAGAAATGCCCTGTAAGACACATACGACCTATAAATATTGGTTTGTGTCAAAGCAGAAGGGAGAGGAGGAGCTGGGATTTTTTTGGTGCGTGGGATTGGGTTTTTTGTTGTTTTGTGGTGGGTTTTTTTGTTGTGGTTTGGTTTTTTTTCCTATCAGAAGATGTAATAGCTTATGACAAGGTCTATTATCCCCTGGAAGGAAAAGGGAAAAAGGGAATGTCTTTATGCTGTAACAAAAGCTAAATCATTTCACCTGTCAGGCTCCATCAAGACACAGCAAGCAGGGACAGTGATTGCTAAGCCAATTTGTCCATCAGGTTTTGAAAGGTGCTAGCAAATATAAATAAGGAGCTGGGGACAAATGCGACTTTGTAGGCATCATGGTGGTTGATTTCTGTAGACATAATCCACCCCTTCTGATAATTTTCATGTCATTTAGGAGAGCAATGCTAGGAGCAGGAGGCAGCTCTGCTCCAGGGTGCTGAGAAACATGAAGTACTATTTCTGCTTATGCTAATACAATTTGAAAGAGTGTCCTTTCCTCCCCGGAGGTTTATTTATCAAAGGACAACAGAGGTCACTTTCCTGAGTCGACATTTAGGTTCGATTTCTGCATTGTCCGTCACCTGAAAATTAGGGAACCTGCATCAATCCAATTTCAAATGTTCTCTGAACAACCCAAAGCCTGTTTCCACAGAGTACTGAAGCGGTTTGCCCTCTTGGGGAAGAAGGTGGAAGGCAGCTAATTTTCAGCATCTCTTGGGCCGACAGTTTGGCAGCAGGCTCTCAGCAAGCCCCTCCAGTTGAGAAATGCAGCCAGCAGAATATCTTCAGTGTCCATGCTCTGCAGACTGGCCGCTAGTCAGCCTGAGAAATCAGAAGGCATAGAAAACTGATCTGTTCCAAAAGGAGAGAGGACTGCATTATTTATTTTTTTTGGCTAAGATAAAAGTACCTGCCGCTTTGAAGAAGTAGAAGGAGGAATCTGGATTTGCAGTTTGCAATTACACATCTAGTCAGCTGAACTCTTAGTAGAACAGGGTTGTTACCTCTTTGCCTGAGGTAGTTACTGAGCACAGTATCTACCCAGTCACCTTTTTCAACCTGCTTCATCAAGGGGGGCTCAAGTTCCTTGAAACTGTCAAGATAATTTGATGCTTTGAATTCTTGTCTTACAAGTTTAGAAACATATGGAGATGAAGAAATAAGAAAATGACAAGCATGTTTTCCTAAATCTTCAAGAGAGGGGTGGGTGGATGGAAGGACTTGGCCAAGACAAGGAACAGAAAACTTCAGACAAGGCTATATGAGACATCAGCTTGCTCAACTCCAGGGGCCTGCTTTTTGGACAGGACAGCAAATAGCTATCATATGAAAATCAGAGAGTCCAAATTCCTGATGGATTTCAGTCAGCTCCCCAATCTATTGGTCTTTTAGTGTCCTCTATAGGAGGGGGATCGTAACACATCACTACAAACTCACCTTTGGGACTCCCGTGAGGGAGCTGGTAACTCCCTGTGTTCGTCACATTTGAGTAAAACCCTTTAACAGGAAATACTCTCATTGCATTTGTTAGTTCTGTGTTTGCTTTCGGTTTCTTTAAAAGGAATTAATTTCTTTAAATCACTGGAGAGTGAATGTTAACAAGAGACAATAGCAGGAAAAAGAACCCATGTTCTAGATACAGGACCCATCTTTCAGTATTACCAATTAATTAGCTGCACTAAGTTCATTGAAACGGATGAGAATTTACTCATTGGCTTCAAGAGCTCTAAAGGGCCACTGAGGATGTTTCAGATGGAAAAGCACTAGCTCTCGAACAGACAACTGGAAAGACTTTCAGGCAAGAGTTTTGTTTTTTTATCCTGTAGCAGTCTCACTGCTTTCCACAGGGATTTCTAATGAGGAGGAAGAAGAATGGGCTCAAGCCAGGTCACCTACAGGAGAAGAGCACCTAATTCATTTTGAACTAATTAAAAGTCAGATGTCAGCTATAACTGTGCTCCTTCATTTTGATAGGTAAGAAAGGGGTCTTCAGAAAACTCAAAATACTCTTACAACCTACCAACAGCAGTTTTTAACACCACAATAGCCTTCATCACCCTTCTGAAGTGTTCCAAGATCTAAAGTGTGCTCTGTATCATTAATTGCTTTGTATGTCTAGTTTCAGAGACTCATCTCCTGAGTTTCAAATAAATATGTTTTCAGCTGTTTTTACATCTCTGTAGCTCCAGAGTCACCTGGATTGACAGCTACGTGACTCTCCACAACATGAATCCAGGCTGATAGTTGTATCATTGCTTGAGAGGGCAAAAACCTCTTGATTGTGGTATTTTCTACCACTTCAGACGAGCATGTACTGAAGTTTTGCTGCAGAGGGGATTTAATGAGTGAAAAAAAAAATCATAGAACTGTTTTGGTTGGAAAAGACCTTTCAGCTCATGGAGTCCCAGCGTTGCCCCATCCCTGCCAGGGCACCACTGAGCCCTGTCCCTCAGCACCACATCTCCACACCTTAGAAACCCCTCCAGGGATCGTGGGGACTCCAGCCCTGCCCTGGGCAGCCTGGGACAGGCCTGGACAAATCTTTCAGGGAAGAAATTTTTCCAACATATGCCTTTAGTTTCGACAAAGCATTGGGAGAAAGCCTACATTAATATTTTAAAATACTTAGTGACTCCAAGTTAGCTGACAAGATTTAACATAAAATAAAAATTTCTGGTGAAAGATCAGTCCCAGGGTTTATAAAAGTCTTGGGGAAAAAAATTCACATGGGAAGCTCAGGGTTTAGGATTTGCGAGAGCCATTCTCAGCCCTTGCTTTGGCTGCAAATTTTTCTTCCACACATCCACAAGGTGCTGAGAACTTGTCTTTTGATGACTGTGACAGCACAGCGACTTGCAAACAGCATCTGACACTTCAGAGGCTCAGGATCAAGTGTTCCTCTCTGTATCTTTAGAGCTGGTTAGATGTGCTGTGGAGAGGCATCTTCACCTTCCCCCGGAGCACGACCCAGGCAGCTGACAGGAGCACAGAGCGGGCTTCTTAGGTCTGTCAAATTCTGAGTTATCAGCTACTGCAGGGAAAGGGAGAGGAAGGAGGATAGTTCTGGGGCTGGAGCACACCTATGGAATAGCTCTGCTAATAATTACGTGTTGATAGTGGAGAAAAAGCCCTATGTAAAGTAAAACTAAGAATGTTTTAGCATCAGATACAAGAACCTGACAAGTGCCATTACCAAAACACAGGAGCAGAAGGTTTGTATTCAGAGCTGATGAAATGCTTGACTTTGATATCACCTTGTTCACATTGTCCTCTGCATCTAAACTATAGGCTATGAAAGGTACCTAAACAGACACGGAATTCCTTACCCAGCTTTTTAAGGTGAGGAGGTACACAGCTGTCCTTCGGGAAGGACTGCAGCCAAACAAACAATAGCTAGAGAGAAAGATTCTACAGATGGCTGGACAGCATGAAAGGTAAAAATGATTGCAGAAATGTTTGGACATCTTAAAACAACAAAGAGTTCAATAGGATTTATTTAGTCAGGGTAGACTAAAATTCACTCGTACAACAACAGAACCATTTGTCTTTGCGAGTATCTCGCTATCGGTGATCAATAATGTAGCTGAGATGACTGATGGCTTTGTTTTCCTGCCGTGCCTCAGCCAGGCTAAATTATTTATTTGACATGCTGCCTCCTGGCAAATAAGGAAGCAGAGATAAGAAATTTGCATTCCTCAGGTACGGATCTCCAAAGGAGGGTAAGGTATTGCTCAAGCTTTTGGTGAGCGACGCACGGCTGTGGTTTGAGGGACAGTTCTGCTGACTGGACAGGTTTGTGTCTCTTGGCACTGGAGACATCAGAAGGAAACCCAAGGAGGGAGTTACTGCTATGTTGGACGTGGACAAGGAGAACGTGATGGCATTTGGAGAAACATCCTGAAATCGGATGCCTCTGAATAGTCAAGAATCTGCCTCAGTTTGCCAGGAGCTTTAAGTTGTTTTAGTCAATTTAAATGAATCTTGAGACAGGGAAAAAGGGTAAAACACTAAGTTCTTAAGGCTTTTACTATCAGGACAGAGCAGAAGTCTCCCAAGCTCACTGAGCTCACCCTACTGCCCCTGACAACAGCCAGCTATGAACATTGAGGTGAAGAATGAATAGAAAAGTAGAGCCAGTACAGGACAGTAGTTCCCCTTCTGTATCTTGCCATTTTCGTGTCATCTGTTCTCCTCAGTGAGGACTTTTGTTATTAAACATAATAACATAATAAATGCATAAACCACAATATTATATTTCTTTAATATTTAATTCTATTCCATAACCTTTAAAGTGCTGCTGGGTATAAAGCTGATATTTTCAGAGGTCTAGCCACAATAACTCCACTGCCTCTTTCTTAAACATTAAGAAAAATAGTAATTCAGAGATGGTTATCATGCTTTGTTTTCTTCTTACGCATTATTTTACAGCTTTCTCCCTTAAATTATGATTTGTTGTTTTATAACCCAGTTGCTTTGTATCACAAGACCCTTCTACAAAACCTGTGAAGATCTGCTGCCTAACTATCCTGCTAAAAGGATTCTGACCTTCACCTCCACTGCCTCCTCACGCGTGACATTCTCAGGGGCACTGCAAAGCACAGAAGCTCTGCTGCGCAAGGAGCAGCTCCAGCAAGTATTTGAGCTCACACCAGCAGGTTGTCAGCAGCTCACTCACACAGGTTGTTTCTTCATAACCCTCCCAGGGCAGAGCTGCGTGTGTAACGAGCTCACGTCCTCTCCAAGAAGTGGCAGTTCTGGAAATGAGTTTCTAGAACACCGAAATACCAGCATTTTTAGAAAATTTGTAGCTGGGACATGTGCTCATTGGAAATGATGTCAAATCTTTACATGAACATAGAATCATGGAATGTTGTGGGTTGGAAGGGGCCACTGGAAGGGGCCGTCTGGTCCAACTCCCCTGCCATGGGCAGGGACACCTCCCACCAGAGCAGGTTGCTCAGAGCCCCATCCAGCCTGGGCTTAAATACTTCCAGGGATGAGGCTCCACAGCTTCCCTGGGCAACCATTGCATTTTGTCTTGCTGTGAATCCTACACAGCAGCTCTCAGCACTTCGAAACTTTGGTCTATTGTTCAGTGAGAGAAAATTAATGCTCTTTGAAGAGGTAAGGCAGAACGGACAATTGCTAATGCTGCTGAAAACAATTAGTTCTCATTTGCTTAACACCATTTTCTAATGCCCAGCTCTAAAACTTTTCATAGGACCTTTAAAATACAATCAATTTTCCTCGGCTATTTCCTAATAATTCAAACTGAGTGCAGAACCCGACATGCAATCAAGCTAATACAGGTCGATATCCATTTTCTTCCAGTTAAATAGGAATTTTAAACACAGCGACACAAGCTGTGGAATCACAAAACAGCTACAGTATCTGTCTGTCTGCTGAACGTGCAGAGTCAGGACATGACTCAGCTGCCTAGAGTCATGTTGAATGAAATTCATTAAGGAAAACAAAGGATAGCACCAGCCATTAAGCCCAAACCAGTCTGAGACTCATTTAACCTCAGATTAACATGCTGTTTATATTTATATTTCATTTACAAAGATACAACGCTCGACAAAGTTGGTGTCTGATCTCGCCTGGGAAAGTGGATATGAGAAGATAATCCTTTCTAGGCAGAAAAGTTAAAGCTGGAACAGGTGAGATGGAAAACAAGCCCTACATAAAATACCCACAAAAAACCCCAAACCCCACACAAACAGACCCACTTGTCTGCAAAGGGACCTTCTGCTCGGATTTTCACACCGCAGGGTAACAGCGGGTGATGGCTGGAGTCTGAGAACAATTCTGCACCCAGCTGAAATCACCAGACTTCGGAGATCATCAGGGAAGGAACTGTCAGAACCTTGCCTAAAGAGCACGTCTAACCATCTGTGAGTCAAACTGGGAGATGTCCAGCACTTCATTTCACATGTCATCCAAAAAATGCCACATTCCCCCCAGATGACATAACGAGTTATTCACACGTAAACTTAACTACCCGTATGACATTTATCACAAACTTCTATCTCTATTGCCTTGTTGGGATATTCTGAAGTCTGAGCTTTTAATGGGGCTCTGATGCAGTCACTAAAACAAGTGAGGGACAGATAAAATTAATCATTGCTTCATCTTTTTGTAACTCAAAGAGCTTTTGCTCTGCTAACTGTTTTCAAGGCTGATTGACCGAGATGTTGCCGATGCATCACTCCAGAGGTATAATTTTCTACCTGAAAATGACTGACTTCATTTTGCTGGACCGTGGTTTACAGGACACAGCTAAAAAGTGTTTAAGTCCAATTTATTGCTAGGTCTTAATGAATCATTTACATGTGCTTGGAAAGAAAATGAGTACTGGGAAGCAAAAAGGAGGAAAAGATGGACAGCGGGACAAAATTCTTGGGATGAACGATGGACTGCACATGAAGCTCACCCAGATACTTGCACAGACAACAAGAAACCCCAGAAAAAAATGGAACAGGGCAGTTATTTCTGTTCGGTCGGGATGTACTTTGCTTCCATACGCTCACCTGACTGTCCTCCAGTTTCACTGGAAGTCAGCACAGGGCTGTCGCCACAATACAAGGGTTTTGACCAGCTATTTCTTCCAAGTAGTCCACAAGGATGTTTTCCTCTATGCCCTTGTTTGATATTTTAATGTTGTGTCTTGTTGCCAGACTTTTCTCTAAGGTTTGAGATACGAATTAGTGTGGGTGAAAGGGAAAGAGGTGAAGTAATAAAATAACATTTTCCTAGCGTTAATGAGCTCAGAAGCAAAGTGAATCCTCTCCTTACTTCACATAGAGAAAACCAGAAGGTGCAAAGACCTATTCTTTATTAATAGAAGATCTTTGGTGACACTGTACCTGTTTCTGTAGCTTAGGGACCTGTGCTGGCTGCAAGATCTTACTGATGAGCTGGTCTTAGTGCATTTGCTTTGGTGGCAAATGATCCCTAATATAATTTAACACTTCTGAAAGAAAGACAATATTTGCTCATCCCCCACACTTGTTCTTTCCTTCCAAAAAGTCCCAACGCAGTTTTTCACCTAGTAGGATCAACGGCAAGGTTTTGACTGGCCTATCTGCTGGTAGCTTAATGATTCTAATGCCACCTACCTGACAAACAGCTACCTAAGCATGCACAGAGCAAGCCCAGACTCAGACCAGGGCTGGTTTCTGAGAACAGAGTAAGCCTCTAGTAGTTCTAGTACGTGTTAGATTCTTCCTGTTTTCTCCATTGCAAATATTGACAAGTATGCGAATTTACAATGCTTGGGAGAAAGGTTGACATTTCTTCCAAGTGGTCTTCTGTAGGGGTTTAAGAGCATTTATTTAAATACATATTTACCCACTGCTAGCTGCCTCATGGCAGAAATGCTATGCTGGGAATGGAGAACATTAGTCATTAAACAACATGTGCAGGTTGGGGAGAGAGATGAGCACAGATGTCTGAAGGCTCCTGACCCTCCCAGTATAGAGAAAACTGCCTGCACCTCTCCCATTTCCAGCAGACTCATGGCAACAACTCCAATACCTTCAAACAGGCTGTTCTGAAGCACGAGGGATTCCTACCTCGGGAGCAACAACTACTACTTCTGTAACTACACAGCATGAAGGAAAAAGGAACAGAATCATGGAACCACAGCACCATAGAACATAGGGAAGTCCAGGATGGAACAGATCTCAAAAGATCTGGTCCAAACTTTTACGGGAAAAAGAGCATAGAACCCTAGAAGAGCAGACCCCTTTTCTGCCAGTCTCTCAAGCAAATCTGAGCTCCTGCCACCTTGGCACCCTGCTCTAGCTCACCAACTTCCAACACGGAGCTTGTTTGGTCGAAGGTTGGACTAGATGATCTTGAATGTCTCTTCCAACCAAAGACATTCTATGACTGATTATTGGATCTGCAGTAATCCTCAGCTGTGAAAGCTTGAATATTCCTCATCATATCATATCTAATCTAATGTAAGAGGTGATGACTATTTGCCTAAATACCTGATTCTTTGAATACTAAATAACTCCAATAATATTCCTGTTAATATTCCAGTGCTGCAGAACTACAGTTCTTCATGAGTTCTTGTACTTTATAGAACATCTGTGACAACTACACTGCTTACAGAAGTAAAGGGTTATTAAAATCCAGTTGAGGGGTGCCATCAGGAGAGTCACCTCCCTGAGCCGTATTCCTGCCCAGAACCACCCAATTCTAGCGCTCTGGTGTTGTTGGCTCCATGAGAGGAGCCAGTGCATTTCATTTTGGCCAGTGAACTCTGCCTCTCATTTCCCCCCGAGTCACTGAGACACACATCTCTGTCTCCTCAATGCTGCTGCTCCCACCCAGCAGTGTCTAACAAAAGCTCTTGGGACGTGCATTTTTTTTTTCTCCTCCTTTTCAGATGCTTTTCTTATAAAGCCGGGAACATTCATCCTGCATCTTTCAAATCAATACCAAGGCAGCAGGGTGATCTGCATACAAAATCGACTTGCAAATTTACACCCTGTCTGACTCTGCCAAGAGGATTAAAAATCATTCATGAAACAACAGCTCCCTGTAATCACATCCAGTCAGATTTCAATAACAACTCAGGCATATAAAAGCCTCTTGGTTTCATATGCATTAAAAATAGTTTCTTCTCATTTTCTACCTCTTCCTTGGATAGTAACTTCCCATTTTCTTGAAAGCTTTCCGCTCTGTATGTGCTTTATCATCCATCCTCCAACCCCCCCATCTACTTACTGACTGGAACGATTTTTTCCTACTAACCAAAAGAAAAGGTGATTGTTTATGCCCCAAAAATCTGATAGCAGGCAGGCTTTGAAAAAGCCCTGAGTCATCACCACTTCACCACAGATCCCTGTCCCTGCCTTCAATAAAAAAACATCACTGCCCCCAAATTGTCACTAAACGTTGATGCACAATGAGCCTGGTAGTTGTAATTCTGCTCTCTGTGGACAGTTGTGTCTTTCAGAAAAGCCATCAGGATCCTATTTAACATTTAATGAACATTATTCAATCTTCAGTAAGCCAAGTAGGTAGACTTCTTCATGGGGAAGCTTTGATTTTTTCCTTCAGCTGATGTGCCTATGTAATTAAATGTAGTGAGCACTGTCCATTATTACCCTGCACTTCTGCTTGACAGATCTATCTTGATACAGTGTCATTTTCACTTACTGTAGAAATGACCAGAACAGGGAAAAGGGGGATTTTCTTGTAAATTGAAACAATACATAAATGCAAAAGAACCCCAGCAGCATACTTCATACTGCCGTTGCTTTTGTCCAGGGGAGCTGTGAGCAATTTTTGCCCCTCGGTGACAGTGCTGTGAAAGCCTGAGACCAGCCAGAGCTCTCGATGGCCTCGTGGGGATGATCTGTCACCATTTGTCAGGGGCAATTCCTACGTTCCCAGCTTTTGAAAGAGTAGTTCCAGACCACAGGTATAATGGGATGCATGAGTTTGGAGGGCAAAGCAAGGTTTTTGCCAAGCATGCTTAATCATCACTGCAGACTGAATTTCAGGACCTGAAACCCACTTGTATAATTTTCAGTCACTTAACCATTTCAGTGCTCAGAGCACAGAATTGAGACTCAGCCCAAATCACCCCCAAAGTGATATACCAGAAGCTACAGTATCTCTGCAGTATTTTTGTCACAACACTTTTTTCCTAGAAACAGTGTTCTAATTAAGTATTCTGGAAAAGCATTTTTTTATTTTTACTCTTCATAGTAGGAAGGCAACTTTTTCTTTCAGGGATGTGCTTCGGGGGTGCCCTGGCAGTACTGGGTTAATGGTTGGGCTGGATGATCTGAAAGGTCTCTTCCAACTGAAATGATTCTGTGATTCTATGATCCTAACAAACTGGCAATCCCAGGAGGAATGAGCTGAGACATGGAGAAGGAGACTCAGTAGCTCCATCTAGTCGCTCTGGCTTCCCTTGGGCACAGAGTAAAAGTGGCCTCAGCACTCAAATGTAGCGCACAACAGGAGCAATCCCTGTGTCTGGGTACTTTTTATGAAGAATATGTCTCCTAAAAATCCAAGTTTAAGGCAGTTTGAAACAGTGTAATGGATAGGAAAGCAACTACCAAGCGGTTGCTTCTCTGCTACAAGAAGCCTGCCTGTGTTGCTGGCTGGCAGGGAGGAAGAGGTTCTCAGCAATGCCATTATTTCCATTGCCACCACTTAATAATGCCAAGAGTTATTTTTGCTGCCTCAATAGTGGGCTGCTGCAGGCATAGGAAAGAGCAGGGCTGAGAGCTGTAGTTGAGCTTACCCCTTCCAGGGGGATGAGGAATTCCTGGTGCTGCTGTGTGGAGTGCTCTCTCCCAGCATCACTGCCTCTAAACATCATCCCATCCTATGTCTGGCATCAAGGAACCAACTTCCTTTACCTACTGCACAATAAACAGCTGGAATGTGGTTTTTTGCCGCTCTCAATGGTCTGCTGCCCTCACCCACAGCCTACTCTGCTTATGTCTGTGGCCTTGGGGGACAACAAATCCATAGCTACCCAGTGAATCAGCACTGGTAGCATGGCAGAGTACCTCGCTTTAGCCACCTAAAACTGCTGTAAAATGCTTTTATGCAAAAATGAGTTGGACCCAAGAGCCTCTATTAGGAAGTAAGACCTAAGACTTGCAGATTTTGGACACCCTGGGATCTGAGGTGCACAAGACATAGCAGAGCTTCAATGCATTTTGGCAGGAACATGACAGAGAAACCGAAGCATACCAACTGAAGTACTCACTTGGTGTATTGGAAGGGACAATAAAATGCTTTCTAGGTCAAAAACATCCTGCAACCTCTTTACATCTCTTGCAATACACAGTGGCCTCCTAAGTTGTACCTGTGCTGACAGAATTACAATAGAAAGCAGGTAGGTCTGCTTAATACACAGGCCCAGAAAGCACCCTCAGCACGGGTAGTTAAAAACTACCCTGGTAACAAAGCCACATCACCCCATTTTGATTTCCTGACTAGCTCTTCAAAGGGACTCTTTATGCAGAGCTCACTTAAACTGAAGACTAAAAAATCCATTCAAGGGAACTGAATCCATTTCTTTGCACCAAAACAGCTACTTTGTTTGCAACACACGCTCTTCACATATTTCTATGTTCAAAATACACAAACCAGACTGATTGTTGAGACCACTTATGGGTTCCTAACTGCTTAACAAGTTTCTCTCCTGGAAGAGGCCTGTGACTGAGTATGTTAATGCAAAACACCTCAATGCTGGTAACACACTAAGAACGCTTATCCATCGTGTGATGTACGACACAAGCAGGGGCTTCCTGTTTCTACAGTGATATTGTTTGGAGATAGTGAAGAAGGGAGATAACACAGAAATGCCAAGGGCTTGGTGCAGTGCAGGTCTGCAAGTTTGCAAGGTCACAGCAGGAGCCTTTAATTAAGATCAGCTTTTACTGGCAGAGCCACAGGCAACGCTGCTGAGATGGTGAAGACAAGCTGCGAAACGTTGCAAGCTCTTCCCTGAAAACTTCAGCTCTGCTAATAAGTCCCCAGCATACTTGGGAAATTCCAAGGGCACTGAAACTGGATGGCTGGATGGCACTTGGCATTCTGCCTATGGCAGAAGCAGCACTTCCCCAGATGAGTCCTGGGCTTTGCTTACTCCCCAGCAGCCGTTTGCACGCAGCACCCTGTTTTGGAAGCAAAGAGAATAATCCAGCACAGGCACGGGGTGTTCTTGGCCAGCTGGCATCAGGAGCTGGGAACATTCCTGCACACACTACATTTACCAGTAAAGATGGAGCTAAACTACCTGATGTATTGGGTGTGTTACCCAGGGACTGCTGCTCTCTTGGCTCCTTGGCAGTTCTGCACCTGTTTCAAGTACACCCTGTTTGTCAAAAGAGAAACTGTAGAGAAAATAAGGCAGGGAAATGAAATTATTCCTAAAGTATTTGGCTTCTGTTGGTTAATAAACTGAGGTTTGGAATAGCTGCTTTGTGCTCATTTTCTGGACAAAGATGCAAACACAAACCCCAGGCTCTCTGGGAAACACATGTCATCAGAAATTAGGGAAGCAACTGGCCCAACACCAAGCCATATCTATAGGATTGACAGATACGCCAAACAAACATCACCCTCATGAATCACATTCCCTCGAGTCATCGTGGAACTGGGCTGTGAAATTGTGCTGAAGACTGGGCCCACTTCCTCAGCTACAGCCAGGCAGGGAAAGGGGGGGAAATGTGGAAGTTCTCCTGATGCTGGGCCACCGCTGAGCTCTAAAATAATCACCTCCTAACAAGGTGGGTCGAGCTTGACAGACACGGGGGCTGGACCTTGACATCAGAAGGTGTCTCTCAATTCAGAGTGATGCAGAAACAGAGGCTACTACAGGAGGAAATGCTCATCTGTTACGACACAGCTCTTCCCTTCTTCCTCTGAGGAAGAGGCAGGAGGATGGATGGAGTATGTCAGAGGTGAGATTTGGCCCGCAGGCCACCAGATTGGCTGGTGTGGAACATCCTCGGGGCTACTCCAAATTGCACTCCTCCCAAAAAACCCACAAGTTCAGTCACATGCTGTTTAGGGCTAACTCCCACCACATCAGCTTCAAACTACAGCCCGGACCATCTTCTTGAACATGACAATGAGGGACCACTTCAGTCTTACTGTAACTTCATCCCCTCCCCAGTACAATAGAAACTGAGGAATGAATAGTAAATGTCATCATCGATTCATTACTAAGAAAACAACTAAACTCTAAATTACTCCAAAGTTTACCTCTTTGGCTTAGTCCATAAAAGAACTACAGCAAGTAGGATAAACTGGTTGTATCTCCAAGACCTCTCTAGTAAAGAAAAAAAAAAAAAATCAAGTCCTATACAGGGTGATCCATAAAGTGATTTTGGCTACTTCTGCCTTTTCACTGACCATAGAAGGAATCTCTGGCTACCAAGGCTTTAAATCCTTGACAATTTAAACCGAGGTAAGCTGAAATCCTTGGTTAATCATTTCCCCCTCCTCCCTTGTTCCAGCTGTGGTGCTCATCTGACCCTGTGATGAATCTGTTCAAGGAGTGAAAGAGGAAAAACAAAAAACCCGTACATTTCCATCAGCTTAGTTCCATGAACTGGCTCATTTTGCAACAGCAGCTGAACACATGGTCTCCCACAGACTCGGGAGCTGCACATCTCCACAGTGTCAGGCCTGGTTTGAGGCTTCACTGAGGTCTCTTGACTTGTTTATAGAGGAGAGAGGCTTTATTCGATGATGCCTGGTACACCGTGTGTGTATCACCACCCAGGTACATCTGCAAGTGCAGAGTGAATTCAAAACACTGTCGTATCAGCACAAGAGCTGTATGTAATTAATTCCCTTGGTACTGCAGGATCACTTGCTATTGCACACTCAGCAGTATTATGTTCAGTTATGAATTTTAAATAATCTATCTTTAGATGTCTGGGTTTTGTAAGAAAAGCATTCCAGAGCTCCAAACTACTGCTGATGGAAACGATCCTTTGAATGACCCTCGATTTTCCTTAATCTATTCTTAATTTCACTACTTACTACTTTGCTTGTGAGAGAATGAACTTTCAGCAAGCTTTTGTCTTATCTAGAGGGAACGATACATGCACATCTAGCTAATTAATAAACCAAAGCAAGCTACAGATCTAGGGTTGCCAACACAGCGTTTCTCGGTAACCAGTTCTCAAGAGCAAAGCAGCTCCGCGTTGGGGAAGGTGCGTAAACCTCCCGCAGCGTTAGCTCTGCTGTCTTAGCGGTGTGAGCTGCGCTCCGGTCCAGATTCCCCAGGGCTTCCCCTGCCAGCTCACGTCTGGAGGAGTCAGATGGGCTGGCAGGCTGGAGATGACGCAAAGCTTGAACTCCAGCCTAGAGGCTTGAACTCCAACCCACGCGAGCAAGTTGAGTCACCTGGCACAGCCAACTGAAACCACGATCGGGCAGACAGGAAAAAAAAAAGAAAAAATATTCTACATGTGACTTCCAGATGAGAGGAAGAGGCTAAAAGTGTGTTACCTGCAAATGCTCCTCAAGGCTAAGAAGGGCTGACAGACACTTGGTAAGCTGCAGCTATGTCGATAAAGTATTTCCCTGGATAGTTCAGCAGCTTTAACTAACTGCCAATAATCCTTTCAAACTACTTCTACTTGCAAGTAGCAGCACAGCCGTTACCTCACCAAATTATGTTGTTGCCAGACCCCTTTCAATTAAGCCCATTCTCAACATAATGTTCCTCTAATGCACGTGTTCCAGAAGGGGTGAGAAGAGAACCAGCAGCTTCAAACCTCACCAAAGCTTTGAGTAATTTACAGCACTGGCTGACGCTGCTGCAGTGCCTCATCACAAAGGGCATCGAAGTCATTTAAGAGCAGAGAGGGAAACCAAGAGAGAAAACAACATCACCCTTCACCAAAATGCTGCCACTTCTGGGGAAGAACTGGAAGTTGTCAAGCAGTGACCAGAAGAATGATGGTGAAACCAATGAAAAATGCCTCCTGCCATGAAAAGCAGGAGAGAGTGGAAACCAAATGCAGCATCCCATCATGAAAGTTGTTAGAAATATCGTTAATGGCATCAGTATATATACGGAAAGAGTTCCAGCAGTATTTCATAACCACAGAATACAGGGATTTCTCTTGATTTTACTTTCATATTGAAAAATGACATACCTGGAATCCTAATGCCTCATATCAAATGCTGTAGACTTTTTATTGTTAACTTGGAACGAAAATTATTTAATACTGTAGAACTACATCATGCAAACTCCTTAAGTTTCCCTGGAAGTCTGCAGCCAGCTACTGACCCATGTTATCTGCAACATCTGACAAAATCATAGACTCTGGCACCATAATCATAACACTACTTGGCACTTTACATCTTTAAAAGAACTACAGAAATGTTAATTAATTTCCACAATAGCCTAGAGAGTAAATATTTTCATACTGATTTTACAGATTAAGGGCATGAAACATAATGTGTGGACATGACTTCTCCAAGGCAATCTATCAAATAAGTGTCAGATGTGGGGGTAGAACTCAAAGATTCATCGGGCCTTTAAACACTGATGCCTGAGGCAGCCACTTTTTTATAAAAATTAGCTTAAACCCTTTCCAGATACTCTTTAATACATTGACTACTACTGTAAACAATCAATGCACAGCAAATGATGAGGACTTGCACTGTTTCTAGATTTACAACTAAATTCTTTGTATTTCAGCCTCAACTTCAGGTTTAGTTCCATAAAGTCAAGTGCATTCTGATGGCCAGACCAAGTCAGTTAAAAGATGCCCAGGACAGATGAGGATAACATTTGGCAGCAGAACACGTGTCAGAATAGAGTGTGTCAAATTTGTCTCTTTCCACTGTTTGGATGGGTCTTTTCATAAGGATATTTCATTTTTATAGAAACAGGTCCCATCCTGTCAGATTTTTCTTTTATTTTTGCTTTGTAAGAACACAGACTAGTTTGAGATATATTTTTACTTCTCTTTTGTACATTCTCCCAAATCTTGTGTTCGCAAGAGCTTCAGAGTTCCAGGATTTGGAAAGCTTTTTCGTACACAAAACCAAAGGCTCAAATTCCAAAGCTTAGGAGACCTCTTCTTGACCTGTTGAGGGTCAGTCCAGCTTTGTGGTAACTCAGCATGGTGGAACAGGTCAAGCTAAGGTTGCAGAGCCTGCACCTGCCACAAAACACAGCTGCCTATTCTCATTCTGCCCTCAATGGAAGTGAGGACTACAAAGGCAGTATTAAAATCTGGCTTACTGTTCCTCATCCGTAAAGTTTAGTGTCTCAAAGTCAAACTAGTAACACACACCTTCTGGAAGGAGTCCAAGGTGTTAATTAGTTATGGCTCCTGTTCAATGAACACAGAATCCCAGCGTGGTGGGGTCTGGAAGGTCCCTCTGGAGCTCCTCTGGTGCCACCCCCCTGCTCCAGCAGGGTCACCCAGAGCAGGGGGCCCAGCAGCGCAGGGTCCAGGCGCCTTTGGGATCTCTCCAGAGAAGGAGACTCCCCAAGCTCTCTGGGCAGCCTGGGCCAGGCTCCAACACACTCCCACCAAAGAAGTTGCTCCTCCCGCTCCCAGGGAACCTCCTGGGTTCCAGTTGGTGCCCGGTGCCCCTTGTCCTGGTGCTGGGCACCCCTGAGCAGAGTCTGGCCCCAGCCTCTTTCCCCCCGGGGGCCCTTGAGCTCTTGCTCAGCCTTGCTCAGCTCCCCTCTGGGGCTGCTCTTCTGCAGCTGAACAGCCCCAGGGCTCTCAGTCTTTCCTGGCCACACAAGGAACACAAAACTGATAATGCTCTGATGTCCTCTACAAACACTTTTTTCCAAAGATCTCCCCCTTGCAGTGCCTGTTCAGTACCAACCCACTTCCCACCCTCAGCTATGCTGGGATCGCACGCACTCCTCTACCACAAAGCTGTCATTTTTCACCTTTGAGGTGGCCTCTCTTGACATCAAAATCATGTCATCAACTTGTGGAATCTGCAGGACGAAGGATTATATAAATGTGCTTCCCTCTCACTATAGACACCTGTCTCCAAGCCATAGGTTTGGGATGTTTGAGGGTTTAATTAAGTTAATCCTTCAGAACTTGTATCAAGTTTCTTTTCCTTGTTGTATTTGTGCATGTTGTCTGTTTTTCCTAAAGGGTACTTTCAAAGGAAGTTGCTGGGAGCATTATTCACTGCTGTCAGCTTCTGTCAGCCTTGTTCCCCCGTGCCAGGATCTGAAGGCCTGTGTGCAGAGTCATACCTGCCTGCCCTAAACATGCATCAGTGGTTACCTGAAAAGCTGCGGATGAGAAACCGCTGTCACCCCTTGAGTAATGGGAACAAGGAAGGAGGACACTGTGTGCGCTGATTTGACAAAGGATTAACCTGGTTCCTCTACTGTAAAGTCGTAATGGGCTCATTCATTACTCAGAGCTCCGTGACACTTCCCATGCTAGGGAAGGATGCCGCTGGTGCACCCAGGAGGTGACCTGCCAAACGGTTAGGAAAGAAGGGACGGCAGCCAGGCAGGAGCGCTAAGTTAGAGCATTAATACTTTTATTTACTGGGTTAACAGCTACCCACCTTCACACAGTGTTTTAGAGCTTTTAGAGTGCTATAAAAACATCCCCTCACCCTCACGACTACCCTTCCGAGATAGGGAAACATCCACGAGCACACAGCGCTTGGCCCAAAGAATCCATGGGCCTTGAGACGGCGAGAAAGAGAAAAAGTAAATTCTCCCTGGGTGTGATGTGTGTGTATATTGGAAACGTGAAGCTGTGCAAAAGCCATTGACCCTCATCCCACGTGTGCTCACCATGCTGATGTTAGGGGCTGGCGGCCAGCTCAGAACAGAGCCCAGGCCCCAGTTCCACAGGGAGCACTGGGGAGCCGAGGCTGGCTCTGATTCTCTGCACCCGGACGTGTTGTCCCCCCTCCGGCACATGGAATTGCCCAGGCTCCACTCCCTCACCCTCCAGTGTCGGGGAGCTGGCCCGTTTCCCTCCGCCGCAAATTTAATCAGAGATTTTACTGCTCATCACCAGCTTAACGGGAGCAGTTAAAACTCTAAAACTTGGCATATTTTGGCTTAATTACCGCTAACAGACAGATGCCACTTCCCAACACTTCATCCCAGCCCTCGCTCCTTGCAGCCGCTCAAACCTTGGAACATAAATTCACTGGTTAAATAACTGGTAAGTGGCAAAATGATTAGGGATTAATGGAAGGATGGAAATCTCCTTATTTCTGCTCACTAACTTGAGAGAAGGTGCTGCTTGCATCTTGCCAGGGCAGCAGAAGTAGATCTTCAGCATGAACTTGTTCACCTGCCGGATTGAAGGGACACCTTGCTGGCAGGGCAATACCTTCTCGACCAGAAAACAGCCCTCTGGTGGCACATGGGCAATAATGAGTCAGCAAATAAAGGTCCTGTAGATGGTGCTCAAGGCTGCAGCAAAATCCTGAATTGTGTAAGGTCCATAAACTCGTGTCTTTCAAAGGGTTCTCCCTGGGTAGCTCTAATCCATCTCTTACCCAGCAGCCTCCCATTTACACGGGACTCTGAACAGCTCGCAGCATTCACAGAAACCCTCAGACTGTTCCTAATTCTGACAGAGGCAGCAGAAATCTGACTAAAATGAAAAAAATAAACCTGGCTTTCAGATGCTGTATTCTCAAAGACCGAATCCAAGCAAGGAGCTTGGGATTTTTAACTTCTAATAGCTCAAGATTTCTGAGAGTTGTCATTTTCTTTGTCTCTGCTTGTCTGGATTTCTCCCTGCCCATCGCAAGCATTTTTAGAAGCAAGAAGACAACTCTTTTTCCTTCCTTGCTATGGCAACTGGTGGCTGCAGAGCACGTACCTTTAGAGCTTTCTTTTCCTAACAGGCTAAAGCTGAGGAGCAGTGCAGTAAAAGTCCACGCATTTCAGAGCGCAGTGATCTCTGCATTGCGTCCTTACGGCTTCAGGATTGGCCAAGTTCTGTAAATTTGTCTCATTTGATGAAGATTTTCGTTCTTTGAGCGATCACAAAATCTGGGTTCATCTGGTTTTGCCACAAACTCTCCGTGCGATCTCGAGCAAGTTGTTTAACCTATCCCTCCTTCATCCTGCTTTGTCAGGAGACACACTTCCCCACCTTTCAGGTTGCTGGAAAGCAAGACCTGGTAATATATGTGAAGTTTTCTACAACTACAATGATAAAAGCGCCTAAAATGTCACAATATATTTATAAACCTCTCAGTGAGATCAGGTAAAAGCATCTATTAAAAGAAAGGACACAGGTAAGTCTCCGCATTTCAACAGATCTGCAACATCACAAACAGTCATTCACTTCCAAATATTTCATCTGCAAAATCTTCTCCCTTCAATGAACAGAGCTTGTGAATTCTGCAGCAATTACTTGTTCTTTTGCAAAGCATTCTTGGGGGTTTTATTTTTAGATATGGGAATAAAATGACTCAATTTTCTCTCTTGTTGTCTCCTATCTCAGCAAGCAATAAAATGTCAGCACTGTGGTAGGTAATGGGAAGGAAAAACACCTCTATTGACTGAATAGAGTTATAGCCGAATATTTTCATGAACATTCTGCTTGTGCCTTAAGCACAACAAACACTGCAGGTAAAAGATATCACAGATAAAGAATGAACTGAATACAAATAAAAATCATTTATCAGATGGGAAAATACCACTGTTTAGAAGGGCGAGTTCTACAGACTTCAGCCAGTTGCCGCACTTCAGTTTTTTTATACTAGCTTTGACAGGCTCGAGGAAAAGCAGAACACCAGGTCCCACAAACAAGAAGCCACGGCACTTAAATCCTGAAGCAAAGGGCTTGAAAGGATGCGGTACTACGAGCTTCCCAATTTGGGTAAGGGACAGAATTGGAATTACAAGGACAAACTGCAGTTCATGTCCAAGCTGAACGCTCAGAACCTACTGGGAAGATCAGAATATTCAGCACTGCTTAGGAATATGGGGCAGTAGTAGCCCTAGTAGAGTTGGATAGTGGTTGCACTTGATGATCTTAAAGATCTTTTCCAACCACAACGGTTTGGTGACTCAGTAAATGAAGCCACAGCTCCCAAAACCTAGGGAGACCAACTGGGCCTCATGCAGCCAGACCTCAGAGGTGGATTCACCCTGCAACTGCCATGAGGGCTCATCCAGGACCTCACTCATACGTCTGGATACAACCACAGATGCCTGATGGTAAGGGCAAGGAGTCAACTGTTAGCACCCACTACTTTTACTGTCTTCATAAGCTTCGGACCTCAACCAGCTTCTCCCTAACCTATAGCTTCTGCTCTTTTATATATCAAAAAGCCTAGACTGATATAACAAATTATCCTAACACTCTGCTCTTGTTGAGTCCAGCCTCTCCTTAAGACCTTCTCATCTACTCTTCCTTCCCAGCTGGCTGTGGACTCAGCAGCAGAGCTCCCTTGGGCCTTTCCCCAAAGACCTAGGTATGACTTGTTCTCTCTGTGCCTAATCGTCAGCTTTCAAAGTGCTTCACAGAACCCACAGCATCTTGTAGAGACTCCCAGCTAGTCACTTCGGTCTTTCATCAGATCTGCAAGGCCTTTGGTTTGACCGTGGGGGTCACAGGTCTAGCCTCCCGTTGACAATTACCCAGATGGAAAGCAGGCACTGTCCTTTGAGTCTGAGGCGTGATGAGGTGTGTCAACAGCTCTGACATTTCTCGTGTAAACGCCTGACCTCACCTCTCCAAGTTCTTTCATCTACCAGCTGAGAGCTACACTTCAGAGATCAGAACAGAGCTTGCAATACACCATAGCTACCATCAGGTCCTCTGATGAAGATGAGAAGCAATTTATGCAGAAAATATAAAATGAGGAATTTCCAAATGGTGCATATATAATGGAACTAGTAATTTTTTTCCTCCCCAAAGGCTACGTGCATTCAGGCTGCTAGATGGCTCCACTGAACTCAGCTGGGCTCCATGTTCACGATCAAAAGAGTACGAAAAAATAGCTAGAAGGAATCACCAAAGATTGCCTGGCATGTTAATAAGGATCCTGATCACACAGCAGGTACGGGGAGCGGGGGGCCGCTCAAGTCTGCACAGCTTCTGCCGTCCTACCGAGTTGTACTCGTGGAGTGTGTAATTAATTGTTACTGTTCATTTATTTGTGCAAATCAATGAATTTGCAAGTGAGTGCCACCCAGTGACAATCTAACAGCTGACAAGACAGCTAAGGCAAAGTTTCCTCCTGAATAGCAAAAGGAACTCTGCCTCATTTTTCCCTCTCAGCTCTGTGTGCTCCAGTCTCTTGACTGCACTGCCCTTCACCACACGGCTGGCTCCTCACCCAGATGCTTATTCAGCAAACCCGAATTAAGCCTTCTTTGTGTTATTTTGGCTTTTTTCTTTTAAAGAAATAAAAAGTTTAGTCGGGAGAAGAGGGAAAGAGCTGCCGGATACCAAAAAACCCTGTTCATTTTCAAAGGCCACTGAATCTTAGAATCACAGGATCATTCTGGTTGGAGAAGACCTTCAAGACCGAGTCCAACCATTCCCCCATCCCTGCCAAGGCACCACCGACCCCTGTCCCTCAGCACCACATCTCCAAGGTTTGGAAACCCCTCCAGGGATGGGGATTCCACCACTGTCACTTCCATGAGCAAGCATAGAAACAAAGTGTTACTAACAGCTTTTACACTAGCTATTTTTAACTCAAATGAGGAATTATGGCATAAAGATCTACTTGCAACAGGCTGGTCTGTGGACTCTGTAGGTAGCTTGGACTCCCTGCATTGTTCCAATTTCAATATTAACACAACACCACAGAAAGCTTTCCAGAAAGTTAGGAAACATAAGGAAATATTAAGAAAAATGGAAACCTGCAACTTGCAAAAAAAATCAACGTAGCTAAAGCAATAGCGTAGTTGAGAGTCTTGCTACTGAATCACTAGAATCCATTCTTATTGAAAATGCTATATATCTCCATTTAGAAGCCATAACTCCTATTAAGTTTAATTACATTTCCCTCCAGCTAAGGGACCTACAGTTTCTGCACCTGATTCAACAATGTATTCATCCACTTTTGTGCCAGCAGAACTGCATTGAAATTAATGATATAGCAGCAATGAAGCAACACTGTCTGATAATCTGCCAGTCCAAAAACTGCAGCAGCAAGGATTCACAGAATCCCAAACTGGAGGGGGTTGGAAGGTCCCTCTGGAGCTCCTCTGGTGCCACCCCCCTGCTCCAGCAGGGTCACCCAGAGCAGGGGGCCCAGCAGCGCAGGGTCCAGGCGCCTTTGGAACTTCTCCAGAGAAGGAGACTCCCCAAGCTCTCTGGGCAGCCTGGGCCAGGCTCCAACACACTCCCAGCAAAGACGTTTCTCCTCCTGGGTTCCAGTTTGTGCCCGGTGCCCCTTGTCCTGTCACAACACCTTGAAATCTGAGCAGGGAAGATGGTGATCAACTCATAGAGATGCCTCACAGCCAAAAATACAGAGAGGTACTAAGCAGCATTTTACACTAGATAAAAGGAAAAGTTCTGACCTGTCACTACAGTGGGAGATAACAAGTGTGTACAAAACCGAACACTTTGCAGCTTTGGGTAAGAAAGTGAAATTCAGCCTCATGTTTGCAGCTGGCAGGACAACACCACACACCTGAGACTCCCAGAAAGGACTCCCAGACCACCTTCTTACCTCAAGAGGCATGGAGAAGGCAACCCAAAATACAGAGGAACTGAACGTAGGTAGGATTTAGGTAAATCAAATCAATACCCGAAGTGATGCTTGCCCAGGATGTTTGGCTTCACAGTTCTGTTCACATGGAGGGAAATACCCCCTACCCTGCCCACTGCTCACCCACATTCAAATGCATTTTCAAGCACAGCAGGATGGTGTTTATTTTCTTTTGAACGGCTGTCTCATTGTCCTTAAACCCCTGAAATTTACTGCCTAAACCATGAGTGAGGTCCTTGCAATAATACATATTCTTTGAAAATTTCTGCCTCCACTACTGAAAAGAGCCACTTCCCCAAGACAATGCAGATTTTAGCAGCTATAGGAAAAAAAATCAACAAGTAAGAGATGTAAGCAAGGCTCCTGTGCATTACTGCAGCTGCAAGGAGCCTGTCCCAGCTTCTGAAGTGGTAAGAGGACACTGGTCCCGTGCTAGCTTCAGTTCCAGTGCATTGGCATATGCTTCCTCTCCTGCTTTTTTTCCACCACTACACAGCCCTGGGGGTAATTTGTAAAAGGTCATAGCCCAAGAAACATGCTGCAGTTCAGTCAGGTCAACACTTCTGACCACTCTGACCTTTCCTGAGTGAACTTCAGGGCACAGTCACTCAAAAATTCTTTTGCCATGTCTGAGGAGGCAACTTTGTTATGCAAGCAGTCTGGCAGGGCAGGGATTTGTTGGGGGGAAACTGCTTCGTGTGTCCAGTGGAACCAGTGAGGGAGTTTATGTCCTGCTTTGATAACTGAGTAGGTGACACTGGTGAACATTTACGGTCTGTGGATTTCAAACCCATCTGCAGAAGGACCTACAGCAGTTAATCCAGGCTTGGGGGAAAGAAATGAAGACTCAGCTAAAGATAATTAAATGAGAAAGCAGGGACAAGGGTGTGCAGTCCTCAGACATGAGATCGATGGAAAGGGTTGTGTAAACAGAAAGACATTGTTGATAAATCCTCTTTTCTGATTTGGACCTCAGGCTCTTTATCCTTTACAAACCCTTCCTCTTCCTTACATTGCTGTTTTATATTAGCCAAGCACAGCCTTCAGTTCCCCTAGAAAAAGGCTTCTGGCCCTTTCTGGTTCTACTTCCTTAGGGATTTTTTTTTTTTTCTTTGAATGGCCTTGAATGAACTTCAGGATTAAATGAGCCAGAATTCTCTTCCCTACCCCTAACATTTTAGTTATTAATCTTATCAGCACAACTTGATAACCTCAGGATAACTATTTATAGTTGCTTTAAGTATAAGACCACAATTCAACTTGGAGGTCATCATGTAAATAAGAGGTGCAGCGTGTGTCCCTGCACACATCCATACTTTTAGGGAGCTGTGAAATCTCTATGACCTTCAGCGCAGCTTTCCCAGACTGAAGCACTACCAAAATCTCCTCTCAGTCTTCCTTAATCTCAGTCGAGAATATTCATTCGGCCCTTGGAATGAGTTGCTGATGAGGTCTGACAGTATTTAATTTCTGTGGGCCTCTGGCCCCTCGTCTGTAAGAGGCAGGGCTGAAGAGCCTGCCTTCTCTGCAGCAGCTACTTGAGCATTTGTGGGTGGAATCTCTTACTGAGCAGTTGGGACTTATTACTGAGATTCGCTGGGCTCCTGAGTAAGAGGGGAGATTAGTTCATGAGGCTGCTGGAAACAAAGGTCAAGATTTCTTTCTGAAAGATGCACAATTAAACCCGGCAATTTCTACCAAGAGAAACTAAGGGAAGCACCTTTGACACACGTGCGGAGAACACAGCTCCTCGGGATACTGTACGACTCGTGAGGCCGCGGTGCACGCAGCTTTCCCCCGCTGCAGACCAAGGAGTTTGTTATCAGCTCGCACATCTCCTGAAATATATTACACTATGTAAAATTAATACATGCTGCCTTTATTATTATGACTTACAATTGATCCTGGCTTATTTATAGCATATGAAAATAAAATGCTGTGGACTGTGTCCTGTGTGTAATTACTTCCAAAGGATTTTATCAGGGCACAGAACCTCGCTGTTAGAGAAGCCGTGGGCACATTTCCTTCAGGGAAAACATAATAATTTTTTATTCCATTCTAAACCTAATTCTTGCACTATATCCTGACTGTAAATTGAGGTGACAGACATGAGCTGAAACACTCTCAGAGCAGCTGCCATACTTTGCTGACTTTCAGCAATAAATGTTCACCTGAAACGTGGTCCACAGGCTTAAACTGAAAGGACCACATAAAGAAAAACAATTAGGAAACTTGCAGTGATGGTTGAGAGGGGGAATAAATCTCATAGGACACACAAGTAGGAAAACAAAGTAATGAATTTTCCACAGCATCCACTTCTTGCTTTTCATATCAATTAAGAGGTTGAGACCTCTTTGGTAAGCTCCTCTAGTTTTACTACTCTTACTGTGCTGCTCATGCAGTCACTAAGGTGGTTTTCTGATTCACTTTCACCCTGCACAACCTGTGACAGAGCAGTAACTAAACTGCAAAACTACCTCTGCTGCCACATCACTGGCCTGGTTGTGAGGGCAGTAAAGGNAAAGGTCTCTTCCAACCAAAGGAATTCTGTGATTCTGTGGTTTGTCACTAATCTGCATTTGTTCCATCTCAGACAGGGTACTGATTCATGCCCATACTTCAGGTCCTATAGAGATTCCAGCCATAGGAAGACAGCTTCAAGGGTAGTGTCTGGACTCAACCTCAGGATGGGGCTGCCATTCTCAACTGCAAGGAAGATGGCCTGGATAGGATTTAGAGAAATCAATGTTTATCTCTTGCCTTCTGCAGAGAGAGGATTAACTTTTGTACTTCTAAGACTTAGAGCAAGTTTTTTTCATCTGTACATCTGAAATTTCCTGTGCTATCCTGATAAAGAAAAACAAGCCTCGATGCAAGAGCCAGGAATTCCTGAAATAATTGCTCTGGTATCAGCATTCCTTATCCGCAGCACGGCACAAACCTTTTGCTGTGGATTCCCCACCAAAGTGGAGATGACCACTCTGAAAATGCTGGAAACACAGGTACTAGCAGCTTCTCAGAGCAGACCATATCTACTGATCTGACATCTATTTAAGATTGAAAACCACAAGTGTGAAATTCCCAGCTGAGAGTTAACAGAAGTGAATGATCTACCCTGCATTAAGCAGCTTTGTCCAATGAATAATTTTCAAATCATGGTGAATTATGTTTTCCAGACACGACTGGGAAAATGATGCAGCAACAGATTATACTTCTGGTGCTGTCTAGAGAAACACAAGGAAATCATCAGAAGGCATCACATTTTCTGTCAGCTGCAGCTTTTAGACAATGATTAATGACAAGTAGGGCAGGAATTTAATGAAGTAATGGAGAAAAGGATATACCTGTGGACCTCTTGTCAGAGACCTCTAGAAATGGCAACCCTGTGTAATAAGTAGATGTGTTCTGCATTTTCCTTTAAAGAAACAGGAACTACTACAAACTCACACCGAGAAGTAAAAGAACATACTCTAGGAAAACAGATCTGCCTGTGACATTACTGTTCCCTTCCTCCTGTATCAGGCTCTCTGACAATGCAGATAAATCCATTTTATTTGTACCTTTGACAACTGTCAAGTTGTTTCTCCAGTGGCTGAAGAAACCCAAGAATGAATTATGTTTAGTCATTTCATGAGCCTCTCTCAATCTGAATCCTTGGGGAGGAACACGATTGGAGGGAAGAAAAAGATCCTTTTGTTTTCATCACGCAGGAAAGACCCAGACAAGAGCAGTCCACTTTCTTTAAAGGAAAAACCAGAAGAAATGGAATGAAGTTTTTGCATTTAGCAAGGCGTATACATCTTCCACCAGCATGAATATAAATATTCTCTATTGCACACCTCAGTGCACTTCAGGGTGATTGTGATGAATGTGAGTAATTGCCTCAATGGTTTTAGCTAATACACAAGGGCTGCTTCCCCATTTCCTTACATAACACCTTTGGGATATTATTATCCTTCTCTTCTTCAAAAGGACAGTAAATCAGACCTATTAAGCAGTAACCCTTGGAGAAGTAAAGGGCTGCACCTTCAGATAAAGGGAAGCCAGCTAAGTAAGGAATCAAACTTTCCATACAGTGCATTTATATGCATAGATACTTAAGAAACCAACATAAAATATCTTTAGCTCTATTTGAGAAAAAAAATCAGCTCATCTTGTTTCTGGTGTTAAAATAGATTCCTTCTCTTCTGGAATGTTTTATATTTATATGTAATGGAGTTTAAGTTTGAAATGCATTCTGAAATCTGGAGTACAAGAAATTGTTGATCAGCTAAAAAGGACTCTAAAAGTAGTATGGCAAATGGTTTATGGCAGGTGGCAACAAAATAACTTGAAAAAAGTTTAAAATCTGAGTTTGGGGGAGACTAAGAGAGGTGCAGTTGCAGGTAACAAATCATAAAACAGCAGGAGAAATTACAACTCAGAAGTTGCCGTCAAAAGCCACGAGGAACAAAAAAAGCACTTGGATTCTGAAGATATGATCAGTGCTGTGCTACCACTTCCTTCAGAAAAACAGGTACTGGACAAAATAATTGGCAAGCTGCAGTACTACTGCAAAGATAATCATGGATTCGTAAGGTGTGGATACAGAAGAGGAAGGAATTTTGTCTTGCACATCAAGGGTGCTTCCTTGAGACATGATAAAAATCTTTAGGAGATTAAAATAAAAAGGTTTAGCCACAGGGGGATCCTCTAATCAATACAGCACAGTGGTCTTCGAGAGGAGGCCTTTTGTGAGTACCACCAGGTCATCAGCAGCACAAGACAAGAGGCTAACAAGGAAATTCAAACACAGAGCTATATTCAAACACACAGAGAGATGCTGGGATGGACAAATGGTAGGCAGAGGATAGAGGTGAGCCATTTACCTCAGGTTAATAACCGACTTCTCCCCAAGGTATTCAGAACACCTCACTTAGGGGGAGTCTTACTGCTTTGTCCAGCTTTCTCCCATACAAGCGATTCAACAAGTTCTTAAACTGTTCTAACTGCTGCTGATTGATAAAAGATGGACTTTGTGAAGGTGGGAATAAGCCCAAGTGAAAAAGGTAAAGTGATCAGATTTGCCAGCCACAAGGGAAAGATGGAAAACAATATACAACAATAAACCTGCAGAATCTCAGGGGGGTCTGTACCACCTCACAACTGAAAGCTAACAAAGGGTGATATGGAGAACAAAATTGTATGTTTGGTGATTTTCTGTTTTCTCTTCAGGAGCTTAGGCTGCCTCATCTATTCTATTTTACAGTAAATAACTTGGAGTGAGCTGGAACAACCTCAGATTTTTAACCCTTCTTTTTGGTAATTCATGCAGGACAGATAAGGCATCAGAAGCCTAAAAAGCCCTTTAAGTAACAAAAAGTAAAGCTTTCAGATGCAGCCAGCAGCTTACTCTCGACTTCCTAAAGTGCTTGAAGGAATAATCTAAACAAGCATTTATGAATACTGTGAATATTTACTGTTATTTGTTTCTGAGTATTTATGAACATTCATCAGGAGACAAACAGCAGGTAGTAAGTCTGTCATCAAAACATTAAATCACATCTAATTATAACCATTCCTTAACAAGGCAGTAGGCCTGAAGCATAAAGTCCCAGAATTTACACAACTCTACTCCAGTGGTACCTCTGACCACCCCACAGAGCTCCTAGACAGGCTACAAAACCCCATTCCACAGTGAACTGCTGGATGAGTACATGCCTGATCAGAAAAGCACAGCTAGAGAGTTACCCCTGGAATCTGAGTGGGGACTCACCAGTTCTCACAACAAGTCCTCACTGGCCAGGACCCAGCTCTGCAGCCCCCAAGCTGGAAGGGGCCAGGGAGGGCAGCCAGGTTCACCCAAGAGCTCAGACCAGCACAGCCACAGCATGGAAAAAGTTCTAAGGCCAAGGCAAGAAGCCAACTCACCAGTCAGGTCCAGTGAAGGTGACCAGGATCAGACTCAGTTCAGCAATCACCAGGCAGGACCATACGAGGCCAAACCAGGAGCATCAGAACACAAAGCCAGACACAGCTAGAGCTAAACTGGAAACCACCTGAGCGGAGCTTAAGTAATGCTCCTGGGCCTGTGGGCAGGAGGGGATGTGGGGAGGTCCCAGGTGAGGCCGGTCTCTCCCAGGTGAGACTGGTCTCTCCAGTTAGGGTCCGTTAATGCCTGAGCATCATTATGGAGACTTTTTTTGGTCAAAATGGTCAGAAGTGGTGTGCGAACGTCATCTGTCTTGTCCAGAGTGTTCTGCTTGAACGACTGATGAGAGAATCCTTATTGAAATTTGTACATAAAACTGTCCGGTGATGATGGGATGAGGATTCAGACCCTTCCTGGCAGGCTGGGGGATTGGTTTGAAATAGCAGAATGCGATTTAACAAAGCCAAGTGCAAACTTCGACATTTCAGTGCCTGATCTAAACCAGAAATCCAAGGCTCTTTAAATCTGCTGAAGTCCGTGGAGGAAATCATCACTCCAGGACAAGGCAGAGAACAACCAAGTATGTGGACAGAGTAAGGAAGAGACATCTCCTTGAGGAGCGTTGTCCAGGAACGCTGACTCCTTGGAATTAGTTAATAAACTGGCTGCTTAATACAGCTGGGTGTCCATAAAAGCCCTGACTTCAGATACCTCTTGTGACTTTTAGAGAAGGGTGTTAAAAATAAATTAGGTAATTTGCAATCAGGTAGTAAACATAAAAATCTGAAGTCTAATGGCTGGTGACTTAGTTAACAGAAATATAGAAAGTGCTTAATTCTAGCCTGATGTCATTTCAGATTTTTTAGTGCTCAGGCAATTTTCTCCCCGTCTTCTTTAACAAACAAACGAATGCAGAAAACAAACCCTGTCTGATCTTAAAATACCTCTGCAGTCACTAACCAGTGCATTTTGGATTCTCTTGCAGAAGCAAACCTGAAAACTCTTAACGTTCTCTTTCCGACGCCGCTATCGGCAGCATCTTCATCACAACCGGGCCAGCCCATTTGCAATGTTTTGCTCGGAGGTCATCGAAAACTACATTCCAATAAAGCTCAGAAGATGAGCTCAAGGGATTCTTCTGGTAAAAACAAGCCTTCCCCGGAACGAGAAGTGACGCATTGTGCGCTGCAGCGCTTTCATACGCTCCCAGGCTGCTTTTCCAAAAAAACATGAAACAGAATAAACCAGATCGCGGGCCAAAAAAGTCTGTTTAAAAAATTGCTAGACCATTTAAAACTAAACGACCTTTATTTCAATTTTTGCTATTGCACTGTACGATAAATAGTGTTTTTTTTCCTAGATCCACGTCTTCGGTATCAGAGAGCGCAGCTGGGGAATGCAGCATGGCTAAAGGTCACACCTTCTGTAACCTGCAAGGGACTTTGGCTCCAAATTTTGTAGAGTGTGTTCAAACCCAAAAACCTCAGAAATTAAAGCCTGGGAATTTTTTTGCCATTCTCTTACTTTTGTTTTATCAATTCCCCGAAGTCAATCCTAAAAACATGCAAGATAAGCGAAAGATGAGATTTCCACTTTGCAGAAATATATACTATAGAGATCAATATATTATAAGGAGCATTTGATTTGCTAATCTAAGCCAGGAAAAACCTTTTTAAAATAGAGGGGGGCAACTACTAATTTTGTTCCCACTGGTGTGAACGCACCGACTGTCAGAGAGTTAATGCTGATCTCTAGTGATTGATTGACCTGGCCATTTTATGTTAACACTGACAGGCTTCCAGTACACACCAACAGACAGTCGGGTGTCATGGATTTCATTACAAAATCATCCATTATTTCACATGACTCTGAGGTCTAGTAATAGATTAAAATATTGGGGAAAGATGCTAATAAAAAATTCTTCTAGAGATGGAAGACTGCTATTTTATGCTCAAGGCCTTGGGGTTCGGAGGTTTTTAATTTACTCAACAAGAACAGAATCCTCATCCTAAAGGCTAAACCTTACTCAGGGGCTTTTTCTTGATGTCCTCCAGGACGAAATAACTCTACTGAAATGCTGTGTTATAAATGCTGCACAATGTCACTGCCCTACAGTCTGTAAAAATAATATGAAAAAAATAATAAATGAGATCATTAGCTCATTTTATTGCTTTCCAAGATGATTTGGGGCTACATACGAAGTACTTTATGCTAAGCACTGTATTCGGGGAGTCTCAAACACACCATTGTAAAGCCAGCACAAGAAAAACTCGCACATCTCCAGCTCTCCTTACAACTTTACGTATTCACAAACACCACAAAAAGATTTCTCACCAGCTCCTAAAGGACAACCAAGTAAAGACACCTGAGGAAACTACCGCCAAGACCTCAAGATTCCTCATTGCAGAGTTGACTCCTACTTTTGGGTTTCTTAGTTTCAGGAAATTGCCCCAAGGCACTCAGATCACTGAGGTGCACGAAGCTGCTGAGCTCTCAGAGCTCCTGCTGGAGTCAATGGGACAGGGAGCTGCTCAGGAAACCAGGAATTTGTGTCTCAAGGTCTGCACCCCAAGTTAAAAGGTGACACGGTGAGATAGACCCATTCTCTATTTTACACTCGCCAATAAAAACATTCTTTCTGGTTTCTAAATGCCTCTCTTTCTATACAGAAAACTACTCTGCCAGCTGCACGCAGGTGTAAACTTTCTGGAGAGACTTTACGAGCCATCTTACAGGAGAACCTATAGGAGTCTAAGATTTGTTAAAATTCCTTTTGGTAAAGAAACCTAACACCAAACGATGGCGTTTGGGGAGAAGACAGGTTAAGTGCTACGGGAAGTTAGGCGCCGTCCGTCCGCATCCTCAGCATCTGCCAAGTTACATTTTCAATGCCTCCTCCTATTATTTCCTCCAGTGTCTCTTCACTTACTATTAGAATGAAGATGGAGATTTTAAAAGGCCAAAAGCACACAGCTGCACTCCTTTCCTCTTGCCACCTGTCTTTGAGGTAATACTGCTTTTTCTTAGATTGCCTTTCCACTAATTTAATTTATTTAGAAGAGGTCTAACATAAAGGACAACGTGGTGGCCAAGCATTCGACGGGAGGGCAGAGGGCAGGCTTTGCACGTGGCTGCACATTGAATAAAAAAGCAAGAGTAATATTTTCCAAGTCCCCAACAGAACTGAATTTAAACCAAGCTCTAATTTGAGAGCAAGCGAGTGGTTCTGCGTTGTGGCTGTTGATGACGGTGCATTCTTGGTTAACTGCAACTCCCTCAGCACTTTCGATTGCTATAAGGCAATCATGGAAACGTTTTCAAGGATTGCTTTATGGCCTGGAAAGGGAAAAGGGAAAAGGAAAGGGAAATGGGAAGGGGAGGGGAAGGGGAAGGAAAAAGTCTGAAAACCAGCAGAACAGAGCCTGCTGGAATTAACTTTGAAATCGGCTACCACGCTGTACAGAGCAGAATGAGCTCAGCTGCTTTTTACAGATGATTTTATGCAGATTGTTCTTAGAATTTCTCTCAATTAAAAACTAAGGGAAAACGCTGAGAGTGCAGCACAGGCTGTAATGCTGTTGGTAAGCTCTGCGAAGGAGATAGATTCTTCCTTTCTCTCTTATCTGAATGAGAGTTAAGAGACGGTTCTGTGCTTCAAATCAAACAGAAGAACTATGCACTTTTTCATAAAAAATATTTCACCCTTTCCCACCTCTAAAGTATCTGCTTTTCTGCAGCTATTCCCGTGGTCTCTCGGTGACTCCAGGAGGTGGTCTTCTGTTTGGCATTAGCCAGGGCCGTAGGAGGAAACCTCCAAAACCATTGCCATCAACTCCTGGGATGCTCGTGGGTGAATGACTCGGAGCACGCCCGCAGCACGGAGTCAGGCACAGCACGCAGATTCCATGCCGATGATTCACACGGCATGGCTTTGTCAGGAGCAGAGCGTCACAAAATCTGGAAGGAGTCTGGCCACACTGGACATGGCTGTGCCAGCCCTTGTAAGCTCAGTCTTTCATCATTATTTGTTCAGAGGCGGCGCTGCAACCCTATTGCTCCTGGTTCTGAGGCAGCCAGGGCGGTGGCTCTCTCCAGGAGGTCTGGCTGCACACTGCAGTCAGCCTGCACCTTGGAACCCTACCTGCAAAACTAGGACAATGGTTTGCCCTCGAAAGCACCGAGATCGGACGAGTAATACATTTTGACGGGACTGTAAATTTTCCCTAGTGCTCAGCGTAGCGATGAGGGCCGGACGGATAACGCAGGTCTTGGGGCACTCACGCAGGATGGCACAATCCTTAACATTTGTTTCCTCACAGTCCATGGATGCTTTTGAAAGCATCACAGATTTTCCCCAGTTCTAAGGTGAGGTAAAGGCAGCGCTGGTGTCAGGTCCCCGAGGGCACTCGCAGGCCCTGACATCCCTGAACAGCCTCAACCTGGGACCTCCTCACCTGCTGCCCATGGGATCAGGGGCTCTGCTTCAAGCTGGGTCTGGACCTTCAGCCCTTCCCTGGGCTGTGCGGCAGAGGTGCTGAAGAGGAGCCAATGCGTGCCCGGGTGGCCAAGAAGGCCCCCAGCATCCTGGCTGTGTCTGCACTAGTGTGGCCAGCGGGAATAGCACAGGGATCGTCCCCCTGGACTGGGCACTGGGGAGGCTGCCCCTCAAATCCTGGGGTCATTTTTGGGCCCCTCCTTCCCAGAAGGACCTGGAGGGGCTGGAGCGTGGCCAGAGAAGGGCAACAGAGCTGGGGAAGGGTCTGGAGCAGAGTCTGGTGAGGACGTCTCTTCCAACCAAAACAGAATGGTGACTCTATGGGCAGCCAGGCCTTGCTGCTCCCTGGAAGCAGTAGTAGACTCAAGAAAACCCAGCCCTCCTCCTGTCTGCTCTGACTGGGATGAGACAATTCTCATCAGTTACCCAATGGCTACTACAACGTTGTTCATAGTTGCCTGCCTCCACCCAGTTTAAACCAGTAACCTGTGCTTGTTGGACCCCTGCATGGCTGAGAAAGGGGTTAACATGAGTGATGCAGAGAGGTGTGATACCGAAGGATTCTAACTCCCAGATCTTGATGTCACTGAATGGGAAGCTAATGCACTTAGTCATATTCCCAATTCTATGAAAAGCCAAGATTTTTTTCTTTGTGGAGTTAGAAACGCGGGGACTATGAGAGACTGACCACGTGGTCAGGAAGACAGCAACAGCCTCTTGACTTTGGAAGCAAGTAGGGATTTCATCAAAAGTAATAGATGTCAAATTATAAGGATTGTGGAGGATGGAAACGTGGCATGAGGCTGCTTGGAGCATAGGGAGATAAGGCACTCGCAGCCTCCACTTCAGCAGCACACTTGTAATGATCCTGTTGAATGTTTAACTCCACTGACTCTGCTGGGCTCTAAATATTTTGCACTTACATGGAGTTGTACATCTTCAAGGTGCTTTTAGGACACAAATTAACTGGTAGCATTTTGATAGCAAGGAAGAGGAAGAGAGAAAGATTAGAAAGATCAGAATTCTATCAGCTGCGGCGGATAAATGTGCCACGTTTTTCTGATTTAGCCTCGAGGCCGGCGAGGAACCAGGTAAAACATAACGCTGATAAGAAAAGTCTGTCAATCTTTCAGGTTAGTTCTGGCTGATAGGATCTGAAGGAAGAAGGGTGAGAAGGAGCTCTAACGTAATTTCTACCGTGCTCTTATAGAATACTGTTTGAAAAAGATGCCGAAGGGCTTTTAAAAGTGCTGGGAATTTTGTTGTGGGTGACTGCAGACCTCTAACTATCCCCAGGAGAAGAGGGCACAGAATCGCACTGGACATTACTAACAATTGCCTTTCCCTTGTGTGTTTTCTTTAGAAATAATATATATTGCTTATTCATTTTCTGTTTCTTATGAAGCTTCCAATGACCGTGGCTTGAGGTTAGACTGAGACGGCCTAAACACTTGGCACAGTTCATCGGAAATATTTAAGCGCGGCTGCTTCCCCTTTGACTTAATCTGCTGCGGATTCCCCGTAAGAGTGAGCTCCTTTTAGCCTTCCCTCTAATGCTGCCAGCCCTTGCTGCTGCCTGCTTTCTCTGTCAGAACCAGTGCAAGGAGCTTGTAACTCTCGCTGAAGAGAACTAGGCATAAGCCTTCCAGTTTGCTGCACGACGGAATCGCTCTGTTGTAAACCAGCGACGAATAAACGTGCTCAAGGAAAACATCCCCTTTTGTGGATTCATGTCATATACCATAAAAAGACACAGTTCCCCACTTAGAAAATCCATCAACGTTTTTTCAGCAGTCCCTTTTTTTTTTTTTTTTTTTTTTTTTACGTGGCTTCACAACTGCGAGCAGCTGCCTCTACATATGTTCCTTGATTTTATGCCCGCATTACAGCGGCGTCGGAGCACTCCTAGCTGTGCAGGCACATTTTTTATCCACCTGCAGCCTTCTGTTGCTGCTACGATAAATGCATTTGATGGAAGAGGAACGAGGGCATGGGGGTGATACAGAATACGTGGCACAAAGCCTCTAATGGAGGTTGGGAGGATTAAATTATAGACGTTTCCTACCCAAACGACGGCACGGTATCCCGTGGAAAGCATTCAGTCAAATATATTCAATCTGGCAGGCCTGCTTTATAAGAAGGCTCATTTATCTTTCATGACAGGGCCACAATTTTATATAGTGGCTTTGAACTGATGGTCTCAAAATTACTCAATGCATTTGCTATAAACGAGAGCCGCTTCTGGGATAGCTGAAGCACGGCCACCAAGAGAGAAGGCAGCTCTCCCCTCAGAGAGCGTGCAAGCTGGATGTTGAGCCTGTATTTTCCAAGACAGAGTTCCTGAGCTAACTCTAAGCTAAACTAAATTGTACATGGAGAATATTACAGTTCCAGGTAGATGTTCTCTTCAATCCTGAAAGCCGCTTGGCTCCACTAATGGGGCACTGCAGGTAAGCCAACCAGGTCTGCCCATCGGCTGAATTCTATTTGTGAAGGTGCAGTGCCGCGGTGACACGGTCACATAGAATCATGGAATGGTTTGGGTTGGAAGGGACCTCCGAAGGTCATCTGGTCCAACCTCCCTGCGGGGAGCAGGGACATCCTCAACTAGAGCAGGTTGCTCAGAGCCTTGTCGAGCCTCACCTGGAATATCTCCAGGGATGGGGCCTCAACTGCCTCCCTGGGCAACCTGTTCCAGTGTTTCACTGCCCTCATGGGAAAGAACTTGATCCTGACATCCCATCTAAATCTGCTCTTCTCTAGCTTAAAAAAATAGCACTGGATGGTGATGTGTGCCAGTCACACCACCCCTGCACCAATTTCCACTACACGTAAATCAGACAGAACTTGGGAGAACAAAAGCAGAGATCCCCCTCTCTGGAAGCCAGTGCGACCGCTAAAGACCCCCAAGGATGTATCTACATCTCGATAAACTGGACAAGGAAACACAGGGAAAAACTGGAAGACAATTCAGAAGCAACCACCAAATATCTCCCTAGGATGGTGTTGAGTGATGCTTTTGAACCTCCTGAGCAAAGCCTGCCGCTGGTTTGTTACCAGGGACTGCCCCTGAGCCCCAGCCCCGCCAGCCCCGCGCTATCGGAGCCGTCGGTCATGCTCCTGCGGTGAGCCGGCGGCTGGCGAGAGGTGTCTGCAAACGTGAAGCTGAGCGGGACCCGCTGGTCACAGATGGCACCTGGCACAGCGCTCAGGGAAGAGGTGAGAGTGGGAACAAATAGGAATGGAATTAAACATCATTTTTACAGGTCTGAGAGCGGAATGACTGATCCTCTCCCTGAGCTGTGCAGACACAGCGGGACAATGCAATCTATTTCCTGGAGCCGAGGCGCCAGCACTGAATCACCGATGGTGACGGCTGTTTTATTCTTTTCTACTTTCTCAGCCCCACAACATTATTACCCTTTTGCGCTGTCAGATATTAAAATCATATTAACGATCAGGAACTGTATTAAACTGTCTGAAAATGAAATAATACGGTAGCACATTTGAAGGTTAGAGACAGCCCTTGGGTGTAATTCACTACACCGTAATCTACCTGCCTGGGACCCTGGCAGGGGAAGCAGGAAGCGTTGTTTTCTGGGAACCTAATTACCACCAAGATATACGCTGCCTCACCCCTCAAACATGCACGCAAACAATATTTTGTGCATCTCCAGCTGCTGTTGAAGCTCGACAGCTGGAAAAGGGTCGTCATCCCAGCGCAAACCGGCTTAACAGATAATTCTCTTCATTGCACCATCACAGTTTTCCTTAGCACAGCCATAAGGAGAAATGCGTCGCTCCTATTACGTGCAAAGGGATGTGGGAGGAGGGGGGGAAACGTTGTCTACTGATCAGGGAAAGAAGGAGAGATACAGCTCATTGCTGCAGCAAAAGAGACACTTACCAGGAGTCGTTTAGGAGCTACTTGAGAGGTGACTGAAGCCTTCTAGAAGGAAATATTTTACTGGAGGTAACAAGACTCGCAGCCAGTTCTGACTATTTTTGGTCCATAAAAAGAGATTGCTGTGCCCCTGCTCTTATGGTAATGAAAGAAATAAAATTACCGTTTCCACTTACTCCTCTCTGTAACACAGGTGAGCTGTTAATCCAGAGCCTAAAGGAAAAATCACTCAATGAGGCCCTCACGGAAGGGTTGTCGGGTGGCAGGTGTGTCATAAATCATGTAGAAAGGTGATGCCCAAATCCTTCCTGAAATTTTATTACCTAATTTTGCCATCTCTGAAATGAAGAATGTCTTAGCTGGCAGACAATAAAATGAAGCCAACTTTATTCATTATGTTTATAACACCACTGAAATGAAAACATATCTCCAGAATTTAAATTTATGCTAAAAGGGCCAACTCATTTTGAATTTGATTGGGAGGGCACCGCAGAGGGAGAAGGCAGGGAAGGAAGAAAACCATTGGAATATTTGCCCCTGTATCTCAAGGGGTTTCTAAGCTCATAGGTCTGTAAAACTAGGTGACAAAACCTGCAAGAATGAAATATTTTACCAATAAGAGTATTTCCAAATAAAGGTATTTACAGACCCTTCTTAGGTCTTCTTGTACGAGATCCCAAGTCCCACAGACGCAACCTGTAGATAAACTTGCCATTGCACTACTGATCTAGAAATAATTACAGGATGCTTTCTAAGTGACGCTTCAAATGACAAGACTGTTCCTTATCATCTCGTTTTTCATAAAGCCCACTGCAGAAAAAGGACAGGACACAGGAGGTGTACTGTAGAATTTGGAGACAAAAGGGACAAACTTGCAAGTGGACAGGACCCTCCCAATCCTGCAGATGTACAAAGCTCGACAGGAACGACTTCATTGCGTTATTTGACGTAAATGATGCAGACAAAGAACATCCTCAGCTGTCAGGACTGCTTCCAGTTGCTAAGTCAGTGAAAGGAACGTATGAGCATCGGAGAGCAAAACCGAGCGCACAGCGCTGCGGCAAAACGATTCGCTAGGTAATTGTGACAATTCTTTGTGTGGAAAAACAGCATTTTAATTTCACTCTTCTCTCTTCACCAGAGTGCCAGCCAGAGCTGGAGCTCTTCAGCTACCCGTGGATAAATCCAACAACGGGTACTACACAGGCCTCTCTGCACTCCCATTAATCTTTTTGGCAGCATTGGTCCTACACCTTAGGAAGACGATATGTATTTTTCTGAGCGAAAGATGTCGAGAAATGGCTTTTTCAGGCTGAGTTGCTGCCATCCTGTGTTGTTTCCTGCACCTGTCAAATCTATCAAATGGGTCAACACTGATCTCTGCCCTGGTTCTCCAGTACAACTGGCTAGCGAAAAAATGCAGAATATTCCGGCAGCACTCCGGGTTCATCAGTAAGTCCTTGATTATTGTGTAGCTGCTATGGTGGACCCCACCACCCACTCATCTACTCTTCTTTCTTTCCTGGAAAAAAAATAATCATTTATCTTCTAATTCCATCTCTCGTAGCACAGGCAGCTTCTGTAAACGTGGAGTTATTAAAACACAGTCACACATCCCCTGCTAATAGAAGATTGTGGTGAAGATTGTGGTAAAATTGTCATGCTAAACAGAGATTGAGTGAAACAGCTCAAAAACCAGAAGTGCACGATTTTTAGTGAGGAAGCACACACCCCATTGCGTACTGCAAGGGAGAGGCAGCTGCAGGTAACAACGTGGAAGGTTTCTGTGCATTAAGGCAACAATTGTTCTGTCCTCTCCGGCAAACTTTCTTTTATGAAATCTCCCTGAGATGACACACACTGCTTAGTAGGTGTCAAATACATTCAAATACTTCTGAAAAATAATTATCCTTATGGGTAAACTTTGCATTTCCTAGTTGAAAAAGACAATTTTAAGGCCGGCTTCATCAGAACACTTAGAATGAGAAAAAATAAAAATTGTGGTGCTTTTCTGTTTCCTGCAGATAATTGGACTAAATACTGAAGTACTACTTCAGATATTGTTTGGGTCTTAATCAGGCTAAACTTGCACTGGGTTCAGCGGGAGATTAAAGCCTCAGTTCTGCAAATATCATCTGATTGCCTGTATACAGCAAATGGAGAGTCTCCTAAGCATTTGTACGATAGGTGCTGGGGATCCCAGCCTACGTGTCTGATTTCTGCTTCATTTATTGCTGTTGAATGGCATGCCTCAGTTAAACACGGCAATATTACCGGTATAGGAAACAGTTCATAATTAGAGGGATATTAATAAGTCATTCCAATTCATGAAGGATTATTTGTGATACAATAGCGTTTGTAGATCAGGTTCAGGGACAATTTACACCTGCCTGTGAGGAGAGAAAACCCCTCAGATAGTCTTTAGGACTAGGGGAGGATCCTGGCAAACCTGGTCATCTTTTGGGAAAAAAACAGGCATCGAGTCCATGCTTCCCAGTCAGGATCAGGGTCCTGGGAGAGACCTGCCATCCCCACCCCATGAGAGCATCTCTGCCCAGCGAGGACTTGGGCAGGAGGGAAAAGATCTCAGGGGCCATTTACCCTCCCACCGACGGAATTCAGCAGCCAGGAGATTGGTGGAATAACAGTGTGATGTGCGTAGAAAAAAAAGCAAAGCACCGTGTCTCAGCTCAGACACCCATGCCAACGGGCAGGGGCCTGGAACGAGACCGCGGTGTAGTGCCATTTTCAGCAGTCACCAGGGTAACGACACTAGTTGACATGAGCTCTCCCAAAGTTTCTGCTGCACTCAGAATTCTGGGTTTTTTTCCCCTTTTCAGAAGGGTTGATTGGCAGCCACCGCTCAATAGCTGCTGCGTTGCCCTCTGCAGTAGCTGCTTTTCCACAGGGGTTGCTCAGGACTTAGCTCAGAGCCCGACGTACATCATTACTTCATAGGGAGCAATCGGCATCGTTCGGGATGACAGTGACGATCTAAAGCTGAGCTTTCACTGCTGGGACATCTGAGTCAGAACTGTCCTGCCTTTCGAACGTTTCATTTCATGCTGTTTTCCTTATCGCTGTCAATTAATACTCTTCTGATTACACTCTGCTTTTAATAACAGTGACTATAAAATAGATAGAAATTCTCAGTGCCAAATGACTGGTTTTCCTATGTGCTAACCCTCTCCGTAGTTGTTTCTTCTGCGGGAACATAATGTGGAGGATTTTTATGTGGCTTTGAAATTCTAGGCCTTCTGGATTTGAAATTTAAAAATGTAAAGCTTTCATTCCTGTTTGGTTCAATTTTGAGACAGGTTCAAGGTTCTGTAGAGCAACTCAGCCTTCAGAAGGTAAAATGTAAGGGCTACTCTAAACATAAATATCATTTTGTCTCCCTGAAATCTTATTTGGGAGCCATGAGTTCTATCAAATACATACTGCTGTGTCTCTCTCACGAGTCAGTGTTAGTAGAGCATGATATATAAAAAAAATGATATTAATTCTTTGTCATGTGCTTAGGACAGAAAGCAACAGTGCACCAAGAGAGGCCTAAACAGAGGCCTGTTTGCCTGCACTGTCCTGAATCGGTTGTATTTAACGGCTGCCAAAGACATGATAATGAAAAATTGTTCTTGGCTCTTCCTCCCTGTTGGTGTCTTTGCCTTTTGTCAGCAGCACAGGACTGTAGTTGAGACCCAAACCATGACACAAAGAGGTGCTACCAGCTTTGAGCCTTTTTCTGCCTCCTACGTAGTTACAGTTCATGGCAGCAGGAGACGGTGCTTCACAAATTTTCCAGGTAATATCTGAAAAATTATTGCTAAAAACCCAAGCAAAACTCTGCGAAAGGGATTCCTGGAGGCGTTCGCAGCCCAGTTCCCCCTTTTGCACCAGCAGAGTCATCCTGGTGCCACGTGACCTGTAACAGCTGTTCCTTCACCAATTAGACCGTTTCTTAAGGATAAATTAAAACCAATTCTAATTAAACACTATAATGGAACTATCAATCTGTGTTACCGAGGCAGAACGAGGATGTAATTAGTTATTGATACAAAAAGATTTGTTTAAAGCAGTTTGGTTTGCTGTCAGCTACCACAGGCTTTCCATTTATACAGATCTGGAAGGGAGCCACCACGGAATCCTTCCTTTGGGCTGAAGATGCACATGGGACCAGATTCTTGCAAACTACCCAGGCTGGTGTGGGTTTTTCTGAGGGGTGAACTGTGCTGAACGCAGACGTTGCAAGGGTCTTACGAGATTGAAATGATCAAGAGACCTTACCAAAAAGAGCTATGGAAAAAAGTTGGAAATGAGCAAATTAGTGGTGCATTTTATTCCATTTTCATTTAGGGGTCTTAATTAGTTATTTCTTCAGTACTTGCTCTGTAGCTTTCCATGACCTTATGGTAAAACTACTCCCTATAGTTACCCACATTATGTTGTTTGGACTCTGTCTTCAACAAAAAGAATTATTCCTCCACCTCAGATATTGCATCCGTTTGGAAATGACAAGATTTTTATAAAACTGTGCAGTTTGTACCATTTTTGAACGTGGGCCTTCTGCATTCACCTACAGCACTCACAAGGGCTGGGCTCTTCAGCAAGGCAAGCAGTAGAGAAATTCTTCCAAGACTAGAACTGGTTTGTAGTCTCTGCTGTAATTTGTGTCTTCTCACACACTTCAGCTTCCCAGGTAGCAGAAGTGAGTTCTAACAGAAGACATGGATGTTGTCATAGTGTAAATATTGATCAGTTGATCTAACCTGTGAACAGTGTTTTGGCCCTAGATTAGTTTTATCAGAGGATTAAATAAAAGGAGAGTATAACCTGACAGTAGATTGTTCCTCAGTAAATAACAAAGTTGGTAAAAAAAAAATTACATTTAAAAAAACTGAAAATAATTTTGTGGTTTAATTTTTTGCCTGACTACTGTCACGTGGGTTTTATCCAACCTTCAATTTGCCAGGTTGTCCATAAGGAATCTGATAAAAATTTGGCCATGTAGACAACACAAATAAAAAATTCTTCTGGAATAGATGGGGGAAATGGTTTGTAAAATGTAGACAGATGAGATTATTTTGTTCTGGTGTTCAGTACACCTCTGCTGAGATCAACACTGGTTCCTCCTCAGTCATCTCCTTAATGGGAAGCAAAACCAGCACCAGGGCACCGTTGCATGGAGTCGTTTCATCTGCTACGAGAACAACTCGCTTCTCTTTGTACAACACGGAGGGCTCTTAAAAAACATCCTGCCATCGACCTGGATTTATTCGGTTAAATCAAGACCCAACTGTTTCCCTCTTATTTCTCTCTGTCAACCTGAAGGAGAACTGGAACTCACGTGAGAAAGCATTTTGCTTCCAATCCCAATTTAGGTGCAGAGTCTGCGCTGCGATCCACCCAGGGGATGCATCGCCCTACCTTTGGGGCACGGTCACATCACCAGCCCGTTCACCGCTGTTCATCTAGAAAGCTGTCGGGTGGGGAACACTCTGGCCACAGATAGCAAAGGTCTGATTAGAGAAAATCCATCTACCGAGCAAAAGGCTCTTGTTGCCTTCTATAAAAATCAATTCCACGGCTCGATATCTTGTTTAACCCACGAGCGTTCCAGTCTGTGGGAACAGCAGCAAGCGCTGGCACATTAAGAGCATGTGTCCGATGCCGGGCCACAAACCCCCTATTTCCCTCTCTTTTTCATTTGGTTTTGCATCCCTTTTCCTCCAGTGAGGCTTAACTCAACCTGTGTAGAAAAAAATGATGAGAAAAAGAAGGTCTATATATGGCTTAGATGGAAAGAAAGATTTATGGCCTTATCATTGCTTTTTAGAATTTAATTCTCTGAAGTTCATTCTCACTTCTTTTAGGTCCCTCATGTTCAAGAGTAAAAGGAAAATTTCCTGCTGGTAATTTCACTCTGTCAGAGTTTAATCCTTAGGCTGTGATGAGAAGTACTAAAGAATAACCAACCAGCTAATGTGTCTGGAGATCGTTTGTTTTATTCATATGAATACATTTATGCAACAAAAAATGTGTGGTTTTGTGCTTATTAGAGGACAGCTGATGGAGTATAATAACTGCAAACCCAGGATCTAGGATCCTTTCTTTTTATTCAGTTTCTAGGTATATTTTGCTCTCTGATTGCTTTCAAATTTATAGTTGCACTTGCAGGAAAGAAAACAAGGGATCATCTCACAAACCGCTCCAGAGGGTGCTACCCTCGAGGGAATCCACAGCTCCTCCTCTTTTAGTATCATCGGCAAACTTAATATACATTTAACTCCTGCATCCGGATCATTTCGAAAAACACTAAAGAGCACTGGCCCTAAATGTGAGCCCTGGAGAACGCCACCGGTGACTGGCCACCGGCCTGATGTAACCCCATTTACCAGAGCTCTTTGAGCCTGACCCATCAAGCAGTTGTTCACCCAGCTTATTATGGACTTGCCTAGTTGTGTGCTGGACATTTTGTCCAGAAGGATACTGGGAGAGGCAGTGCCAAAAGCTCTGCTAAAATGAAAAAAAAACAACCCACTTTGTGACGTGGGTGACTTTGTCATAAAGGGAAATTAAATTAGTTGGAAAGGATTTCCCCCTTGTGGGAAAAGCGACTGCATTGCCTCTCAAGCGGTTTTCGGTTAACTCCCAGAAAAACCTTCCCCATAATTTTACCGGGCACTGAAGTGAGACTGACAGGCCTGTAATTACTAGGGTCTTCCTTCTTATTCTTCTTGAAAATTGGGACAATGTAAGTCAATCTCCAGAGAGGGAAGAACTAATGTGACACAGGAGTCAGAGCCCCACCGCTCTATCAACACCACAGCCAGAAGGAACGATGCTTCCAGACGTTCTCTCCAGCTCATCCATATGGGTCAAACACTTTTCCACTTCCAAAAGCTGTGGGAAGTTCTCACCACCTTTGGGAAAAAAATGATCATTTTCCAAACAACTAGAAAATAAATAGCTTGATTCAGTGCCTTCACAGTGCCTAGACAGGTAGGAGGAATCACAAACATGATCCAAGATAAATGTGAGTGAGTTTACTCAGCTGCTGTTTGTTGGGCCAGACTTCACCACTCAGACAAATTGCAGTTCACTACCAAAAACTGTCACACATCTCAAATGCACTACAAAATTATAAGCAAATAATCACCCAAATATTTCCGCCAAGTCTTGTGCCCTTGCCAGCCACTCATCGTGAGTTTCACCAAAATGTGCAAAAGGTGAATATTCAGAAGGTAAGTGTATTTGAACAGATGTAGGAGCTGGAATTCACACGACTTAGGGATTTAGTGAATGTGTGGATATAGCAAAAGCAGCAACAGAAACAATGCTTAAATTAGAAACAGAACTTCCCTCTCCAAAAGCAAAGACAAAAGTTCCGATTCAATAGCTAATTTAGCACCACAAAACTCAGATCAATTCAGTTATTAGACCAGAAGCAGTATTTACACCTTGTATATCAAGGTGCCCCTTTTCTACACAGTAAATATCCCTTTGGGTCAACGGCTGCTATGGTGGCCTTTGGAGGAAAACCATTACCCTGACCAGTTGATGGGCTGGGCCCAAGTACGAGGCTTCTATGTTTAGAAACACTGAGGATTTACAGCCCTTGTTGGAATGGGAGATAATTTTCATCCTTGAGTTTTGTTCCTTTATTAACTTGTAGAACCGCAGGTTTGGAGCAGATGGAGCAAAACACCAGACCCATTGGGGACTCGGTCAGTGGTTCCAGTCAACTGCCATGATCACATGTCCCCGCTCGCTTTGCCACTCCTACGGCCTAAGCTAAGGAAGATTAATATTTCAGAAAGTACCAACTCAGTTAAAAAGCAAAGTAAAAGAAAAGAAATCTGGGAAATCACAGATTTGAGGCACTGGAGCTATTGCTGAATGTTCTGGGTGCTCTGTAGATGAGCACAGTTCTCCTTGGGGATGAATAAAGGTTTATTTCTAACGCTCAGTGACATTTTTTCAGGGTTTTTTTGCTTGTTTGCTTTTTTTCATGCCGGACTTTCTTCAGATAATCTCCAGAGCTGAGCTCTGAAATGCACTGGTGACACTGGGAATTATGAGATGACCCACACAAGCCATAGAAAATGGCACCATCCAGGCCTGGCACAGCCTGTGAATGAGGTGACTTAGGGCCTCCTGCTGCAAATATTATTTACTGCAGATCAGGAGCGTGGTTGGAACGTTACAGGACACAGACGAAGTGACGACACTCCCTACGATGAGGGTAAGAGCTGAAAAGACAACTGCTTAGCTTGCAGACCCACGGTCCCGTGGGCAACCAGAAGATAAATTTCCTGCTGACTGGTACCATTCTTTTTTTCCTGAGATACTGTCACATTAGTAATTAGCTAGATTAGCTAGATAGGTAGAACTTAATTATCTGGCTGATAATTATAAGGGGACTGTAAAGAACACTATTTTAAGTAGGAGGTCAAATTCGGTGCTAGAGGTCCATTTTTGCATAATTCCTTAACAATTAATCAATTATTAATAGGTGCCAAAAGCAAGCTATAGAGAGGAACAGTGAGGCTGCAGACAGTTAAATCCTCCTGTTGGAAAAACACAACATCATTTTAAGCCACAGGTCTAAGTAGTGAGTTGGCCTGTTTGGCTTTGTATCAACTGATAAAGATCCCATCCTCTTGTTTGCTAAATTACTGGGATTTTGCTTTGGTAATGTTCTATGCACTTTCCATTGACTTTGAAATGACTTACAAGGGAAAGATAATAAAATTTTGGTCTGTAATCTCTGGAGAGAAGAGGGTAAATGGGTGATTTGGACAGTTCTGAGACCTTTTCTCTTAAGGATCATCTACGAAAAATTGCAAGTGTAGCCTCTATTCTATTGTCTCCCTTGGAAAGAACACCCAAAGATCCCAGAGGAAAGCCTGGGATTATTTGCCATGGAATGCATGGAAAGTAAAAGGCTGAATTTCTTTCAGAAAAAAATGCTTCTTTTTCTTTGCCATAACATTTCTGATCTGTAAAATCTATCCCTGCAGAGCACAGAACAGAAGAGCCTTTGCTGCAAAGGACTCCAAGGGGTTTTTGTGTGCAGCCTGTGCTAGAACCTCCCTGGGGCAGATAAACCCAGGTGGGAGCTATGGGAGAGAACTGAGCTCACAAACAGGTAGGCTCAACAAAGGAAAAGTTTCTTCATTATACGGGATGGACAGAATGTGTAAGGCCTCTCAGGAAGAAAATGGTTTTGGTCAGAGCTTTATTGCCTGAATTGTTTAACCGGTTTAGATTAACACTTGGTAACACACTGGAAACACTCCTCAAATTTCTGAAAGACCTAATTCTCACCTCAGTGAAATTCCCACCGAGGTGAGAGGAAGCTTCCCTGTCATCCCTTATTTATTGAAACCCTTTAACTCAGAAGAAATGCATTCAATGTAAAAACTCTGGTTCAGTGTAAACGCTTCAGCAGCATTATCTGGAAATGAGAGGGAAAGCTAATTATTTTTAATGTGAAACTTTGAAGCAGAGCACTCTGTCTCATTTCTTTTAAATGATATTAATACCTAACCCCCACACAAAACAAGAAAATAAATCTAAGCAATAATGTGATATAGTAAAATCGATATTGATTATTAGGAATAAAAGTGCTTTATGAGGAACAGTAACAACCTTTTAGGCTCCCTTAGGAAAAAAACACTGTAATAAAACTAGAATAAATTACTACCATCTAATCACCTTTTAAATAACTAAAATTCTTAAATGGAATTTATGTCGACAGAAGAGCTGTCGCTTTTAAGCGCAGAGCAAACGGCGGCTGCTGCCGCCGCGTGAAGTTAGAGAGCGCGGGGGAGCGCGATGTCGACAGCCTCCCCCTCTGATTAATTGCTCATCGACTCATTATTTTTCTCTCGGGAGCATTTTTTTTCCACACTCGCACTTTCTCTTGAGCCTTCCGCCTCTTTCTGTCCAACCCAAGAGTACCCCTCAGGGGCCTGGAAAGGGTGGGGAAATTCCTGTGGATCCCCTGCCCTAGGAGCGGCCTTTGATGTCACTTGTGCTAATAAATTAGAAGCATCAGGCAATAATCTACCCTTTGCAGTCCGTAGCTTGTCCCCTTGCCCTCCCAGAGAAGGAAGCCCGGGATGTCTTACTTGGAACAGTGCATTACTTCTCTTTAATATATCTCTTAAGAGAAGAGAAATACACTAGAGAAGACAAATCAGAGAATGAAACCTTGCACTTGGGCTGGAAAAAAGTGAGATTTGTGATGGCTGGCTGCTTCTTGGGAGAGCTCGGTAGCAGCTTTCCACTGACTTCTAAGACACTTCCATCTGCACACATGAACTTTCCCGTCGCTGAAAAGTGTTCAGGGTCCGAGCTGTCAAACTTCAGACACGCCAGGCCCAGACAATTGAATGCTTTTAGAGGAAGCTGCGACCTTGAACTCAATTTGGTATTTTATAGCAAGCAATTTCAGCGAGCAGAGGACAAATGTGATGTGCTTTCAGCAGCCTGTGTTGCTAGGGAGATGTCTTACAATGCTCTACGGGATTAGGAATCTATTGTGCCTTGGTCATCCTGTTACCATCATTCAACGAAGAGGTGAGGAAGGTATGAATATGAGAATCCCATCGCTCACCCATTCGAACGTGACCATTTGGAACCTGTTTGGTAGACATGAGCTCCAGAGACCCCTGATTACTTGCTCATTAAAAGTTGCTCTAAAATAACTTCTTCAAAATGAGGTATGAATGATTTTGTTGCCTCCAGTACTCACAGCAGCTACTGTGCAATGTTCTGTCAGAGACAAGAGAGAGATTCAGGCTGTCCCTGAAGAAGCTCATCCAGAATGAGAGCTGGCAGGAAGGCACTCGAGCCAGTTAATGCCACTTCGCCCGGCTTCACTCCAACCACTGGAGCCTAAAGAAAAAGCTGTGTAGGGTGTCAATGTGACGTTCGAAATACTGATATTACAGGGCATTTTTGCCTTACATACTTCTGACAGCGCTGCTGAAGTGCTGAAATTCCGAAAGAGCAATCTGTATTATTTACAGCAAAAAAAAGATCTCTGTTATTTTTACTGACATGCTGTAGGATAAATTGAATATTCAGTAGAACTGCTGTTTACCTTCAGTTACGGTCTCTGCTGACAGGACCAAATACTTATCTGTGCTGAAAAAAATGATGTATTGCTTCTAGTTTGTTATCTGGCTACAGCACTTCCATCTAGGCACCCTCAGAGATGTGAGCAGGAGCTGTGGGCACAGCAGGGAAAGGTGGTAGGGCCAAATCCACGTCCCGGATTGCACATTAATATCACGTGTCTTCCACCTGCCTTTGGAAGCCTCACGCAAAGATGTCCCAGTCTCGCGGGCTGCCGGAAGGAAATATGTCCATAGGGTGTAACCAACCCTGGGGCGTCATCTGGTGTGTAGGATAAAGGCTCATTACTTAGTCTTGGGACTACAGTCATCCTTGTGCTGTAGATCTACACTTTGACTCGTTACAGTCATGGGCCGGCAAGAGGAACATCTCAAGCAGTAGAGGAGGAGCCTTTGCAGACTTTGAAGGGTCTTGGTACTTTTCTGGAGTATAATTGAGCCAAATTATTTAAGAATTGATTAAAAAAAAAAAAAGTCAGTTTTCTTTGAAAATGTCATCTTATTAAATTCAAACCATTTTCAGAAACAGACAAGATTTTGACATATTTTTGAAGGAGAAAGCAAGATAATTTCTTCAGATTGCGTCCTGGTTTTGCGCTACTACAATCGTGTTAGAAATTTATGTCAGTGACGTGCAGAGCTTAGTTTTAACTTCACAGTTTAGATAATATCCCTTTAGATTTTTTATTTACATTAAAATCCTTGTCTTATTTTATAATACATGTAATACATCGTGTTGAATTACATATTGTCCTTATTTTCTCTTCAAATGCTTCAACAAAGTGATGAAGCGATACGATCGAACGATTTCAGTCTTACCGCAAATATTTTTGAAATGTTGGCTCAGCCCTGACACTGAATTCGGAAAAAAAACAGGACTGTTGGAATTTCCTACGAAATGGAAACGACGTCTTCCAACCTGCTGTATAAACAAGCAACAGATTTACATACGAATGGTCGACTGCTAACAAACGAGAGAAGGAACTGAGTCAATTAATATAAAGCTGATTCAGTAAAGACTTTAAAAGCTCCCAAAGAATGTTGAACAGCACTGCTGAGTGGTGCTGCCAGTGCTGGCTCCCTGCCCAGCAGATACTTTGAGCACATTAGTAAAATCTTGGGTTAGTTCAGACGTTATTTTTGCAGTAAACACGTACGATTTCCAGCTCACACCTTTTGGATCTTAGTGCTTTTATGATTCCAATGACAGGTCATAATCCACACTGGATCTGAAAGGGGCACACCAAATGTGTGTGTGTGTGCATCTATTTCTTAGGCAAAGCAGCTTAACCTCTGGGGCTTAATAAACGTATCGGTCACCTCCACTGGAAAACGTGGAGATCAGGCACATCCGGGCACCTGATATAACAAGCGTCTTCTTGTGGACTTTTTCCACCTTCCCTGAGCGTATGCTCAGTATATTCTCTGAGATTACATCAATATCATGTCCCAAAATTCTCTAAAAAATCAGTTTCTGGGGAATCAATTTGCTCTTGGAAGCTCCCAGGTCTATTTTTAAGCAAAAGCTGAGTCTCATTGTGCCTACCTTCCTCCTTCTCGTGGCAGAGATGGCCAAAAGGAAAATCAGTACCTTGAAGTAGCAACGACCTTCACACGAGAAAAATGACTTGTAACAGAGTTTAAATTGTTGATAACTTTCCTAATTGTCTTTTTGATTTTATATCACTTAGCAATTACTTTATTATAAAACATTAATCCTTTCTTCACTTTCAGATGGTTCATTACATAGAATCCTGCACACGAGTAAGACTTCAGTGCCTCTCAAATGCTACATAATTCCTGTGTCCGTTTGATACTTGGATTGGGTTCACCAAATTCATAATTGGGAATCTCCTGAATGTTTTCAATGTTAGTCTAGGTTAAAACGGAGTATCACATTCTGGAAGACTACTGAGCCTATTATTTTTCATTTGATTTCTCCGTGACTATGAAGTATTTAACTCAGGTCAACAATTTTATCAGCAGAATTATTTCCTTACTACCTTTTTTTTCCTATCTGTAGCCCTGTTCAGGCAAAGATGATTTCCAGCTGGAACTTGCTCCACATCACAGAAGAATTGGAAATAAGAAAGAATACATTGGTAGTTCCGTTCCTATTGGACAGGCAGCCATAGCACAAGCTCCCTACTATGGAAACAAAAGCTGAACTTCTTTTTGGTGGTATTGGCAGAAAAGTCACAGTCCCATTTGCCTCTAAGTCTAAACCACCTTCTCCTCTTCAGCTGTATTCTTGATAGGTCAGCAAGTTAAATACAGCAATGGATTTTTAGGATTTCTACAGCATTCCTTAAACGTGCGTGAGCTCATGGAAACTTGCCCCTCTGCCTTCCACAGAACATACCGGTTTGCAGCAGATCGCAGCTGGAGAGAAGCACTAGTGTCTGCGAAAGGAAAAGTTCCACCTCCAAGTCCTAGGATGAAGAAAAGAGACTGGAGTTTGTTCCTCAAACTCCTGCAAAGGCGCGAGCCTACGGCTGTCACGTCACTGCCTTCTGAGGATGCCAGTGAGGAAAGAAGAATTTGACTGCATCAAGCAGAGGACAAGTATCCCTGAAACTGGTATTCTCATGAAACGAGAATGACTGTGCCAAAATTAAACATACTCTGTGAAAAGGGGTAATTCACACAGCTGAAGGTGATGCCCTGGGGCAGAAGACTGTTTCCCGTAAGCGCAACGGTAACGCTGCCCATCCATCTCTCTTTCTTCTAGCAAAACCTCACAGAGCTATAATAATCTAGAGAACACAAAGCAGTGATGATTAGAAAACTGGATTTATATTCCAAAATACCTGATGTGCTCTAAGTCAGCCCAGTCTGGCATCCTTAAGCAGCTTACGAAGCGTGTACTAGTTTATTAAAACAATGTTTACAACATCACTTTAAGTTTTCGACAGGACAAATCCATCTCCAGCTACTTGGAAAAATCAGATGAGCATTTACAACACGCTCAGCTTTTTGTAAAAGCAAATCCCACCAGCCAGTCATGGCTGTGGCTTCTTTCTTACGGCCTCATCTGCAAGGGGATGTCCGCGGTGTTCAGCCGAGGAGAGCACAATTCTGTCCACCCCTCGGAACTGAGGCTTCATTTTACAACCTGGCTGTTCAAATTAAATTGCATCGATTCCTTCTTTGACTTCTGTATTAAAAATTCCTTTGAGTGGTATTAGCATAGCGACCCTGGAAGGTTTAAATTTAAAATGAGTGGCCAAGGGTCCAGCTTTAGTCCCTGTCATATTGGGAATTATAGCGAAAAAGCTCTAACAGCCTCCCGGTGCGTCTGCAAAAATCTTGCTGATGACACCTTGTCACAATACCACTCTACTATTGCTAATTTTACATTAAGTTGCTGTCTGCTGGAAGTAGGTTTGATCACAGCAGGAGACCAAGCCAAAGCGTATTTCAGAAACCCCAAGTAAACGTTCAGAGCCGTCACATTTACAGCAAGAGGTGCCCTTCTGCCTCTGCTCCACATCTTCTGTGGGCGGACCTAAGCCCACATCTGGAGGGCAGGGGACAAGGTCCAAGCTCTGCTGGTAGCAGGAGCTGGTAAGAAAACCACTTTGAACTACAGCACAGTTTCCACCAGTCTGCAACGGGCTGTTGCAGTCAGAGCCACTTCAGTGTCACTGCCTGACCTGGCAACGACAGCGTGTGGTGAGGGAGGGCACAGGACCACAGCCTGGCTTGGGTGGGAAGGGACCTTCCAAGGTCATCTGGTCCCACCCCCCTGCAGGGAGCAGGGACATCTGCAACTAGAGCAGGTTGCTCAGAGCCCCATCCAACCTCCCCTGGGATGGTGCCAGGGATGGGGCAGCGACCACCTCTCGGGGCAACCTGGGCCAGGCTCTCACCACCCTCAGCACAAAAATCATACTGATTTTTTTTTGTGTTGTCCCTCCTGAGATTGTACTGATGAGTTTCTAAGATTACAAACTTTCCAGATCTACAGGTGATCAAACAGGTTTCATTGGTTCTATTCCACATATACCTAAAGGAATCTGACTTCTTTTTTTTTTTTTTGCCTTTTCTATGACTCCCAGTTCCTTGGTGAAAACTTCCTGAATTATAGATGGCTCCCAGTATCAGGTACACAACATTTAGCAAAACCCCTCTATATTTCAACAAATGCCTGTATCTAATATTATCTAGTTGCAGTCGCTTGGGGAAGTTAAGAAAAATGAACTTGAATGAATACCAGGTTTTGTAGTTGACACAAATAAATCTACGACTCCTTTGCTTCAGGGGGCATATTTTTTTTTTTCATGTGAGACCAGTGTAACTTTTCTACTGTATTTTCGGCGTTTGCAACGTGCCAAGCCAGGATCTTTAGTGTTATTATTCATAAAATGTTTCTGTACTCTTTTTTTGGTAGATTTTTAGTTCCCCAATGACGCTCAAGATCCTTTTTCATTAGTTTGCTCCAACAAGTAATGTATCATGATCAAAGTAACCTCCCACCTAGGACTGGAGCTTTGATCTGGGAAATGACCGGCCAATCTGTGCTAAATAGCCTCAATTATTGCCTGAAGGTTTTTAACTTGACCCGTTGTTTTTGCAAGTCAGGGTGCAAACTGGTGTCTTTTCATGGGGCTACTTGCAGTTAAGTGCAAATTTCTCAGCTCTGTTTCTTTTTCTTGTTTGTATCGGTGACCATCTCAAAATTATCAGGATTTGCCGGTGTAGCTGCCTGGATAAACTCCCAAGCATACTTTTCCCTGCATTTTTCTCTGGTTTGGGGTTGTCTGGATTTTTAAACTGCAACCCAACAGCTCTCCCTCTCCCCAAGACCTGCCAGCAGTGTCTAGATGTCGGCCTTCTCTCAGATAAAACTGTCACTAGATCTCTCGAATCTCAGGAGCATAAAGAATGTTTGCTATTCCAAAGAATTAGCTCGTGATCCAAACTAAATCCAAATAACAGTCTTCAGGAATCTGCTAAAGGAATGTTATATATTCTGACCATGTACCCAGATGGTGTGAGGGCACAGACTAACGTGCCTTGTTTAGAGAGTTGTTCGGCATCAGCCATATGGCCCAAATTTTCTTTCTAATTGGGTTATTGAAACACACTTTTTTATTCCCTGTGTCTTTACTGCATGCTGTTGGGTCTCTGTACAAGCAAAGCATTCTCTTCCTTTCTTCCTTTGCATTCACCAAATGTGTCTTCTGTGCTGCTTCCTCTGGTTCTATGCTGGTAACTCTATTTACAAGTCAAGAAACTTACTTAGTTTCTCTCAACTCTCAGCTTCCAAGCAAAGGATACTCATGACACAAATTGTGGATTGGTTGTGCTCTTCCAGCTTTATTCTTTACTCCCTGAAGAGTTTCTTTATTCTCTGGAAGCCGGCCTCCAACTCCCCCTCAACTCTAAGGACACAACGGAACTCTAAGCTGGGTGCTTATTGCTTAACAGGGGTAAACTGGCCCCCAGATGACCCAACTCAAAGCTCTCAGAATGAAACTAGAACTCAGAAGAAAAATATCAGAAGCTATTTCCTATTGCTCACATATTTAATGCTATTCTTTTCCTCTCACCTCTTGGGTTCTTCATCTTCTATGGTTGCTAAATGCCTCCCTGACCTCTTAACTTTGACCCTTCTCTGCAGTCTGTGCTCCTAATCCAGTGCTACAATGATTAATTAGCTTGTCAAATAAATCACTGCGTGCCATCAGCTACCATTATGAATCTATCAATCACGCCAGCAAAGAAGATGTTAATGCTATTCTACCACCTTCAGACAATTCTAGAGCTGAAACAGGGAGCGGACTTGAGCTTGTCCTCCAGCCTGGCCCTGCACAAGCATACCAACTGCAGTATCAAACACAGACTACTGATAGTTCAGTATTTTTTGAGAGATGGGTTAGAATCAGGCCACCAATAGTACATGATGGAGCTGGGGAAGGGTCTGGAGCAGGAGTGTGGGGAGGAGTGGCTGAGGGAGCTGGGCTTGTTCAGCCTGGAGAAAAGGAGGCTCAGGGGAGACCTTCTGGCTCTCCACAACTCCCTGACATTCAGGAGCTTGGAGCCAGGGAGGGTCGGGCTCTGCTCCCAAGGAACAAGCAACAGGACAAGAGGAAGCGGCCTCAAGTTGCCCCAGGGGAGGTTGAGGTTGGAGCTGAGGAACAATTTGTTGCCCTGCAGGGTTGTCCAGGCCTGTCCCAGGCTGCCCAGGGCAGGGCTGGAGTCCCCCTGATCCCTGGAGGGGTTTCCAAGGTGTGGAGATGTGGTGCTGAGGGACATGATTCAACGTAGACATTTCTACGATTCTAAATATATTTGGAGATGAGGAAGTGAAATTGATGGCTTATATTATGTTCACAGCAAATCCACTGACTTCAATGGCATCTTTTGAGAGCCACACTGGAGAGACAGGGAAAGTTTTAAACCACAGACTTCGTTTTCATGCAAAATCAGAGGGCGGCACAGAAACTGCTTAATTATCTTTTGACCCCAACGACCTCCTCTCAATTACCCCAGTACAGATCTGAGGTAGAGAGCCTGGGATGACAAAACGGTTACTTCAGACTTAGATCAGCTCAACCGGCAGCAGGTTTTGGCTCTTTGTCTTCTTTTGTCTATCTAACAAATTACATTTTCCCAGGAAGATACCTAGTGCATTTTTGGTGTGTTTGCTGCAGGAACAAGAGTCATATTGCTTTGATTCATTTTTATAACCCTTCCTAAGCATGTTACATATTTCTGCATTTCTATTTAGGATGACTTTTTACAATTCTCAAGAGAGCATGTGAAGTTTCAGAAGAGAGATGTTGAGAAAGATATTTCTGAAAGACTGAGTCTTTTCCACCGAACGGCATTAACTTTGATATTGCCAAAGGAAAAAAAAACAAACCACTTCTATTGATTTTCAGGAACTTTTTCGCCCTCTAGGAATAAAAAGTGCATTAAGAGTTCCTGAGGTAGCCAGATTCTTTTATTAATGGCAGACACTGAACAGTGGAGTTGGTGCAAAAATCTGTATTGCTGGTTTCTTTTCCATGAAAAGGGATGGAGAGATGTGCACAGCAGACTGGGGAGGGCTGGGGGACACTGGTTTGGACGCAAGAAATAGTAAAGCTAAAAGGAAGAGCGTATTTTATGCCTAGTAGTATTACTAATACTCTTTATATATTTTTTTCTAGAGAAGACCTTTGCCTCATTCCATGTCCAGAAGGAGTGCAGGACGGTACAGGTTCAGCGGTACGCCAGCAGCCACGCTTCTGACATAGACATTCGTGATTTATCCATTTTCTGCATATCATATTAGAGACACACAAGCTAAATAGCTACTGGGATGGCTACTGGAGCGAGTATCTGCTGGATTCCAAGGCTTTCAGCTTTCAGCTGCGTGCTCTGATCTTAGGCTGCGGGGCAGCCAACAATATCCTGACTCCTCTAGACCTTCCGGTTCTCTCTTCCAGTGCTATTTATTTCTGAGGATTTCTTATATCAAGGGCACATATCATACCTGCTCTGCACTGTATCCACTCATTGCTAACAGCTAAGAGAGCCCACACACAGTAAATGAGCTCAAAAGTCACCGCCAAAGTATCTATTGACCTGATTTTTCCAGTTGCTTACAAGGTAACCTGGTCTTATTTTCATAGAAGAAAGTTGCCACCTTAAATGTCAGCTGGGCCACTGTGCAACAGGTCTTGTAAAGCCATGGAACGATAACATTTAAAAAATACGAGCAGGCTAGAAAAACTGTAGGAGGATCAGAACAAAATAAGAAATTTAGAAAAGAATAGAAAAATGAAACAAAAACCTGCCCATTGGGATTACTTGGGGCTGGTAAAATACAGTTTAAGAGTCTTTAAAGATATCTTCTGAATAGAGAGTCCGTAGAAAAGGACTTTGCGGGAAAACACCAACTTTTTTTTTAAATCGCTCCTTTCTTTCTTTTCTGCTAACATTGGATTTTAGAGAGATTTTTCTAAGGTATATTGATAAAAAAATTCATTAAAAGCAGTGATTGCCTGTGGTTTAGATGAAGCAGCTTTGCATTTAGCAGTGTTAACCCAACATGTTCAAAAGGGTAAATCAGGCTACAGAAATCATTCCTGTAGAAACCGGGGCAAGAGACGACCTCACTACATGAGCCCACATTACTGCTCCATCTCTTAAGGCAGAATCAATGAGAGTTTAAAATTCCTGGATAGAAACCTGTCCAGTTTGCTCTTAAAAATCTCCACTGATGAAGAACCATAAGCTCTCTAGACAAACTGTCCTACTACTTAAGTATCCTTACAGCAGAAGGTTTCCTTACTGTTTAACCTCAATCTCCCTTGCTGCAATTTAATCCCATAAAACTGGTTTCAAAATCATGAGATTTTAAAAGTAATATCCCTTGAGATCTTTATATTATTTGCCTTCTAGTGTTTGATCCTTTCAGATTAACCTTTCCAAATGTCTCTTCGCAGCCAGGAGAACTTGAGGCTTACTTTCCGAAAAGAAAACGGAAAGTTGAATTTCCTGGAAAATAACGTAACTCCGTAAAGTGGGATTTCATGAAAAACCACCCCAAGTTGCAGGGCTTGTAATAAAAATACAAGAGCAAGAAACTCTCTGTGAGAAATACATGATGGCCACCGTACCAGATTCTGTTTGTTGAGAGCAGAATTAGCTGTGCAGCGATGTAAATGAAAACAAATGTAAGGCCTGGTTCAGGGCTGCCTTAGTCTGGGGAAAATAAGGAGCAGCATTGTCAACGTGTGTAAACTGATGTGAACTAAGAATGGATCTCGTCCTTAATAATGCAAAGTTGTTCTCCTTGTGAAAGAAGCACTTTTAAAGACGTTTTCTAGGAACTGAGCTGTTTCCACTAAACGAAAATGCAGGGCAAAAATACGCACGCGGTGCATATTTAAGTATTATAAACCAGATCAACTGGAACGAGCAAATTTGGGGCTAGATTAATTTTTGAAAGCATTCCTAATGTTAACTAATGTGTGTTCCTGAAACCTATTTATTAGCCAGCATTAATGGGAAGAGGTAAACTAACTCTGCTGCCTCCCTGGGACGTTACACACCTCTGAAGTTTGTTCTCAGTGCAATTAATTACAACTGCAGTTGTAAAAATATTTCAGAAATCCAGTTTCAATAGCACTTAGTTAACCTGATTAAAGGGCTGTGTCTTCCAGTGGCACATTCATTGTATTGTTAGGGAGGTAAATTACCCACATAGCACATCTCTCTGATTTTAGGAATCCCTCAGCTCATCAGGGGTGTGAGCGTTATTTTCTTTATCTGACACAGGACTGCAGAGGAAGTGCGGTAAAATCCGTAGCAGCGCTTAGATCTTAGGGCAAAATGACTTTCTAGCACATTTGCTCCTGGCTGGTAGACTGCAAACACCTCCTTCGGACGCCACCATCCATGCCTGAGTTATTTGGGAATTGGATTAATAGACAGAACACAAAATAAAGCACAAATCAGATAAGAAGTGGAGCTGATGCAGGAGGTGCTGAACTGGAACGTGGGTGCTGTTTCCCAAGCACAATACAAAGGATTGGTTTTGACCTATAAAGATTCCTGTGGCTTCAAATCTGAAGACCAGCAGGACTTTGCCATCATGTCCCAGCTGCAACCAGCAAACCTGCTAAAGCACCCTTGTTTTAAAGGATCTGTCATCACTGAGTTCTAAGGGACACATCTTATCAGCTGCCAATCCATCGATCTCCAGGACAAACTGCAAGCCAACTTCCCTGCCATGCACTAGATGCCATGGGGGTAGAGCAAATGGAGAAGGTAAAGGGAGGTATCAGACTAGGAAATGATAAAAAAAGCACTTTTTGTCTAGTTCTGCCACTGAAATACAGGATAGAGACATTCTTTTCCTTCCTTGTGCCTCTATTTCCCTTCTTCCCAATTGCCTGTGCAACTAAGGCCAATGACTTGACCACCTACAACTGTTATTCTTCCTTTTAGAGTGGCTGCAACAGAAACAGCGATAGGGAAACAGACACAGACACGCCTTAGAGAAGTTCATAATTCCTAAAACGAACCTTGATGCTCTTTTGCCTCGATACCTTTTCCTGAAAACATATGCTCCTTCAAATATACCCCTGACACATCAAGGGGCAACTGGAACACAGACCAGGTTTGTAAGATTTGATATCCATGTTGGACTACTCCAGTAAACCACTGCTCTGATGTAATTTCCATGATATATCCTCCCAGCTTCCAACAGTCAATAATCCAAATGACCGCCAGAGTCTGCATCCCGACCGTTGTGGGTTTTTTGCCATCTGACTTACCCTGAACGTAGCTCTGTGATCCTTTCTTGGGAAGACTGCTGCTTTAGGCTTCCGTTACGGCCTGCGAGAGAAAACCACAGCACATGTCAGTACATCTTGTTAGAACCGGTACTGCCTTTTATTTGTTTTAAACTTCCCGCCTGATCATTTCATTGAGTCTCCTGTAGTTTTTCCTTTGGATGAAAGTGAAACAATTGTTATCTCTTAACTTCTCCCTCACTTACAGGATTTCATAGACTGACATTGTATTTCCCTTTCTCTAGCCGAATACCGTCTCACCTTTTCCTTGTACGGAAGCTGTACTTTTCTGTGAATCTACTCAGATTCTACCAGAGCTCAGTTACTTACCAGGGATTTATACAAGAGCACAGTCTCCTCCCTGGGGGGTGTTACACAGACAGAGCAAAGCCCTGATTTGGGATCAGGTCTAAGCACATTACAGTTAACGAGCCCAAGGACGATACGAGCTAGGGTTCCTATCTAGGCCAACTGGTAAGACCGGGATCGATGAGAGTTTGATTTCATTCAGACCATTTCTGGAAGATGTATTGAGCTTTGTTCATGGAAGTGCACACGTTTCTAACAGACGACAGCATTGCTTTGACCTCTAGATCTTTGCTTTAAAAGTAATGTTGATATAAATTCAAGTAAATAAGTGAAATAAGAAATACACCTTTTCCTTCCTCGGTCGTCAGCACAGTGCTCGGTTCTGCAAATTACTGCGATGCACTGGTGTCAAGGTTTAGTTATTCCAGGGAAGGGTATTTATTTTAGAGTCCAAACTCTTGGAGGTGTGCCACCGAGCCTGTACGGTGGGCACCACGCACAGGGACGTTTTGGAAAGAAAGACAGTGACCTCAAACTCATGCCAAAGTGTCCTTCAGATGAAACGGGACTCCGCTGTAAGGTTTTGCACGCTGCTGCCCCCCCCGAAGCTTGCCGAACAGGATTTTACACAGCTGGCTTTCAGCCCTGCAGAGACAGAGAGCTAAGTGGGAGTCGCCCGGGTGCCTCGTGCTCACCACAATTAAAAGAAATCAAACGGAATGAAAGGTGCGACCGACCGAGACAAACCCCAGTGGGCGAGCTCCCTGCATGAAGACTCCAAATGCTCTAAATAAGCCGACGCGCCGGCGCGGGCGCGCGCAGAGGCACGTGCACGGACACGGACACGGGTATCCCCCCGGGGCCGTATGGAGAAGGGGATGGGATTACAACGTGCGACGGCCTCGTTTCGTGTCGTAACGAACACCCGTCTCTCGTGAGCACGCGCACCTAAGTACCGACGGGACGTAAAGGGAACATCCGTGTCCCTCCCCAGATGCCTAGCAGAGGGAGATGCTGGAAGCAGATCTGATTGCTGCTACCCTGCTGCGTCTCTCATCTCCAGCCAGTAGCTTCTATCAGACTAAAGGCATCAAGGAATAAAGACGGGGCCTGATGTTCTCTCCCTGTGTGTCTGGCTCTTCCTGAGCTCCGATTCAAAGAGTCACCAGCAAAACATAAGCCAAACAAAAGCAAACGCTCAAAGAGGAAGAGTCTGATTGATTTTCATGACATGTTCTAAATGTTTCTTTTGTGCCGGAGCACGCCCGTGACCTATACCACATAATAAGCGAAGGAAAAACCACAGGCATCGCAGGTCAGGTAACCATTTCATTGATTGTACTAAACCAGTAGTTTTGCTGTACTGAATGTATTCATGGAACATGATGCATTAATTCCCTTTTTTGCTGGAGACGTCCACTTTAAATCAGGCATCCAAAAATTGCATGAATGCCAATAAAGGCCTGCCAGGCTGGAATGCCTCCCAAACATTACATCCCCATTTGGTGTTAAAATAAAACAAACCCAGCTATTCTCACAATCAGCTCACTGGTCTGGGCCACTAGTGTCTCCTTAGCATAGAAAATTCAAACACTTGTAGTGATCCTTCTTTTTGGACTTTGTTTGGTCATCTTATTTCCAAAAAAAAGCAATGGAAAAATGACCAGGACTTTAAACTTTATCATTCATAACAATTATCACAGGACCCCAGCCTGGTGGGGGTTGGAAAGGCCCTCTGGAGCTCCTCTGGTGCCACCCCCCTGCTCCAGCAGGGTCACCCAGAGCAGGGGGCCCAGCAGCGCAGGGTCCAGGCGCCTTTGGGATCTCTCCAGAGAAGGAGACTCCCCAAGCTCTCTGGGCAGCCTGGACCAGGCTCCAACCCCCTCCCACCAAAGAAGTTTCTCCTCCTGCTCCCAGGGAACCTCCTGGGTTCCAGTTGGTGCCCGGTGCCCCTCGTCCTGGCGCTGGGCACCCCTGAGCAGAGTCTGGCCCCAGCCTCTCGCCCCCCGGGGGCCCTTGAGCTCTTGCTCAGCCTTGCTCAGCTCCCCTCTGGGGCTGCTCTTCTGCAGCTGCACAGCCCCAGGGCTCTCAGCCTTTCCTGGCCACACAGATGCTCCAGGCAGAGAGCAACTTCTGTGACATTAAACAAAGAAAGAAACATTAGTCTGGAAAGACCCCAACAGAGAACTGGAACCCCTTCTCTGCTGGAGCTATTAAAAATAGTGAAGCAAAGCCTGATGTAGGCCAACCTCCTTCTGTACAGGTACACTCCATTTGTCATGAAAAATAGCCCAATTATGCTCCATTTCAGCATGCAGAAAAATGATCCAACCACCTAACCATAGATAATAAATCCAACATGTATAAATGGTCTCAGTGCAATTAGTTGTTAGACTGAGGCAATTTAGCCCAAAAGAAAACTAACAATTCCAGCACTCACTGAGGAGAGATCTAAGACACTGGCATAGCATGGCTGTATCCCAGTCCAAACCTCACTACTGAGAGGAGCTAAAGAAAAAGAACTGGGTTTCCTGATACGCGGGTGACACAAGCAGAGAAGCTCCTACGTAGCAGCGTAGGTGGGCAGGAGAGAAACCCTGAGCCTATTTGCTCGGCATATCCTTCAGAGTGGATAAGTAAAGGCTTCCTGAAAGGGCCATTCTTTCAACTCTTCTGTTTTGAGTTGTCCTCTTCCTCCTCCTCACTTTTCCCAGGCACCTGTGGCCTTTAACCAGCAGAAAGCTTGGCCGGTAACGCGAGGTTGGAAAGCATCCTCAAGCACACAGGGCAGCTGCATTCCTAGGAGTAGAAGCCACCTTTTCAGTTCTGGATCTCAGCAACTCACTGGCTTCTCTTCAAGGATGCAAATTTCCTAAACTTCACAGCAAAATGACGGATGCCAGAGTTTTGATGATGTGGAAGAAGCAAGGCTGTATTATGGTTTATTTCTGGCTTTCTTACGTGGTTTGTCAGTCAGTGATGCGAGGTGTTCTCTCACCATTTTGAAGAACCTTTCCTGCCTAAAGATTCTGTTCTGAAAAGGAAAAGAATATGAAGTTTGAATCTGAAAATGCTCCATAGTCATACAGCTTATGATTTAATGTTACCTCCACTTAACCGAGAAGAAAGGAAAACCCTGAAGAAATAATGGGTGCTGTGCTGCACAGTGGGTTTGAATTAGACCCTCTGGCTCCCCGTTCTGCTGCAAACCACGCGCAGCAGAGGTACGCTGCAGACAGCAGAACAAACACTGCAGAGATCAGAGTCTTGTTAAAGGAGCAGGGACGTAATTCTCTATTCAAAAAAACCCCAAGCAGATCTGACATCCAGCTTACAAAAGAAAAGTGACCAAGCGATAGATTCCGGAAAGCGCAGAAGAAGTAAGAAAAGTCTCAAGGTCTCTCCTGTCTGACTCGGCTCTTGCTGCTGAGTGACAGGAGCCGACCTAACGTATTGATGGCTGTGGACCTTTTGCCATATATCTGAGCGAGCCAGAAATAGACTGAGACAGAAAAAAAAGCCCATCTGCTGCATGCTGATCAGGTCGGGAGAGAGGAGGCCTGCAGCTTCTCTTTAAGCCCAGTGCCTCTGAAGGGACACATTTAATGGTTCAGATCTGCTATGACCCCCTGGAGAAACATCGGCATTTGTGGGCCGGCGCTCACGGCCACGCTTTTGCTGTCCTGTCCCAGCGTAGCACTTAGAGCGGCCCGTCAAACCCTGCCCGCAGCTCGGATCAGCAGAGTGTTTGAAAATGGGTCGACGTGGCCGCGCAGGCCGGCCGCGCAAGCGGCGGAGACGTACGTGAGCAGAGAATGCAATGTCAGAGAACCGGCTGTGCTGGGGCGCTTGACTCACACCAAATTTCACCCCTGGATATTTAGTAAGAAGCAATAATCCCCTTTTGCTGTAAAGTAAACCAAACGGGAATCCAGGCTACTGTACACACCTTTGAAATGTGCCATGTACAGCAGACTGGTCGCACTGATGACAACCTCTCTCGGTACTGTTTCCACTGAAGGCAAGAGAAAGTGCAGCTCTCTTTTCTTTCTACTTTACTTAAAACCACCATTAGAGCTATTTTTCTGTAAACTGCACTGAAAACACCTCAATTATCCCATCGTGATGTAGTTCCCATGGATGCAGTAGAAAATTTTATCTTCTAAATTAATAGGTGTCTTAGCTCATAAAATTTCACTGTGTAAATGTTGTGTATTCCTTGTTACTCTTGTCAGGAGCTATACAGACTACTCTGCTAACCGGGTGGATGTGCTTCTACGTACTACGGTAACACATTGCAACACTGGCACACCGTGCGCTTCTCTCTCTATTTGAGCTTTCAGCATCCCCAAGGGATTCAGAGCTTGGTTTCTTTTCCTTCAGGAGTGGGAAAGCTCAGGAGGCAAAGTCCAAACAGCAAGAGGCTGGTGCAGGCCATGTGCCAGGTGCAGATCCCGTTGGGAGAGCACCCGTCCAGTAAAGAAAGGGATGTTCTCCGCGCAGCTCAGCGCTCATGCCGAACGAAGCCCAAATAAAACACCTTTCCATCACCTTTGACACTTCACATTGAGGGATCCACTTCAAGGCCAGGAATTAAGCAATAAGCAGCTGGCAGCCTGACAGAAAAAGCTCCCCTGACAGACCCTTTCATCCGGCATTTGACAGCTCCTGGTTTGGTCAGTTCCCTGAGACTGAACCAGCCTCCACAGGCGGCCCAGCCTCTGCAGGTGGAGCTACAGACAGACAGGGTTTAGTAGTAGAAACTGCAACAGGCTGGAACCTCTGCAGGTGGAGTTCAAGGAACTGATTGTCTACTTAGAGGTATCGCCCGATGTCCCCGTCTTAGCACAAGTGCTGCAACGGTTTCTATCTACCCACGGCTGGTTTTGTCGTTTGGTTTTGCTGTGCTGCTCCCTCGGCCCTGACCACATTAATTCTATCATACATTGGGAACCAGCATTTGGAGGAGAGACTTGTCCCCTGCACAAAATCAACCATCACTGGAAGCCTCTAGAATCTCCCTTTTCTTCCCCACACGGTGTAATGGTGCAGGTGTTCTGGCCTTTAAAAACGATATGGGAGGCCTTACTTTGTGCTTTACGGTACCTAAATTTTTCCATCCTTTTTTCCTTTCTTTCCTTTACCTTCAGATAGGAGGAAGCTGATGGATTGAATACCTGGAAACAGTCGGACATACCCAGGCAATACCGAAAGGCTTTTCTTACAAGGCAAGTCACTGAGAAACATTCCAGCTGAAATGCCGAAATACAAACCTCTGTATCTGGGGAAATATTGACTGGGTCAGACTGTAAATTCTTCTTTAACTTCAATGCACTCTTCACTTTCACAACAGCTCCTTTAGAGCTGACAGAGTCGTACGATATAGGCAAAGACACAGGGTGCTTAGTGAACCAACCTTCCCTTCTGGGAGGGCATGTAGGAGTGTAGTTATGTCTTGTAAACCGCAGCCGATCTGCTGGGCTTGCAGGAGTTCTGGGTGAATACTACAGATCAAAGCTTCCCAGATCCAAACCAGGGCATTAGAGTATCGCTGATGAGGTAAATCCCCATATATAATAGAATATAGACGTTTCGATCACCAACATGTATAAATAATGGATAAATCCTCACTGTGCCAGTAATAATGGAGCCCGGAGAGACTCCAGGTGGTGGTATCCTGGGCCTTGCTGGGACAAGTTGAAATGCACATTTAGTTTTGTTGAGCTGGGGCACGGAAGAGTCTATCAGCCATCAGGATTGCGGCTGCTTTCAACATTTCATCAAAGAATTCGGAGGTTTGGGTTTAATTACTTAGTGTCACTACCAAATGTCTGTTTCCATCAATTCTTTTCACTTTCTCTTTGGTGTTTTCCTTCTTACTGGTCCTCTATTCTTCTCCTCCCTTTTTAAAAAATAATAAAAAGAAAAAGCAAAAATAGTAGTCATGCAATATAAATTGGGAAACACTCTTGTAACAGAATTAAAATCAAGGAAGCAAAAAGATTACTTGTGAGGAAGATGAATCTTAAAAGACTTCTCACATACAAAACATAGAGGAAAAATTTGATTTATTTTTTTTTTAAAAGAAATCACACCACGTTGTTATCTTCCCACTCAAAGAACACGGCAGCTGTGAGATGTGACAGAATGGCCAAGGGGTAGGTGAGCTGGGGGAGCCTCCAGGAGGTGTGGAGCTGGCTGTCTTTGTGATCAGACTTACTCCATCATGAGAACCTTGGGGTGACATTTTTTGCAAATTACCCTCCTGACAATTCTCTAGCGGATTTCCAGAATTCCCCAAAATGTTGAAGATGACTTCATGTGGCCAGCAATATCCTCCCTATCAACCATCTGCAACCCCAGGACCTTTGGCCCAGAGTTGGTGTGTTTTCTCATAGGACTGAGCTCACATGGGTAGCCAGCGCAGGTCACAAGAGAGATTTAAAGAAGCCCAACCGAAAAGACAAAACCTTACAAAGAAGAAAAATGTAACGTAGTTTTACTCACTTTGGTAGGACAGCACTGCTCGCAGATTGAGAAAGGACAAAAATGGGGAGATTTCTGTCGAATTTTTTACACTTTCTGAATGTGGCCTTCCGGTGGATAAAAGATGTCACGTGGATAATGCCACCCACGTTTGTGTCCTGGGCTACTCTATGTCAATACAGGAAGGATAATTCTCTATATTCTCTCTCTCATATTGGCCTAAGTCAATTTGTTACCCTGGGAGAGCTAAACACACAACTTACTCTTCTTCAGAACTGAAACTTAAGAGGATTCATCGAACTGTGTCTGGGTCTGTGTTTCTTGACCAGCCTCAGAATCCTTTTCTCTCTCTGGGAGCAACGCAGTGACAGCTACTGATCCAAAAATGACGTCCTAAGTTTTATTTCTACTTCTCTCTGTTTCTCTATCTGTATAATGCTGTGCAATAATGAATTAAGAAATGTGCATTCCAGGCTGAAGAGAAAGCAGGGAGTGAAACTTTACAAACAGCCCGGTTTCAAAGTGGGAAAACCACTGCCTGCGTTAACGCTCAGCTAAAGTATTGGTTTAGAATGATTTAATGTTCTCTTGATAAAAAAGTAATTTGTACAAGACCTCCTCTCCCTCCTTTGACCTTTGGATTCTTTAGTATTACTCTAATGCAGCAACCAGTTGAAGTCAGCTTTCCAGGTTCCTCCACTGTACGTCTTCAGAATAAATCTCTAGCTCAGTGTGGTATTCCAAAGGTTAAAGCAGGTTAATTCAGAAGGGTTTTAGTCAGAGCAGAACAGTTTCGAGCACCTCTCCTCTTTCCCGTTGCCTTATCTGCAAATGTCCAGGGTCAGCTTATCTTTCATTACACAGCCTCGAGCCGACAGCCCGTCACGATAATACGCTGGGGCTGGAAGGTCAAAGGATGTCGCTCCTGCAGCGCTCGGTTAGCGGGGTGCCGCAAACAATTCCAGATCTGGGACCGTCTTACAAGACACGCCACCTCCTACGAGCCAGCCTCCTTCGAATCTGGAACTGTAGGCAATAGATGGCACTGTTGGACTAAAAACTTTGGCTGGCAAGGGAAGGTGACTTCAGGGTCCTGCTGACGGCCCCCGTCTCGCTGCCGCAAGAGGAGAGCGCCTCTTCCATCCTCAGGGCGCAACAGCCCCCTGCCATCTCCCCTTGGCTAGGGCTGGGAGGCTGCCGTGTTCACTCTCCTCTTCAGTAGCTGCTCATCCCTTCTCCTCTCTCCTTTTGGCCTTTTGTTTGTTGCGGGATGATGAATAACTCAGCGTGAGCCATAACGAAAGAGAAAAGTTACTTGTAGGGTGCTGCTCTTATTGAACAGCAGCCGGATTAAACGCCGCGCGACGCCAAACTCCCTAATGAGGGTATTTACTCGGATCTGTTTCCCTCTGTCGCCTGTGCATCTTTTGCTACGCCGGCAGAGAGACTCCATTGATCAATAGGTTTTACAAGGCACGATGTATCTTAGCAGCAAATTGTCAGTTACAATTCTTTGTCACTCGGTTTGTCCTCCAGCACCGTCTCCTTCGCCGTTCCCTATCAATCACAGCGGCAGAGGTGAGGACGGCTCGAAAAACTTGTGCCGCACGTTTCGGCTCATTCATTTCTCCTCTCATTTGTTAGTCTTCCCATCCCTCGGAGTCTTCCTGCACTTGCTCAAGTGGATCTACGTCATCATCCCTAGGGCTACAAGAAGAAAGTGCTGATTTTTTAATTTTTACTGAGCTGAAGTCTCAATTTTTTAGTTACAGTAACGAAAGCCTCTATTTTGCAGTTTTGAGTGGTTCTGTACTGAGATGTTCAACATTTGAAGCTCCCAGCCCCCTCAAAGGCAGGTCAGCCTTGTCTAATTTGGGAATGGAAGCAATAAGGCACGGATGCTAACTGCCTTGCCCAAGGTCACACAGCAGCCCCGTAGCAGGACAGGGACTAGGACACAGACCCCTCACCTCTCCGTTTTGTTCCTTCTGTTCTTCTTTCCCTAGATTTAGGTACCAGACTGCACCAGAAAATGTGATTTCCAATTAGGATTAAATCTTAAAAGCTCCAGGCATCGACCTAAGCTCTCATTGACCCAAAAAGCCTGTCCAGTGAAGTCCTACAGGGTAGTGGGTCTCTCTGAAACTACCGTTGCCTTTCTTCAATGGCCAGAGTAGTCATTTAGAACTGGACAGTAAGGCCGACCCAAAACAGCCTTAGCCACTGAAGTCAGGAGCAGCACAGGAGCAGCAGTACCGGTTGAGACGACAGATTCCAGGTTTTTTTGGTCTCATTTTTAGCAGTGATCAGTAAGAGATGCATCAGAGACACATGGGATCATAGAATCATCAAATGGGTTGAATTGGAAAGGACATTTAAAGGCCATCTGGTGCCACCCCCCTGCAGGGAGCAGGGCCATCTGCAACTGGAGCAGGTTGCTCAGAGCCCCATCCAACCTCCCCTGGGATGGTTCCAGGGATGGGGCAGCGACCACCTCTCGGGGCAACCTGGGCCAGGCTCTCACCACCCTCAGGCTGAAGGACACTTGTTCAAGCACTGGACACTGCAGTACCTGCACAGCGCAAAGTTCTTTTCTAATCCCAGGCTGGCTAAAGACAGATTTATATCCCAAGGAGTGAGTGCTGAGTGAAATTTATTATAATTAGTAGCTCTAAGGATATTAATCCATTTTTATCCCACTAAGTTCTTTCAAATGTAATGTTAAACATGCCCTGCTTCTCCATACCTGCAGTGGGGCTACTCATTAAAAATCAAACAAGTGTGTCTGTCTGTAGGCTGGGCCTGAGATCTTTGAGAGACCTGAGCCTTGGAAGCTCTTCCACATAACTGACAGGTCAGGAATAAGAACATAGATATCAAGTTGTCGAGTGGCATAAAAGCCAAGGAGAAGAGGTCGATTTTGCACAAGATATGTTCCAGCAGGACCTGGCAGCCAGAACATGATTGTAACAGCATATTAAATTTCTCAGCAATATTCCAGAAGCTACTTTCTGTGTTATCTCATATCAGGAACTACCTCAGTTTCCCCATCTCTCAAATAAACAGCCGCCTGTTCGATCAGCGACTTCCTTTTCGTGAAGAGCTCAGATAAATGGGAAGTGCTTCATATTGGCAGCAAAGGCTACAGAATAATCATCCAGGAGATTTTCCTGAAGGTCACATTGATTTAGTCATTTACAGCCAAATTGGACAAAGCAGAGGAGATTGTTTTGTCAGCAACAGCCCCGCACTGGGATGAAATTCAGCCATACGTGGAGGATCAGAGCAAAACTTAAGCAATCAAATCTTGTTTGGAGATGCTGAAGGGAATCTAGGTGAGGCACAGGGACCCTCTGGCACTTTTATGAAATTAGGAGAGATTGCAGGGAAACATAGCCAAAAACTAACCTAGAATTACCAAACTTTTTCTTTCCTCATCTCCATTAATTGATCACGGTCGTATTAAAGGGTCTAGGGACTGGACAACAGGAAGAAGAAAGGAACCTGAGCAGGAAAGAAACCTTTACCTTCATCTTACAATGCAATCAGTTGATGTCTCCACTGAAAAAAAAAAGCCTCATCCTATTAGTGTGTCTAGACATCTAGTCTTACATTGCACCTTTCTGCCTCTTTGTTTAACATTAGATTCCAGAAATCCAGAAGAAAGCTGAATGGTCCTAGTTGTTTCTAGGTGATAAATGGCAGTAACTGCTGACAGTCAAAAAGTTAAACCCACCTATTCTGGTGAAGCATGAAATAATTATCGAAAAACAACCAAAATCTCTTTATTCTAACACTGGACCAGGCCCTCAGGCCCTCATGCTGCTGGCACGTATCTCCCTGATGAAAAGCTTTGCATACTCTGCAGCTTCCCTGCGATTTTACAAAGCCTCCAGGTACCTCCTCTTCTCACCACTGAAATTCTGCAGAGGCACACACCGCAGCCTACCCCTCTGCAACAGAATTCGGTAGAAAGAAACACTGCTCACGAGAAATACCTTCCTTCGGGGCGCACCGTAGTGCAGTGTTCCACACAGGTCCCCGTGTTTGGGTCCCTGCCTGTTAAAACACACATCGTGAGCGCCCGTTTCTGCACAAGGCAGGTTCTACATGGAATAAAAACAAGCATAGAGACATCAGTTATATAGAGAAATCCATGAGGTTTTTCCTTGATTAATGCTTTTGAGGTCTGCCAGTTCTTGACACTTATTGACTCTTGGGAAAGAAAGGTGGCTTGATTCCTTCACAATAAAAAGGCATCTGTGTGAGATAAAAGAAGGGTGATGGATGGCAGCACACCACCAGCCATTCCACCCCTGCCAGAGATAGGAGTCTTTACCTTAAGATAAGAGAAAACATGACGTGCTCTGGGATCAGCCCTTCCTGTGTAGCCTGGAAACCGGCTGCCCTGGTGGAAGATGCCTTCCTGGTCTGAATACAGACTACACCCTTGTGACTCTGTTCCAGGTGGAAAACCCAAACGTGCTCTGTCAACAGCATTTAGCAAGTCAGTCAGTGGACTCATTCATCTCAGATCAATTGCCAAGCAGTTAAACAATGAAAATTAGTTTTGGCTGATGTATTTTGCAGCTGAAAAGTTAGCACAAAAATTTTCAGAATATCTAAAGAGGAAATAGTTTCAGATCAACTCTCTTTAAATAAGAAGAAATAGCTTCATATCGGTTCTCCTTACAAAGGGTTTTAAATAGAGTATTTGCTCTGTTTGTTTTTTTTCTAAAAATATCCTACTTTATATTACAGCTTATTTCTGTACTGCAGAAAACTCTCCCACATAAAAATAAATAACAAAATTAATAAGCCCATAAATGCTTTTTGAAAAACGACAAATCAGGACAAAACAATCTCCTCTGGCATTACTATTTCAAACCTGTGTGAAGTTCCCTCTGAAACTGGGAGAATTTTAAATTCTTTTTTCCTGCACCACAAAGCTACTTAAATGCCTGGGAATTGAAATAAGGACTTAGTTCCCAGAATTGGTCATTGGTAATATACAGCCTGTGCCCAAAGTCACAGGTTAAAATAAAAAACTGGAAAAAAAACCCTGATACTGTTCCTCTTGTACAGAAAAGAATGATTTTTTCTGTCATCAGTCCTGAACTCTGCAACAGAAACTGAACACAAGCCATGGTGCTGTGGTTCATTATTTTGTCCGATAAAGAAAGAAATAAACTTGCAAAGAAATGCCTGAAAATACTGAACTGTGTTTCCTGGAGTACTCAGACTTCTTCTGAGGGAACCCCTAGAAAAAAAAATTGCAGTGTAACATCAAGGACTCTCTGAAATCAGAGTGTTTAACCATTTAGAAATCAGGATCTTTCTGTGGGTGAGTGAATATATGTATGGAAAGGAAAATATTTGGGCAAATGTTTGAGAATTTCTCAAACTCAAGTTGTTTTTTTTTTCCTTTGCTCCTTTGGGGCAGAGTTTAGTGCTCAAAAGTTTCTTAAATATTTGAAAGTTGATTCTTTAACGGTTTGTTCTTTTCCCATCTGTCTGTGTTCACCGTCCTGCTGCTGTCAGCTGGCACTAGGTATGTGAAGTAAGATATATTTCCAGTGCTGCCCAGCACGTTACAAAGGTTATTGTTAAAAAGCCACCATTGATCCACCGTAATTGAATCCCAGATAATATTACCACTGGATCAATGGTTGACATTTTAGTGACAGCCATAAACCTCTAGCACACTGCTGGAGAAATCTGTTGCTCACCCACTTGTCTGGACAAAGTCTGTCTTACACACTGTAACGGTTACCTTTAGATAACAAAGAGTTTTTTCATCTAATTACTGCACGGCCCTCTAGAAGTTTTCGTGCCACACGGCTAAGCGCACTCAGGTACAGACCTAACTAGGGTACGAAAGAACTTTTGGAAAGAAGAAAAACCTCATGCTGTGGATGAATTTTCAGTTCTGATAAGTGAAATAAGGATCCTATCTTTGTGTTCACCCAGTTCGTGGATCCCAGAAGAGATGGGAACTTATACGGTCGTCTGCCTTGTTTTGTCAGAATGGACTGCAAAATATTCTTCAAGGCTCAACTGCTATCTAGGCCAGAAAACGGAATGCAAAACATTTGTGTCTTTTTAGATATCAACACTGGCACGTACGGGGGACAGAACTAAAATAAAGATTTGAAATGTAACATCTGAGTCTCCACCTCCTTCTGAAACCACGCTCTCTGATGAGATATGACACTGATGTCTCCCAATATTGACTGAGGAGCAACTTCCAGTCACAGCAATAGATTTATCTTGACAGCATGTTATTCACTGTCAAAACCAAGCCCTTGGCTCTGTCTGGAGGGGTCTTTCTGCAGTTTTGGGAAATCAGCACCAGAGAGAGAGTGAGGGTTAAAGTGGGTGTAAGTGTCTTTAGCAGCCTGATCTGGATGTTCTGCCTTGATAGTTCTCTCAGTGCTTCAGCAGAATGCAACAGTCACACCTCACGGGATGTGGAAAATCCCTCTGCACAGAGAATGCACTAAATACAGAGAAAAACTGGACACAGTACTGCAAGTGCTGGACAGAAGGGAGTACCCACTTGCCCCACACTCTGCTGCTGGGGATGTGGCTGGCTGCCTTCGTCTGGGTCTCTCCAAACTCACGCTCAGCTTGTTCTGTGTGAGGACGCCCCCCGCTCATTGCTGCACAGCTGCTTTCCAGCAGCTTGGCACGTGGCCTGGCTTGTTGCTTGGGGTTATTACGTCTGAGGTACAGGACCTTGAATTGGCATTTCTAAACTTTATATGGCTCCTGTCAGCTCCTGTCTCCAGCCTGTTGAGGTCTCTCAATAACAGTCGTCAACTCCGGTGTATCGACAGCTGTCCACAATTCCTGGATTTGCTGAAGGTACATCCATCTCGTCATCAAGACAAGTAAAAAAGATGATAAACGCTGGCAGCTCCAGTACTGACCCCCGGGGAATGCCAACAGTAATGAGCTACCAGCTGCTAGGAGAAGTAGCTGACATAACAAGCAGAGAATCCATCCATAATTCCTTGTAAAAACTGTGAATCATGCCAATAGAAATCTCTTGAAGTTTAACAAGAAAAAGGGCAAAATTCTGTGTTCAGGGTAAGCCCCTGCATCGCTGGCAACCAGCTGGGTAAAAGAACTGGGGCTGATGGTGGACGTTGGCGATGCCACGTCTGAAATACCGAGGCTAGTTTTGGCCTCCACTTCAGGAGGGATGTAGAGATACCGGAGAGGTTCCAGGGGAAGGCTGAGAAGATGGCCGGGGGCCTAGAGCACATAACTTCTGAGGCAAGGTTGAGAAAACTGGGGCGACTTAGTCTGATGAAGAGGAAGCTAAGGGAAAATCTAACAGCAATCTGTAACTATTTGTAGAGTAGTCACAAAGATAAAAAAGCCCATCTCTTCTCGTTAAAGCCAGTATAAAAAGGGGCAAAAGCCACTAATTGTGTATTCATGTCCAGGCCGAACATTGGGTAGAAAAAAACATCACCAGGAAGCTGGATTGCACTGGGAGAAATTCCCCAGAGAGGTTGTAAAATCTCCATCCCTGAGATTTTCAAGCCCCTGCAGGTCAAAGTCATGGCTACCTTCATCTAGTGTTCAAACCATGGCTACCTGCACTGTATCACCTCTCTGAGGTCACTTCCAAACAGAATTTCTACAAGTCTTCCACTTTATGAAATTATGAAAGTGTACTGGAACGGGCTGCCCAGAGAAATTGTGGAGCCTCATCCCTGGAAGTGTTGAAGCCCAGGCTGGATGAGGCTCTGAGCAACCTGCTCTAGTGGGAGGTGTCCCTGCCCACGGCAGGGGGGTTGGAACTGGATGATCTTGAAGGTCCCTTCCAACTCAAGCTCGTCTGTGACTCTATGATTCTTAACGTTCTTTCCTATAAAATCCGCCAAATGTAGGCTTCTAACGGGAATTCCTTGACCACGTACTCGTTTTGGAAATTTGCAAAGCCAGGCCAACCTCCAGGGAATTCTCAAAATGGAAGAGGCAAACTCTGCTATTTAGGAAGGTGAGAAAAAGACAGACTTCTCTGCTCATCACATCTAATGTTTGTTATCATAGGCAACCATGGAACGACTCGATTTGCTGGATTTGCTGCCTTGATTAAGGGAAGATGCTGCCTACACGGCAATTCTCACAGGTACCAGAGTGAGCTCTTCAGGATCCCTGAGACGGGAGCACAGCTCATACAAAGTAATGCCCTGTTCTTAAGACCCTGCCTGCCTCCTAAATCTGATGGATTCGCTTTCTGTTCCTGCACAGATAGAAAGCATTCCAATTAAAAAATCCTGGCATAATTGCATTTGGTTAATTCCTAGCGAGTTTAGTTTCACAAAAGTTTCCCCTGTTTGTTCCAGGGAAACAGGCTCCTTTTTTTTTTTGCAGATATTCAAGGGTTACTTGCTCCTTCTTTGCTTTCCAAAGAGACATTTCAGCATCCTGTAATGTCATTAATTCTTTCAAAGTCTCCAGGCATTTCTAAAAAGCCAAGTCTTGACAGGGGAATGTCTTACGCCGGAGCTCAGCATGAAAACTACACCCAGATTCAAAACCAACCCACAATTTAGAAGAAGAAAGATCTCAGTCCCGATTTGACCTTCACAAATGACTTTTTCTGTTTAGTATTCAACAGCAACTGGGCTGAATATCATTTACTTGGAGGTCATTTAAGTTCTACATTTCTCATCTGAGCCTCAGTGCTGTGATACCTCATTTTACACACGAAAATCTAGTGACTTAGTGAAATGACTTTGTGCTACAAAGTATGTCAATGTAAAAAGTTCAGCAGTACACAAATAGAACAAGCCTTTTACTGCAGGGACCAAAGGATCTGTGATATTCACCACACGGCGATCCAACAATTCCAGTTCTTTATTTAAATGAAAACAGAAATGCAACAGGAATATTGAATTTTAGATGACGCTTAGAATTTCCAGGGAGGAAACAGAAAGACAAAAAAAAAAGGACCCAATTCCAGGAGCCTTTGAGAGGGCAGGAGCACAGGCTTACTTGGTGCACAAGTAGGATAAGGAGCTCCAAGCTTGATTTCAGCTGCCACCCTCTTTTTACATCCCCTGACCGTGGACAAATCATTGTCACTTTCTCTGCTGACGTTTAACTTTTCCCAGGTACAGCGAGAACCTTGTAAGAACACTGCTCCAGTGAAGTGTGCAGCAGTATTTTTCTTTGGGACAAAACACGCAAAACTTCCATTCAGATGTGCATAATAAAGACAAATTCTGGCAGTAAAACAAGCAAAATCTCTTGAAGTACAGTTTGATAGGAATTTGCATCTTGCTTGATGATTCATCTGAGAGATGAAAGCTTTTTTTATTATAGGAAAAAATGAATTTAAAAGACAAAACCGCTGAAAAAATAAATCCAAAAAGCCTCAGTCCACAGCTTCCCCTTCTTGAGCTCCAGAAAATAAAATATTCCAAACACTCCTTTTATCAGGGCCTCTTAAATGGAATAATTTAAGGGAAAAACAAACAGCAATTGTATGATTGTAAAGAGAAATTAGCATTTTGCTCAAAAGGAATGGCAATTAGCAATGATGACATTGTGATTTATACTAATTGAGATTAAGTCAGACAAAATGGCAACATTAGTAATCATTTGAAGTACTGTATTACTCATTATACTGTGCTTTGTAAACATCTCTCTTGAAATTAAAAAGTAATTAGTAGCATTTTAGTCATTTAATTCACTGTAATTAGGATTTTAGGGAAACTACAGCCCTGCTGTTGGAAGCCTTTAAGGTTTTGAATTGAGGGAATGTTGTTGTGTTGTATTTTTTTTTAAATCAGCTTTCAGTGGTGCCTCATTTTCTGTGGTCCACAGAGGCAAACGATATCACTGGAAGTTTGAGGAAGATACTCATTAGAGATGGCTTGGAACACACATCTGCATCCATCCTAACGCAGAGATGTGAACTGACTGGCTTAGAGAAATGCTAACAGGATTCCAGAGCCAAATCCAGACCTCACTTCAAAGTCAGGTTGGGTAATGAATAAGCAAAGTTGTGACTTCCAAGGGGAACAAAGTCTGTCCAGCGTGAAATAAGTTGTTAGCTGAGCAGAACACGGGACACAAAATTGTCCTTCTTACTTAACATCCAGGAACAGGAGACACCCAAGTCATATATCCACCAAGTGCTTTCCCCAGGCTAGCATTCAGCTCTGAGGGCAAGGTGGGTCTGCAGAAGGAGCCTCCTCAAGGATAACAGGACAGAGTGGCAGAGTATGAAGTGTATCTGACACTCACCGATGCGGGCAGTCAACTGGTTGAAGGAAGGTGTGAAGCCCACATCCTCACGTGTCCCACGAACCTTCGCAGAACCTCCTGTTGGTTGTGCTTAGTGGCAGGGCACTAGCAGGCTGTGAAAAGAAAAACAACAATGAGTCCTCAGTTTATCTTTGATTTATCCAAGCTATCCATCTACTCAAAGAGGCATCTGGAATAATTCTGAGCTTCCACCAAAGTCTATGTTGATTATAGACATGCATAACTAAAGTGTCCTAGGAGTCACGCTGCTGAGCTGCAAGCTCAGGAAGAGGCCTGAGGGAAAATTCTAGAGAATGTTACAGGACACCAGTCAGTACTACCCCCTTATTTATCCTGCCTTTTTTAGAATACGCCTCATCTGCCACTGCCACTGAACACGTCAGGGACTATCACAGCTTGGTCCTCTGACATCATCCTGGTATTTTACACATAGATATCTGGATGGGATACACCAAAATAGACTTAGGTGCCATTAGCTGGCACCAGAGCTGAAGCACCTGGCACCAGCTGCTTCAGTCCCTTTACTGGAGGTTGCTCCAGCCCTCTAACCAAACCTGTGAGAAGTCCCCTTTGGGCATCCCGGCCTGATGGCTGCTTGGTTTCTTCAAGGATGTCCATGATCAGGACATCTTCAGTCACTTCAGGTGACAAGTTACATTTTGGGAAGCAGGGATTTAGGAACGGTTGACAAAGGTGAACTTTATATGGCGCTTATTTCCCCGCTGTGAGTTCCCAACTGCCTCCTAAAGCCACATCCACACAGCCTGTGCTGGCTTTACGCTTCCCCTTCTGTTGTCTCATAGCAGCCTGCAGAATATAATGGTTTTTATTAGCCATAATGAGCTGGAAGACAGGGCTGGCCAGAGCAGGACAACTACGTTTCAGAGAAGAAGAAAAAACAAAGGAACTTTGAAACCTCTTTAATTCTAATGGCCCAAACGCACCTCATTTGTACACAAAAGTGGGAAAGGACAGGAAGAGTCGCCCACGCGCAGCCCAGCGGCTGGAGCACGACGGGAATGATGCGGAGGAGGGAATTCAAAGCAGGACCTCCAAGTCCAAGTGCTGCACATCCAGCTCAGACTTTTTCAGTTTAAGGAGACCAATGTTTTCTTTTCCTCATCCTCTCCCGCCGCGGCTGTTTCAGTCGGCACTAAATAATTTAGCACTGACTGGGGCAAGAAAGTGACTCACGCCTCTGAGTCACACCCGGGGGAGAAGAGTTGGGGCTTTGCAAAGGGAGACTTGAACAGGTCTCCTCGCTCCTGCCGCTGAGCAGCAAAGCCTCCTTGCCGTCCCACTAGAAATAATCAAGCAGCTCTAGATCAGTAACATCTGGTTCTGGCAAAAGAAATAAATATATCAGCTGAGTCAGAACTGCAGGCAGCTCATACCGAAAGCACCTCGTCATCTCAAGGGGTATTTAACTCTGTTAGGAAACGAACAACTAACTGCAGGATTGTGGGAAGACAAAAGAGATGAAAATCTGGCTCCGTCTGTCCCCACAGGAGTGTTGAAGATGGCTCCAAACTGAAGGTTCAGCCCCATTGTGTCATTACCAAACAATCACCACATCTTTTCTTTTTAATTTCTAAAAAAGAAGACAGCGCTCGAGACACTGGTGTAAAGTATACTCACCGTATTTATATATACGGTTAGTAGTGAAATGTTCTCATTTCTTAAAAATATACCCAAATTGCATCATGCTAAGTGCCACTGACATAAGTAAAAAAAAAATAAATTATTATTTTTTTTTCCCAAATGGGTTGCAGAAAAGGAATGGCAGAACTGGAGAGGGAGAAAAAGGTGCCTGTCAAGGTGGACGGTGTCTATTTAAACATGACATCTAAACATAAAAACTGGATTTTAGCAGCAAATTCTTATATTTAGAGCTGTACAACTGAAGTAGTGGCAAGCACAGAAAACAAGTTATTCTAAGAATCCTTATTCCTTCCCTTTTACCAACAGAATTGTTGTCACATTCTCGTTTTCCAGAAGTCACGTGCAAAGGTTCCCACTACCGATCTACTTCTGACTACCTTTTCACAGGGCTTTAGTCCATTCTCTCGGTTAAATCTCCCAGGCTTTGCTCTGGCTCCCGACTCCATGCCTCCTTTATGCGATTCTTGCCCCACTTTTCCTTCTTAGCTCTTTCTTCAGAGTATTTTTAGCTACAGGACAGAGTGGAATGAAGAGGGTCTCATCTCTGGGGCTCCCCAGAACTGCCCTCGGAACCTTAGGCTATTCTCATTTCAGACGTGATCCTGTTTACACTATCATCCCTTTGTTGTTTATTCACAAGTGGGTTGTTTTTTTTTTTTAGCTACCTAATCCTGCAGTTTGGCTCCTCATTCTGAAATCTGCTCTCGAATGTCTCGGCATCTAAAATGTCACTTGTGCAGAATCAGACTCCTAATTAAATTTTACAGGGAGCTATTATGTCAAAAAGGAAAAGGAGGAAGCAAACAGTCCTATGACCTGTATTTTTATGTCTAAATTGATTCTGATGCCTACAGAAGCCAAACGATATATTAAAAATGGCAGGTTACTCTGCCTTCTTCTGGGATTATTTTGGTTATTGTGGCTTTAGGTCACGAAAAGATATCCCTCTGCAAAGGGAATCTTCCGTTTATGGCAGATGGCCACCCGATTCTGCAGCATTTCCTGGAAGTGGGATGAGATGCTGACCCAGTGTCTTTTATATATACCTGCAGGATTTTGTAGGAGGCCAAGAAGAGCAGCAGTAGCCCAGGGCACTGCAAGGGAGCACATTTAAACCATTTTCCAGAAGAATTCAGCGTTAGAGGCTCCTGCTATCTCTGCGTTCTTCTAGTGAAAGGATTACCAGGACTTGTTCAATCCTCACGGAAAAGGTAGAGCTGGAGTGGGTTGACTATAAATTACAGTTACACAAGGAGTTTCGTGCTGGCTTTGATATCGTTGTGTTGCGCCTAAAAGTACAGACTGACTGGTGCGTACCACCCACTCTATTTATTATTTAGATTTATTTCCTGCATTATCTCCTACTTTAAATTAATTTTCCACCTTTATTTCTTTAGACGTTTGAGTTTTACTTCTTCATTTTTCTCCTTTGTGCGCATTTCCCGTTTCCTTCACCTAATTCTAGGTGGAACACAAGCTTGACAATTTGAAATCAAACCACCCCACATCCACCATGCTCAAGCAGCTTCAGAATCAGATAAAATGAACCAATCAATCTGTTTTCTCAGTGTGAAAGAACCATTGAAATTCTTTGTGATTCTTCTGAAAGATTGCCTTGCCAGAAAAGAGCTTTCAAAAAAAAAACAAAACAAAAACAAAAAAAAACAACAGACCTGTAAAAGTTTGCTGCTCTTATGTATGGTAAATAAACCATCACATCACTCAGTTGCAAGCAGCTTGGGAAAGAAGATCCAGTCTGGACTGGAGGAAATGTGTCTGTGAGAATGTGCCTGGAGGGCTTTGTATAACCCCCAGAACGCCAGGGAAGACAAAGGCTTTATGATCCATCAGGGCCATTCCTCAGGCTAAAGTATTTGGTAGTTAGCATATTGATAGTGCATTAGAATTAATGAAGGCTGGTTTGCCACTTTAATTGACACCATTTGTTTCTGTAATCACCAGTGACTCTACTGTCCAGATTGCTCTACCCTTTCCTCAGGCTCCATTAAAACACCTCCCCTCTGCTGCCCAGGTGGGTTCTTCTCTCCTCGTCCATCTTCTGCTGAAGACAGTCATTGTTGGCAACTTCCTAGGTAAATAATGAGGATAGAAAAGGATCAGCCCCCAGCTCGCTCAGGGCTTTAATGGTCTTTTAATCAAAGGATCCCTTTTCCTTCACGAGGGCAGCGCTCTTGCAATTGTCGTTATGCCAATTAACCAAGGGTTCGACTTTCCTCCGCTGCTCGTGGCTAAAAGTGCCAAACCCATTTAGGAGCTGCCAAATATGCACCAAGACAGAGAGAATAAATAAAGGCGCAGGTCAGTGATACTGGAGTACTGGGAATTCACTGGAGAAGTTGTAGATTAATGGCATAATATGAGGGTGAGGGCGTTGGGAATGTCTCTATTTGTGTTCATTTATAAAAAAAGAAATTAGTAGCTGGTATGTGATGAGAGGTTTGTGAGGGATGCTCACGTCCCCCTAAGAATCCACTCCTATGCTTCATTCCTCTTCCCTGTAGCAACTTCTTTATATTACATCTCCCTGCCTTTATGGAAGAAGAGCTGGATACAGATCCTCAGCCAGGAACACTTCTAGGTCAGCTTTGGTTTACTTCTGCCAGGGAGGAAATCCTGCCATCTGCACTCCCGTCGGTACACCGGGCTCGTTGGGTTTGAAGCGAACGAGGCTCCCCAGCCAAGAGTTACTAGAAAGAGTCCGGGCTGTCCTGTTTCCACGTTACTTTACAACACATACTCTCAAAGAAGGCAACCCTAGCTTGAAAAAAAAGAGTTCTACAGGTGGCTTGAGAAGGATGTATGCGTGACAGGATTCAGGTCTTCAAGCAAAAATAAGGGATTGGGCTGGACTGGGAAAATACTCCAGCTCATGTTCTAAATTACTATCCTAAGATTGCAGCTACTTCTTTAGAACAGCCAATTTTATGAGATTTCTATTAGACTAAACTTTTATTTTTGTTACCTGTAACATTGTTTGTCTCCTGAACGCAGTGTAATCACTCTGCAACGACAGAGATGTCAAAAACTGTAAACTGGGCAATTAACCTTCTGGCTACAGGAGCGCGTGGCCGGTACAAGCAGCAAAACACGTTAGTGCAGAGTAATGACGCTGCCATGTGCTGAGTACGAAACTCATGGGATAATGACAAGGAATTCACTTGTGTAGCTCACCTCCCTGTCACATCAACTAGCTGCAATTATTGGCATTAAAAAACGGAGCCATTCTCTAATTCCCTAACAGTTGAAGGAAAACTGAAAATCAGATCTCAGGAATTTAAGATTCAGAGACACAATCTTACAACCTGACTGACCGACTAAGTCCAGTTATCTTCTTCTGTAGGCAATGGAAAGAGATTCTCCTTCCTGAGAGTATTTTTAAGACCCGGCCACGCTTTAGAAGATGAGCATTTTGTGTTCCTGTCCTAAAATTTCAGAGCAGAATGTGTGCTGTTTATACAAGAGCAACAGCCTGGATCACAAGGTGGTGGCTGTTGGTTCCGTGTGTGCACAGCAGAGCTGTACTGTGACTTCTGAAGGACAGGTAATTTGTAGTTTACTCCTGTCAGAGGCACTTAGCATGATGCTTTCTGGGTATCCTTTTAGGAAATGATAACACTTCACTGAGTAAACACACATATGTAAGTGGTGAGTATACTTTACACCAGTGTCCCAAGCACTATTTTCATTTTGGAAATTAAAAAGAGAAAATAGCATCCACTATCGTGATTATTTGATAATGATGCAGTGGGGTGAACCTTCATTTTAGAGCCATCTTTAACACTCCTGTGGGGACAGATGGAGCAAGATTTTCATCTCCTTTGTCCTTCCACAATCCCACAATTATTTTTTTTCGTTTCCTAACAGAGTTAAATACTCCTTGAGATCACAATACGTTTTCAGTATGGCCGGCTGCAGTTCTGACTCAGATATATTTATTTTCTCTTCTCCTTTCCCAAAGATTCACAGCAGAAAGAAAGGATGTGTCTGGAAATTCCAGATGGATAATAGTACTAAAATATTCAGCTACTGACCCCTAGCTAAGTTCTGTGCTTCAGGAGGTAAAAATTTTATTAATTCTGTATTCATTCCTTCCATTACTCCCTGCAAAAACAAACAAAAAACCACAGCATAGAGAAGCTGAAACAACTCCTCCCATGGCAGAGAAGTCAGACCTTGGAGCTTACCGCTGGACACGAGTCCTCTTGCAACGCGCACGTGTTCGTACCACACCTAACAACAGTTCAAAGATGTCAACAGGTTCTTCAGGAAGCCCGGCCCAGCCATGGCCGTGTGACATTTTGTTACTATCAGTAAAATCTGTATGTTTTTTCACTTAAAAAAAGTCCCCTTCCACTGTTAGAACTCCTGATCCTAGGACAGCCCAGCCGGTAGCATTTCTTCTCCCTTCCCAAGTCAAACGCTTCTCACGGATTAGGATCTTGGGTTTGCTTTGTTAACCATCATTAGAAAGGTAAACTACAAACAAGTAATTCCGTCACCCTTAATTCCCTCTGCAGTTTTAATTTCTTAATTTTGCTATTTCTTAGCTTTATTCATGGTGCTCCCATGGACCTTTGCACAGTTATCATCCTTCACTTAATCAGCAGCTGCTTTCTATGCCATGAGTAAAGCTTTATCTTCTATAAGTAATAACTAATATGTTGTTCTAAAACAAAACACAAATGACACCAACCACTCTTCATCAGTAGAACTCAAACTATTTTCCAACAGAACTGCCCTATTGTTTTTTTCTCTTGAGGAAACTGAGGCACAGACTCATGAAATCAAATGCTGAGATTTTCAAGCCTGACAACAATACCAAGTGGCAGAGCCAGGAAGAGAAACCCTCTCTCTCGAGTTCAAGGGCAATGCTTCATTTCCCAGTGTTCATTACACAATACCCCATTCAAAAGCAAGTGCATAAATCTTTGTCAAGAAAAAATATTTAAGAAAAATAGAACATTGTCAAACCCTGAACGCTCCTTCTCTTGCCCATAGTCGGTGATGGCAGCAACACGCAAAGACAATCGCTCATTTTACATTAAGCTCCTTGATTTTGACAGCAAAATTTATTTGAAAGAGGACTAATCCCTTAATAATCTAGGAACCTGAAGGAAATGAATGTTTAATGTGGTCTCTTCCTAATGACAGTCAAGATCAGCGCAGGAAGAAGCTCTCCTGCTTTTCACAGACAAGAAACTCCTCAAATATTAACGTTAATTTAAACATCTTCTACTAATCCCTACCCATCACAAAACAGATCACTGTAAACAACCTCTAACAAACATCTTTAGTCTCTTCATGTTATAGACTTCCACTAGGTCTCCTGAAAATATGGAAGTGAAATAAAAAGAGGTAGCTCATTTGCCACTAATTTAGTAACTGATAACAGCAGAAAGCCCACGAGGGTTAATTAGTCAGGTGAATACGCAGAATTAAACACAGATAGAATAAGAGTGGTAAATCTGAAAATATAACCAGAGGTGTCAGGAGGTGCCCACAGTCCCCTGGAGATAAAAGTTAATAGGAAATAAAGTAGGAGATTGGACTTGGGAATTATGAGAGAGAAGGTAAAAGAGAAAGGCAGGCCACAAACTCTTAAGCTACAGAAGTGATTAAAATAATATTGCAGGAAGTGTGTCAGAGGAAGGACAGTCCCAGAAACACACTGGTAAGAAATAGTGTGAAATTACCGTGTTGAAAGCCAAGGATTTCGGAGAATAAAGGCAAAGAAGGAACCTTCCCAGGAAAGATTTCAATTATTTCAACTGAATGCCAAGTCAGAAACTACACATGAAAATGGCTACAGAAAACTCAACAATGACTATATTAATATTCTAAATTATGTGACTTGGGTTTGGACTTAAGAACTGGACTTTTGGTAAAATGGGTAAAATAAGCACTGCTTCCTGAAATAGTGGAAGAGAAAAGGAAATAACTAAGTTAAATCTCCAGAAGTAGAAAAAAAAAATAAAAAATAAGGACTTGGAAATTGTACTCACTCTGGGACACTTGGAGGGAAGTACACAGGCTGACTTACAGTCAGTGAAGGCCTTTGGTGAATGACTTAAAATAACATCCTTGACTTCAAAAACATTTGAAAACTGAGAAGCCAAAGATTATGCCCTAAAAAAAGACATAAACCAGTGAGAAGATGAAAGTTTGGAGGAAAAGGGATGATTGTTTTTCAAGTAGGTTATTACAGGAGAGTTTGTGACACAGCACAGCCAGCCTGGAAAAGAGGATATAGATGAGAGAAAAACTGAAGAAAAAGGATCTCTTGAGGTACTGGTGGGTTAGAGTGGCAAGCGGGGCACTTCAAAATCCAAATAAGAAAGGAGGAGGAAGGTAAAGAAAGGACCAAATGGGCAGAAATATTAGATTCCACCTACTTGGCACAGGCAACGTCTTCTCCTCAAGAAGCCCCCTCCCACCTCCTCTCCCAAAGAATTCTTTTAGTGGCAAAGGGAACGGCTCTTTCCAAGCTGAGCGTGCCTGGGAGCTCAGGAGCTCGGCAATCCGGAACCTCTTGGACAGCCACAGCAGCTCACAAGCTCCGCGTGACTTTCTTTTATTTTCCCAGTAGGACCCAAGGTAAACAGAGCATCAGCTGGCAGAGGATGTGCTGGGCTGCTGCTTTCTTTTCCTCCCTTCTATTGATGAAAACAGCAGGAGCAGGCTCCCAGCGCAGCCTCTTCAGTCAACTGCTCAACCTGGTAATGACTAGAAAGGTTAAGAATTACTGGCCAAGAGAAGACATGCCGTGGATGGCAGATGACCAGAAATTGTACTTAGTGTATTTCCACGAGATTTTCTCTCCCTTTCTCACTATCTTTTTGGTTCTGACTGAGCCATCGTGCTAAGCAACTCATGGGAGTAGCAAATTTGGTGCTTGCCTTCTATTTTTTTTTTAATGCTTAAGAGTAAATAGAAGTGTTTTGGAAGGAAACAAATTGCTTTTATTTTTCCAAGTAAGCTCAAGTTTGTGGCCACTTACTTACCTCTTCTCCCATTTGCCCAGGGATAAAAAAGGCAACTTGGGACAGTCCTCTGATGGACAACTCCTTAGAAGTCCAGTTAGAAGGAAAAGTTAGACTAAGTTAAGTCATTTCCATATCTTTGTGATTGCACTATGATAAAAAAAAGTGCAAGCACTGAAAAGAATCTGTTCAAAGAGCCAGTGGAAAGACTATCAAACAGAAACAAGTAAATTACAGGCAACACCCACACTTTCATAAACAAACTTTTCAGAAGATAGGAGAACTGGAAAACTTCAACCTTGTTCTTCAGAACACTGAGTAACTTTCTGAAATTATTTGAAAGCTGTTTTTTTTGTAGGCAGCTGGAAGGAACTACCTTACCCCTCTCTCCCTGGAGTCCCACTTCTTGTTCACTTTTGCTGTGCCACCTTTGATTTATCACCTGCTAAACTAGGGGAAGAAGGGAACGCAGCTCCCAAGGCCAGAATCAATACATGTTTCATGCTGAGTGGCAACAGAGTAAAACTTTGGGGAAAAAATGCCACCGAAACTGTTTATGTTGGAATGGTTTCCTTATGGGGAAGTACATTTTCATCTCTTAAATGGGGTTTTGCTAAACGCATCGGAAAAAAATGTAGTACAAATTGGTATGATAGCAAAAGAATTTTTAAAATCAGGGAGATTTTAAGAAACCTGTAAAAAAAGGCTAATAAACTGTCCTTACCTCAACCCAAGAGTTTTCTCACTTGTACCCATCCCATTCTCTCCCCGATGCCACCGTGGGCAGCGCTGAGCTGCCTCCCGGGGCTAACCCGCAACAGGAGCGGTTTGAAAAGCAGCACAAGAGTTTCACACCTCGGTAAAATGTGGAATCGATAAAAGATTGGGACCTGAGCACAGGAAAGCAAGTTGTTCCGAAAAATAATCATAGCAAAATACTTCATATTGACATATTTTTTATGTTTCAGAGTTAAGGAGCAATAAAATGAATGAGACAGCTTAGCTCTTACTCTTGTGGAGATGGCAGTAGATTATCAGCAGTATTTGAACTAAAAAAAAAATAAACTCTATGTTTTTGAGTCTGTAATACATCTGTTACACATTATGCAGGTACTCTTCAAAACAGAAAAGCTATCAACATACTTGTTATGTTCTCAACTCTTATTGTTGCCGTGAGTCACGAGTACGGTGATTAAGTGTCTTGCCATCAACTTGAAAAATCTGCAGGCCTGCTGACATCTTACAAACAAAGATCTTCTGTTCCTTTCCGTGCCTCTCTTCATCAGTTCAGTTAAACTACCCGACTGGATTTCGCGGATCTGTAGCTCACCAGCGTTCCAAGTACTACGCAAGAATTTTGTTCCGTTTTTGCCTATGGCTCCGGCTAAAGATCTAGTTCATCTTCATTGGAATTCTTGGCAGGATTTTTTCATAAAATACTCCATAACAAGAAAATTTCAACCTGAAGTGTTCTTTGGAGACCTCATAGTCTCCAAGCCCTCATTAACTTGCCATTTGTACAATATGCTTCCTAACCACCGAGGGTCACTTTGCTGCGGAGGTGCATCACAAAGGGAGAGCCGTAAATCTCAGGGAATATTTCACAACCCTCTCTGGCAATTAAAGTTTTAAATGGCATCTTCTCTGCATAGCCATAAAATGAGAATCAGAAGGCAACTGCTGGATAGCCCAGCTAAAAAGAGCCAACTGCTGTCCCGTATTATTTCCCATTGTGAGAAAAAGCACATCCCGAACTGAAAGACAACACACGTTGTTGTGGCGCCGCACTGCTAAATACTGGCTAAATACTTTTAGGAATTAAATTCAAATATACTGAATACCTTTATCATCTAAGCAATCAGAGAATGACAACCCATTTTCTTTTTTTTTTTTAATTTAATAAATGCAGTCTGTTACTTCTTACTGTGAAAGACCTTCACAGATTTCAGTCTGGGCAGCCCCATTTTCCCATTAAACTGGGAAAAGGGTTATACGATACTTCCAGCCCATTTTATCCAGCCCTGACCAGTTCTTGCAGGAACATCCTAAGTCATGTTAGAGTCTCAGGCTTTAGAGGGTTGGGGTGGTTTGCTTTTTTGGAAAAGTACTTGCACTCCTTATATTTTGGATTCTTAAAAATTCTACAGAGAACTGTACTCGTGGAGCTCTGGCCCAGTGCAAAACCAAAGGAGCCCACCGTTGTATCCCAAGAATTTTCTACCCAGCTACTTTTCAAATACTAACTAATGACCATACGGTCCACGAAATCCAAAGACATTTTAAGTTATCTTTTGAAAAATAAGGAAACTCGAGTGAAAATTCTGGAAACAGTTCAGCAAGGGTAGAAAAGGCTCCTTTCGTAGCCTGGCCTGGGGTCGCTGCTGAGGGGCTGGGGAAGAGAGCGCGGCAAAGGCCCCGCCGGGCCCTGACGGGAAGGGATCGGGGATCAACGGCCCGAAAGCACCGAGAGCTGTCGGGCGTTCGGCAATTCTCGGCCTCTGTCGAGTGGTCGGGAATCTCCGGCCTCGCCCGACTGGTCGGAGATTCCCGGCCCCCGTCGGCTGTTCGGGCGTCCCCGGCCCCCGTCGGGAGTTCGGGCGTTCGGGCGTCCCCGGCCCCCGTCGGGAGTTCGGCCGTTCGGGCGTCCCCGGCCCCCGTCGGGAGTTCGGCCGTTCGGGCGTCCCCGGCCCCCGTCGGGAGTTCGGCCGTTCGGGCGTCCCCGGCCCCCGTCGGGAGTTCGGCNCTTCGGGCGTGCGGCCATCCCTGGCCCCGGTCTGTCGGATGCTCGGGAATCCCCGGCCGTGTAAAAGGCAGTGCCCGGTCTCCCAGCCTGGCACTGGGGGATCCCTAAATCTGCCACCTCCGAGCAGAAAGTCTAGGCGATCGCTGTCCTTTCGTGTGACGTGACGTCATCCCCTGAAGTTGCTCCTCTGTGGAAATGTTTATCTTTTGGGAATGCCCAGGAACAGTTGGAGGGAGAGGGAAGGGAGAATTTCGTTGGGAACTTGCTAATCGTTATCGCTTTTCCTTGCCTTTGAGCATTCGCACACATCATTTGGTAATTAGCGGATTTAATTGCTTTCTGACACTGAGGATTAAGTGGCCTGCCCTGCTCTCCACTCCCAGAGCCCTTAGTGCGTCACTCCAGTCCTTTGCAGGACTTTTTCTCATCTCTTTCCCTTTGACTCCAGCGAGCCTAAGAACAGAGCTCGTATCGAGGCTTTTTGTCCTTAGTAGATGATTTCAGGATAATCACACCCAGTTCTTTTACTTTGGAATCTATTATTTATACTAAAGCGTCACCAACAATATTCACAGGTTTACCTGTCTTCAGAAGGGTTTTTTTTTTGGACACAGTGGCCATAAATAATAACTACAGAAAGCACGGCCGAGTCGCTTGATCCGAGAATCAGAAAGCAGAATCCAGCAACCGTGGTAAAGCCTGGGAACTCAGGTGGATTTTTTTAACTTTTTCTTTAGTTTCTCAAGTCAGATACGAGCATTTCTGCCTTCTCTTTGCCCTGGTGTTTACAGCTGTTTGTTACCTTGCTTTGCTCACTCTCAAAGCCACTAGAAACTGAGAGGAAAAAGCTGGGGTTTAGTTTGCTTTTTGCTGAGTTGCTGTGGTTAGCTGATGGAAGGGCAATTCTGTATGGCAGTGCTTAAAGCCACGCGCTTTCCTTTTCCCTTACACCTCCGCTGGAGCGGAATAGTGGCTGGAAAAAGCGTCTTCCAACCAGGGAATGTCTACGCAGCGTCAAGTTGTACTGTAAGAAGGACTGTTTTCCTTATTTTGAAACGTCTGGAGATAGTAGGAAACCAGAAAGTATCGGAACAAATGCTTTCCCTTGGAACAAGACAGCACAGACAGTGATTTTGTGTCGCTCTCCAAAAAACAGTTGGGATTTGCAGTAGGGAAAACTGCAGAGAATTTATTATTTCGATCCATCATTTGAAGTGACAAGGGCAAAATCAGCAAGAACAGCAACATCCTTTTCTCGTAGGTAGAAAGGCAACATTTGAGAGATTATTAATTTATTTTTTTTAATCTCTGTTTGGAAAAGTGTTTGCACCTTAGGCTTGTTAAGGAGGTCTGGGGGTGGTTGAAAATTTACTTGGGTTTGGATTTTTCTGCCGCTGTCAAAGAGGGGTTGTAGTGATGACAGATAGATGGTCTGATTCAGGATACTCTTGCCTGTGAAATATTAAGACACACTCCTCCTCTATCCCACCTGCCCACCTGTAGTTGTCTCTAAGGGAGAAAAATAGCAACAGCAGAAGAAAAATTGCATGCAGAGCGTCGGGCTGTTCAGCTGATGTTATTAACAATAACTTGTTCCTACTTATTCTGTACACTGACAGATTTAAGGATGTTGATTTTCCATGAGTCGATGTTATTTTTGGTTTGCTCTTAAAGTCTATAGTAGCATAAGAAGCCAAAGATAAAATTTCAGAATTATTATTCTGATTCTTCTTCTTCTCCTATCAGCTTCTTCACCTCGAGCTAATAGGACATTTCAGTGCAATGGGAAATCAGCGGGGCAAAACTTTCTCACGCTGGCACGGACAATTCCTGTTGGTTTCAGTACAAAGCCTACATATCAGATAGATAGTGTGGATCAAGAGATGAAAGGAAAAATAAATAAAAAATCTATTCTCAGCTCCCTGCTAAACTGTTCTGTCAAAACAGGTGTGGTCTGGAGGGAAGGCAAAAGGTGGTTTATTGAGTGTAACCTGAATCAGACTTTCTGCGTCATTAGCTGTAGCCCTGCGCCTGAGAGTTCAGGTCTGACCAAAGTTTTCTGTTGGCTTCTGCTTCCGAATTCACTGCCTGGCTGTACATGCCTCTGGGGGCTTCTGGACCGCAAATCCTTCCGCTGACTGGATTTTGTAGCTCTTGTCACCTACTGAGAGCAGGCCCTGGTATGCTCCAGATAATACCCACCCTCTGATCAGGAAGAGATCCAGCCCTTTTGCCTGAGGAGAGAAGATAAAAGGGAAGGAAACTCCTTGACCAGACTCTTTTCCCAGTGCCTTTTGAGGAAATTATGTAATTATATATAATATAATTATGTATATCTATAATTATACTAAACAATATAAGAATTAAGCAGGGTGAGGCTCATCAGGTGGATGAAATTGCATTTGGGAACTGCTTTTGGAGGTAGCTCTGTTGGGTTTTTTTGTGTGATTATTTGTGGGGGGGTGTGTGTGAGGTGTTTTTTTGGTTGGTGTGGTTTTTTTTGTTTATGAGAATATATTCTCTGAGGATTTTACATTTTCTGAGACTTCTGGTTTATATTTAGTTTAGAAAACGGGTTTCTTAGCTTTCCAGTACTCTGTGCTACTCTATGGTACTATAACATTGCCAATTTTAATTTTATTTTTTTTTTTGCTTTAACATCCCTTTTTATTATGCACTTTATTCCCTAATTAGTGTAAGATTGGTCTCTAAATACTATAAACTGTTTGAAACAAACAAAAAAACCCACAGAAGAAAGCAATTCAACTGGTGGAAACACATCAGAAAAACAATAAGTCTCCCAAGGTGAACTTTATCCTGCTTCAGATAAACTGCTTGTTTGTCACTCTCCCTTTCAAATTTCTCAGCTCGATTTCAACCTGCAGTATAAATAGATGACATTAGCATATTGTCAGTAGTTAAGCAATGAAAGCTGTTCTCCTTTCATCCTTTCGGCAGCGTTGGCCGCCTTCAGGCCACCAGAAAGGGCTGGGCAGACGGAGGTGTTGGGGCTTTCCATACTGCAGGAGAACTGAAGTGTAGTGAGAGGCTCCCAGATGACAGAGGTGGGAGGGCATGGTTTTCCTGATCAGAATTCTACCTTCCAAACAGCCTCTGGATGACTATAAATCTAGCATCAAGTGATAGCAAACCTGTGGTCTGTTCTGATGGCCAGATGTGGCTCCCGCAGGTCTAAGGCTGCCGGAATTGGAACAACAGAAATATGATCGGATATTTCTTGTCGTTCTGTGTTCTAAAATCATCCAGCTCTCAGGGATGAAAAGAATACAAGGACTTCAGGGTCTGTGTCTATCCACTTTTTTGTTTCTACTGCTGTGAAGTGAATTTTCTTTACTGACACAAAACATTCTCTTTTCGTCACGTGCATTTGGAGAGCTCAAGTAAGTTCCTTCTTTCGCTTTCTTGTATTTTGGTAGCTGGACTCCTTTTGATATGTTGCTGCTTGGCCTGGCCACATTATGAAATAACTGCTCCTCTGATTTGAGAACAGGCTGCTGGGTTCCTTCTTGCAAATCACAGGAAGCATGAAAGCTTTAAGCTGTCACCTTAGGAGCTCTCCAATGGGTTTTTAATCAGGGTAATTGCCGGCAGGCAGAAGCAGCCAGAAGAGCTAAGGTGCCAAAGTGCTTTCAAATGGAAAGAGTGGAAAATTGTCCGTCAGGAATTGGGCTGTAAGGATTTCTTAACTAATGTGCTGATTCAAATATGCAGGACATGAGGCACCCAACGCAAAGTTGCACCAAATGTGATCATTAAACACTTCCTGGGGAGAAAAAAAACCCAAAATGATCTGATAGTCCCTCTAAGTAAGTGTTTCATCTCAGCTACCTGCTTTTTCAGTCCCGTTAACAGATTAGTTGCAGTGTTTCCCCTCTTACATGATAAATTGGGAAATGGAAAAATCAACAGATCGCTGATACTTTTTCTCCTGCTGATCCATTTGTCTGACCTTCCTAGTACACAAATCGCAGCGTTTCCCCCCAGCAGCTCAGATTCAGAAGTGGATTAGAGACAAAGCACCAGAGTTAAGAACCCAAAGCATCAAAACAGAGCATTTATCAACTCAGCATTGCCGTGACCTTGCTCCTGACGGAATGCAAGTCAGTTTGCGGCGCGAGTCAGGTAGGGACACGGAGCGTGTGCTTCACTCGAGATCAACAGTGTGACCTGTGAAAAACAATTCCATTTATAATGGAGCCAAAGGCAGAGGGTTTTCTATTTTCCAGTGAAATACTGAGCTCAAATTCACGTGTCAGGATTAACGGAGGGGTACGATTCTCTATCTCAGGAGCCACCGAATCTGCGGGGAAGGTTTTCTCTGATAAGTAGCTGTCTGTCTCAAGAGATGAACGAAGCTGGAAGAGCAGAGCATTTACAGCTGTGTTTCTATCAGATATTTGATATGCAACTAGAAATCGGGGTAGATGGATGGTGTTAATAGCAACGACAATTTGATTTTCTCTCTCTCTACATAGCAACGCTGCAGGTGGCAGTAAGGACAAGATGGCTTTTCTGCAGCACGAGAAATCAAACCATTCCAAGTAGTTGAAGGGTGCGCTAATTCCTGTGGGATATTTGAATGTTTCTTCTCGGGCAGGTAACTCCCTATTCTTGGGACTACATCTGCTTTCCAGAAGAAGAGCTTTTTTTGCCTCTGATAGTGGTGATCTGTTTGCTTTCCACCCATTGCCAAATCCAAAGGCAACGACACGTGACCGCTCTGGTTCAAATGAGAGAGAGGTTCTTCATGAAAAACAGAGAAGGATGTTTAGCAGCCAGGTCGGGACTCTTGCCAAATCATTTTATTACAGCTCTCAAGTATTTCTCTCTGTCACTGGATCTTAGTTTAGTTAGAGTAGGAGAACCAAGGAGAGAAACAGATACAAGAAAATGAAGGGTCTCTCTACTCCTTGGGCTTCCACTCAGGGGGTGATGACAATTTTGTGTTGACACCTACTGTCACATTGCAGTTGTAAGCTCGCTGTGTAAAACACGTTAGTTTTGGTTTTTTTTCTAGTGTTTGTGCAGCATCATTGCAAATTAATCAATGAAAGCAACAAGTTTTGAAGAGCTAACACGCTCAAAAGGAGTAGAGAAGCTTATCCTGCCACCCAAGGCTGGTGTTTGAACTAAAGCCTAATGCACAGCCCTCATGTTTAGAAATTTTTCCTTGAGAAGATACCAGCGTGTGTATTCGATCTTGTTTATTTATTTCACATTGTCTAAGCACACACAGGGACCCCCCAGCATCATCCACCTTCCTTTCTATTCCACCTTGCTTGAGGACACAGGCACAAAAACCTCACAAAAACTGCCTGATGTAAAGGCTGTGGAGCTGTCCTGCCCCTTGCCTGGCTGGAGGCAGAGTCAGACACTAACAGCCTGGAGGAGGAACATTAATGTTTTCACTCTCCGGCGTGCCACGGAAGGTGTTGAGAGCTTCTGGGATCCGTATTCCATCCTCACGGTCTCTAATGGCCGTGCCAGCGGCGTACACGTTCTCCGGTGTCGGAACAGGTGATCCTGGCTTTTGCAGCTCGCCGGTGATACCAGTATGAGCAGAAATACCAACCAGATGAGCAGAGGTCAGCAGACGAGCCCTGTAGGTGCAGAATAGCACCGCTGGCTTTCACATGATGCCTGAGGGAGCTGGTAAGTGATTCTGTGATTAGACCCTCAGAGATATCCAGAAGAATTAGGGAAATCCATTCCATGTCCCCGTTATGCATGGAAGTTCCAGGGTCGTTGTAGGAGACATTTTTCTCCGCAGTCATTTATGAGGTGAAGTCAATGAATGGGAGAGATGGGTCAAAAGCATTTGTGACACCAGTTAAATGGCAAAAAACTCTTCTTTTTCACAGTGCTGCATTTGGGCACCGTGGAGCCATGTCCAATTTGCCCAGTTTCTGATGTTCAAGCTGAATGGCACAACTCAGAGAGAAAATTGCTGCAACAGAATCTGGAATCTTTTGAAATAGAAAATGTCATACCCCAAGGGTAATCAAATACCTTCTTCAAAAACATCCAAGATAAAATAGCACCCTTGCCACAGATAATCTTCAAAAAAATGAGCAAGCTGATAGAGGCAAGTGTTGCTTTTTAACTTTTATCTATGGCTAGAGCGGACTCGTGGCTTAGGTAAGAGGGAAAGTATCTGTGAAAGTATGAAGCAACACATTCAACTTGATTAAAATCAAGATTCCTCTCACTCTGTGCCTCCCACCAAAAGGTACATTTTAGTATCTCAGCTGCAGAAGAATTGGGTTTTGGTTTTTTTTGTGCAGGCTTGTTCCATTTTCTTGTCTGTGCCAGCTGGCTCTAGTACCCATGTGAGTGGGACAGTATTTGCAGCCAGTAGTTCCATATCTTATTTTCCCAGAGGATTTTCTGTCCCTGGAGAGTCTCCAGGATGGGTTTATTCTGCTAGGAGTCTTAACAGGTACTGCTGAACAATGTAGAAGAAAACCAGGCGCCTGATGAGGGAGCTGCGTAGCTCTGGCTTTGAACGGCTGCCCGGGCAAGCTGTAGCTCTTGGTCTAATTCACCTGGCCTCCAGAATGCTGACTTCACACCAGCTGATGAGAAAATGTTCAGTAGAAGTGACAGTTCTCCAGCTACCTCTGTGGGAGGTTAATGACAGAACAAAGATCCTGCTCCTGGCACTGCGGGGACGGTGCTTTTGATGGTTATCGCAGACGTGGTCCCACTGCATCTGGGGATCGGTGTTTATTAGGTGATATAATAAACACCACTCTGATCGGTGTCGGTGTTTATTAGGTGATATTTTTATAGAAGGGATATTCGACATTCCCTCTCCCCTGACGATATGTGTTCTGTCTTTGGCTACGAGCATTTGAGTTTCCCGATCTAGGAAAGCATTTGCCCTTGGCTGTTCCCTCTCCTTGGGTTACACATCTCAGGATACAGCGCTGGGGAGACCCTTGTGGGTGTTTAAGAACCTCTTGGCAGTTTTGCAAGTGAATCATTGGCTCCAAGGCACTTAGTGCACGTTAAAGGAAAACACAACACGTGACATTTTGTCGTCTTTGTGAGGTTGAAATTCTAAGTCCACATCATCCATGACTCACAACAGCCTCGGCACTCGGTAAGACTCGCAATGGCCGCTGAGAAAGTCGATACACGCTGTAATTTGCCCGGGGCATTCCAAAATAGACCTGGAATTGTTAAAGCTGGTAATAACCAAGCTCTACAACAAGATACTTCCTCTGGCACGGGAGGGAAGCGTGGGTACCTCAGCATCCGCTCGACCTTTTTGCTCGGCTTCATCACTGGGCTTGGTCAAAGGCTGACGCTTGGTGTTTACATCTGAATTGAGAGTTAAATCAGGGAAAGGCTTTATTCAGGGACAGGAAACCTCTGTTGTAGTCACTGTGAGTGGCTGTCTGATGGATTGGTCTGATTGAAGCCCTCACAGTAGCAAACTCCTTGATGGTGTTTGATTTAGGGTGACAACCATAGGTCTGTGCTCCTCTTGCCGAGCTTTTCCGATGGTCTGGACCGCGAGGGGGTAGACCAGGGCCTCTTTAAGGAAAAGGAATTACTGCTTGCTCTAGGGGGATTGAAAATAGTGTTGGTCTCACTTGTACATGTCCCCGTGGCTCTATAAATGCAGGATGTTGTAAGACAGTCTAGTGAAACTGCAATGTTTGCTATCCCATAGCTAACCTTCCTGATACTAAGGGAAATCTCTCAGTTTATAGTGCTCTTCTTAATGCTTAATTCCTGTCCTCTTTCCCCTCTGAGGAAGAGACTGGAAATATGGAACAAGAACCATGGACAAGTAGAGAAACTAAAGAATAATTGCATTAATTTTTTGAGGGGGTTAGTGTTGGTTTTTCGGTTGGTTTGGTTTTTTTATGCTTTTGTTTATTTATTTGTTTTTTTGTTTTTAATGTGGTTCTATAATCCTTGTAGTATCTCGGAGCATCTGCTACTAATGTAATTGTACATTACATTGTGCCCAAACTGGAAGCTCCTTATTCTGGTCTCTCGAAACCATCAGATTTTCTCATTCTTTTTGCTACCTCACCTTGGAGGTGAACTTCCTAACAAATAGCACAGAGAGTTCTGATATCTTTTCTTTTTTTTTCTTGGTATCACCTTGGAGACCGTTTGCACCTAATGAAAATGTATCGTAGGCCTTAATGTAGTAATCACTATCAGAGAGTTGCACATTTTTAATCATTTAAAGATGTCATTTAAGTATTATCTATCCTCTATGAATATTTGATGCTCATTAAATATTCCTTGGAAAAGTAAAAATAACACTTAGATTTGTTAAAGGATTTTGGCAGCAGTGATATCAGCGCAATGTTTTTCGCTTCTCCTAGAATTAGTAATTCATCCTCTTTCTGCAGGCCCATCTCACCCCTAAATACCAGAAAGACACATCCCCGAAAGCTGGAGGACAAACTGTCTGTAAAAGGCCAGAGGAGGCAGAATCAGAACTAAAGCCACAGAGGAGAACAATGGGAATTATTTCTATCCTGTTTCTTCTATGAGAAGTCTGTTGTGAAATTTTACATTAAGAAAATCTATTCTGCGTTCCAAAGAGCTGTAAAACCTAAAGAAAACATCCCCCCACACACACTACAGATAGCAAAATATTTGAAAAATGAGATAAAAGAGTGGAACACAGTGGTCAAAATCGTGATGAGTGTTGCATTAATTCCATTCTTTTCCCCTTCCCTCATCCCACTATATATAAATCTGATTTATATATATTTTTAGGCCTCTTAACCTTTTTTCTCAATAATTTTTATAGCCCAAATCTCTGCAGGGTTACTGTCATCTAGACAAGATTTTTTATTTTGCTGTTTTAAACTGTGTTGCTCTTGTTATATTCTGATGCTGTGTCAAAAGGGCTCCCGTTCTAATTTCTCTAAAGCTGTTTGTTATTTTGTGTAAGGGTGATGTGACCTCACTAATGACAGCAACAGAAAGCAGTTCTTCCATTGTCAGTTCAGTGAGTGGCCTCTTTTTTACTGAATTATTCATCCACCTCCTGCTTTTCAAATTGCTTTCTGATGATGGATTCCCATCCCAAACAGAGGAGCGGTGTGAAGAATTTCCCAGGTGTTTTATCCATGACGAATGTTCCCCTTTTGGAGCCTGGAAGAAGCCGTAACAAGCTTTCCCTTAGCCCCGTGTCTTGGGGGTGTGAATGTGGCAAAGCTGCTGTTCCTCTGGCAGCCTTTCCTGCAGGGTCTGGTAACTTGAGTTCCCTGCTTTGGTAGTGAAATCTGGGAAACGATACCTTTGCCACCTCAGCTCAGGGAAGTGTGTGGTGAAAATGTCAGTTATTAGCAGAGTCAGAAACTTCCTTTGCAACATCCAAAAAAAAAAAAAAGGCAATTTTTCACCTCAGGAGAAGGCTAATTAAGCTGGAGGGCTTTGTCTAAATTCTCAAACAGCTTGCACCATGGGAAGGTCTCTGGTGCTTAATCCATTCTGATCCAAAGTGCTGCAGGAAAACAAGAGCAAGGTAGAGACAGGACAGGAGGAGCGCTGGGGCCACGGATTAAAGGCACATACATTATTCAGATTTTACTCTGATGCTTGGCTGCAGTGGAGAATCGAATTAAATGTTTTTAAGTTTTCCTTGTTGAGGTATGAAATAGAGTTCTTCCTGCCTGGAGAGGGAAGAGTCTCTTGTCAGAATGGTAATCAGCCAGTAGGAGTGAGGGACGTGAGTACCAGAATTAAGTGAACACCAGCATGAACTTGGTCTCCTTGTAACTTGGTGCATTACAGACCACAGAAGGCCTTTATTTTAGTTTAATTTCTTTTCCTTTTTCTTTTATTTTTAATGTCTTTTTATTTAGATTTTATTTTCATTTTATATTTTTTATTTTTATATTATTTTATTTGTTTTGGAAGGAACGTTTTATCACTCATGTTTCTGCAAATCATGGCTCTGTGAGTTGTTTCCGTGTGAACAGAGGAGTAGCTGTGGCTCATAACTTTCACCAGTGAGTGTGGTCCTTCTGATGGGATACTGGAATGGGAGCTGCAAGTGAGCTATCCAAGGGCTTTACTTGTGGATCTGGAAAAGAGAGGATCTCAGAATCGTTTTGATTGGAAGAGACCTGTAAGACCATTAGCCCAGCACTGCCAGGGCAGAACGAAACGGTAGCTGTTGGCTCTACTTGGCTCTGAGTTACAAATAAGGCACCGTCAGCGAGGAGATCTGTACTAGGTAGCAATTTGAGGCAGTAAATCAGTAGGCAGAAAGGAAAAAAGGAGGTGTTGAGGCCCCTGCACCAACTTTACAGGCAGTTTGGGAAACTTCCTTGGGACCAAATCTATTCTTTTCTGCTGGATCAGCCACCCCCTCCAGGCGTATGGATCGAAATGATCCAAAATACAAGATAAACTGGGTTAAGCGAGGGTTTGGCTTCAAAAGCAGGCTATCGCTGCACACCCAGCACTTTCTCTTCAGTCTCTGAAGATAAAACTTGTGACAGTTTGTTGAAGGAATGACTGAAGGAAGGCGCTGATAATGGCAAACAAATCTTACACAATTGTTTTCTCATTTTGACAGTGTTTTTCCAGCTTTTGTGCAGTTGCTGACACAAGGGAAACCGAATCGCAAGCTGACTGAAGAATCCCTCTTCATAACCCTTCTGTGAATAACCTGTGAAAGAAATCCCACTTTTAGTCTTCTGCAGAAGGCTGGGAACGTTACTTGGTGCTGTTTGGATGCCCTTACCACCTAGGCAGGATCAATAACGTGGATAATTATTTTAATACCGAGCCATAAAATATTCACTCAAAGAGCAGTTCTGCTGGGATAGATTTTCGAATCCTTTCACTGCTGCCTTTTTCAAAGAATTATATTCTATTTTAGTTCATCCGCAATTTAACACATAACTGCTATAAGCAAATGAGCTGTAACGTGCCTTCTCTCCCATTATGTGTCTCCAGAGACGTTTCTGTTATCAAAAAGTTTCTCTCTACTGGATATTATCCCTACCGTAAGGAAAAAAGAGACTTCCATTTGGTTACAGTAAGGAAAAAAGAAAGTGAGTTTCATTTCATTACAGTAGCTTCTTCTGAGAAAAATGATTTTTTCATGGGATTGGAAATAAAGACTGTGTCTTCAATTATGAGTAATTGTTTATAGTGTAGAATATGTTTCTCTACATGGATAGCACCAAAGAGACAGCGATGATAGAATCGTAGCGATGCTCTTCCAACCCTTAAAGGCCTTCATCCCAGATTGTTTCTAGAGGCTTGGGGAAGGGGAAAAATGTAGCCACCTGGAGCTACATTTTGGGACATTTCATGTTATCCTTCAGTGTTGTTAACACTTAGATTCTGAAAAAATTGCATTAAAAAGCGAGCCGAAGGCTTGTTATTGGCTCACGTTGCTCCATGGTGGTTCTAGCGTAGAAGAAGAAATCAGATGAGTGTTGTATTTATTAATCAGAACAGTGTAGATTTCCTAGATCCTTCTGCAGGATACTTTTGGAAAAGTTTATTTCCCTTCTTGCAAAGCTTAGAACTTCTCTGCTGGCAAAAGTGAGCGCTCTTGAGAGGAGCACCCGAGGAGGGGGGTGAACGCCGGGTGAGATGCAGCCCAGGCCGGCCCCAGCGCTCCCCGGTGATCTCACACCGCTGGTGCTCTCTCCTCTCACCACAGGACCAAGGAGAGGGAGGCACAAGTGTCTTATCTCAGCTGCTGTGATAGATGAAGCCTGACATGCTGCCAAATCTCGTGTGCGTGAGGAAGTTTCTCCCCCTGATCCCCGATGGCAGTCAGATGGGTTCATGGCTAGATTGTGGTGGACATTTAAATGTTTGAGCTGGGCAATTTGAGACGAGCTGTCACGATTCATTAGCCCTGGTGAGGGAACGGTGCCAGCAAGTATCTGGCTGATGACTTGAGAGACACCTCGTAAGCAGAATAAAACCCCACCTCGCTCAGCAAGTCTCGCAGCAGCGCTCAAGGGCCTGAATCCAATGAGCGCTGCAAGGCTCTGCCACTTGGAATAAGCCGGGAATTAAGAGCTGTTGTTATTAGGGACTTAAACTTCAAGCTTGCCAAACAATATGCTTCCAAATCACAATCTATCGCCGACCGACTGCGCCTGCCCGCCCTGTGCCTGCGGGGTCTGTCTCCGTGTGTGGGAATGAGACTGGGAGCTGATGAATTACTGGTTATAGGAATAAGCAGTTCCTGAGTTTTCTTTGAAAATGTGTTTTTCAGTCTCCCTTCTTTTAAGGAGCTGATTGTTGGCAGCAACGTGGAGCTGAACAGAGGACTCAGGAGAAACTGTAGACTGTGAAGGGTCAAAGATGATGCAAAGACTGGACTGATTGCTTTGGAATCCAGACTGTTCTTTTACGTATTGTAAGCAGAGGGAGTTCCACTGTTTTACCTTCTTTAATTTCTCAGATAATACACAGCATCTTCCCTATGGTGTCACTAAATCTTTATGCAAATTCCTGGAGATTTTACTGTCCGGTACGCTGACTATCATGAGCGTGTTGTGTTTTTATATTAAAAAACCCCAAACCTCAAACAAACCATTTTTTAATAGACCAAGAAGGTCTAAAACTCTGGAGGAGAGGAGATGGGAGATTCTTGCATGTATGGTATTTGATTTATAATGTACCAGAAGGAGAAGCAGGTACAAAATGAGGTGGAATTCTAGTCAACTTCCCAAAGTTTACAGTTGTTCCTTTCCAGTCTTTTTTTTCAGGACCACTTTGCTGTCTTTACTGCTCGTGAGGCTTGCCATGCCTTGTGGATTGCTGTCAGGTGCTCTTCAAAGACCGTAAAATAAATAGTATTCCTAAAAAAGGTCTTTTCTTAAATCTCTTACCTGTCATTTGTTCCCTCATCTGTATGTTTATTAAAGACCTGTCAGAATGAACGGTTAGAGACGTGGTTATTTAGCCCTTTTGGTAGAAGCAAAAAGCAGCTCAAAATACCTGAGGAGCAAATCAAATGGAATAGTCTCTCCTATTTGGATACATCCTCTAGATCATTAGAGAAAATGAAGGCGGTGACCTTTCCTGCTGCTGTTCTTTGTTGCGCAGCGTTGGGTGGTTTGTGCTTTGCAGGTAAATGGGGTGAGTCAGCGTTGGGGGTACGGAGCTGCCTGGGACCCCTGGTGCAGAATAACAGAGGGCAGTGACAGGCAGGAATGCAACGCATTTGCAAAGCTACCTCGGGCAGAGGTGTAATTATGTTGGATTTTGATTCTTTTGTGCGGTCTCCAAGTGCAAATGCACCCGTTTGTCGTGCCTGGCTGATGCTTTGGTTTGAAAAGGCTTTGAAGGAGTCCTCTCATCTCTCACCCGGTGCCGTGGCCGGGGGATTTGCTGTTTATAGACGGTAGGGTTTGGCTAAATGGAAATCTGTAGCCAAAACAGAGCTCAGTGGAAGCCGAATTTGTATTTAATGCCTTTGAGTGTAACAGAAATGAGAAGGAGGATCTAATTAAGGCTCTATGATGATGAGTATGTTAAAAAAAATGTAGTATAGAACCGTTTGAGATCTTTATATTGTAAAAAAATGCAGACAAAACGCAAACCACAATGTTAAATATCTGGAGAGATCTTTTTAATTAATTATTTTTTTATAAAGGGATAGATACAAATGTTATCTTGTCAATTTATCATCAGATTCTCTACGTTTTGTCATCTTTTCTGGCAAGAAACCAGACATTCACTGGGACCCTTGTTTTCATGGACTTTCTAAAAAAAATGCTATTTCTTAGAATATCAGCATACAGGCAAAAGAACGGATGGCAACTTTTGATCCAGAAAACAAACAAATAACAATAAAAAAAAGGTAGTGTGCTTCAAACTCAAATTCCTCACGCTATAAAGTGCTTGACTCCGAGATGTGCTGCTTATTGATGCAATTAATAGAGCAGTGTGCGAGGTCAGTGCTAAAGTGGTGTGTTAAAATCCATGTCTGATAAAACCGGTTATCTGCTTTTTAGCACCTTCTCTAGGGGAAGAGAACCTTTCATCTGTTGGCAGTTAGTAATAGGGGCAGCAGAAAAATAAAAAGGAAAGACAGACTTTCCTTGAGCTTTTTCTATGCAGTCAGGGGTCACTGTAGGTGGGGTGGGCATACGTGTAGGTGCCACCCAGCCTGGCAGGAGATGCAGCATTCATCGATCACACGGGTGGGAAAAATCTGACAGACTCCGGAAATTAAAAAATCGGTAAAATGAAATGAATCCTCTTCCTTGGTATCTGCAGGCAGGAGTGTGAAGCGGGCTTCAGCTGGATTATCAATTTAAATCAACTCAGATCGGAAGAAATCAGAGAACTGGCCCCCAGATGGCTGCTTTAGGGTGGGATTTGATAGTTTTGACACCAGTTTCCAGGAAAATAAAGTTTGACTTTCAGACCACACCAGGGTAACTAAAGCTGGTTGTTACCTCCTTTAGCATTGCCGGGCAAAAGTCTGGGCATGGAAATAGCTTATAAAATCAACTAACTCTACACCCTGCAGGGGTGGTATTTTTGGACCGTGGCACTTTGTAAGTAGCTGCTTTGGTAAAAAACCTGTGGTGACTGTGGGGTTTGTGCGGTTTGTGCGCTGTCGGGCACTGTCGGTGCCGGAGCAGGAGGAACCGTGGTTGGCACGTGCGGTTCTGAGCTGTGGAAACGCTCCCTTTTGGGACAGTGATGCTCTTAGAAAAGAGTTGAAATAAAGTGATTTAGAATCTGTTCCTTATCTTTGAGGTGGGCTGGTGGAGGTGGTAGCATTGGCTCAGACTCAGTGTTAGATACTCTGCCGTTACTCGTACGATGCTCCCGAGTTGTACAACGTTATGTTGCACAGAAAGGAAACAGGACTCTTCAGGATCAGAACAGAGAAGACTGTTGAAGGAAAAGTAAATTAATGGGTCTCATTCTTCCTTAAATGGATGGAGTAGAAGTGGAAGAATATTTCTGACAAGTTAAAGGGCTTCCTGGTTTATTCTTTTTCTCCTACATATATGAAATAAGAATTGATGTTAAGTGACGTAGGAGTGGGCGTAAGTGTGGCTAGTGCAGGAAATACACAGCAAATGACAAAAGAAGGCAGAGCTTCCAAGGTGTTTGTTACTTTGAAAGTGAGTGTAAAGTGTCTTTTTCTCATTCTTCTTTCCCCTCTCACTTTCTGGTCACCATTTGTATGAACAGAGAAGAAAGTTATCTATCAACAATTTAGTTTTGATTTGCATGGAAACTTTTCTGCTTTAATTTAAGTCGATAATTGCTTACCGCAGGTCTGACTGAGCATTCCAGAACTGATTTGCAAACTAAATTTGTATTTGATAACGTGAAGTTTTCAGACTGTCAGTCTTTTTGTGGGGGTATCCTGCCCACACCCCAGTAAATCAGGTGAATCTTTGCGGTGGTTGATTCCCTGCCACAGGATTGAAATTCTGTGTCCTGACTCTGCCGTAGTTCAGATTTGGGCTGAAAGATGTAAATGTGTTTCTTAAAATCCATTCAAATCCTTTTTGTAGGCCTCAGGATTACTTAAAAGCAAGACAAATCCTCCTCTTAAACGACATCTTACGATCTCAAATTCCGTCTGCTACAGTATTATCCTCAGTATATACACTTTATACCATTCTGTTCCATCCCATAATGAGTCTAGCCAGTGCAAGTTCTCACTAGCCACAGAAATCCTCAGATTTAACAGCATCTTTTTCTAATAATGTTGTTTCTTTATATTCAGTGGCAAGTACTTGTGATGTTAGGGCACAGGGGTCTGGTTCCCGGTGGTGTCAGTGAAGTTCCAGGTGACTCTGAAGCGCTGCACAGGGACAGCTGTGAAATCTTGGGGGGCTACACATGTTAGAAGGCAAAATAGTCATTATTAGGACAGCAAGTCAGAATGGTTCTTTTTTTTCTCTTAAAAGTTACGAGATCTAGACACAACCCATTCATGCACAGTGCTGAGAAATAGAAAAGAGGATTTTTTAAAGAGGAGAATAATGTCAGTATTTTTTTTTAAATCACAAGTGTTAAACTGAAGTAAACCAAAATTACTTTCCATATCCTATGTGTGAAAAGTGCTCGAGTTCCAACTTAGTTATGTCACTGGGGTGAAACTGTTTATTTCGTGGGGGTGAAATAAGTGCATCACGAAGTTTATCCTTTGGCAACGTTTAACTATCAATATAATGATTAAGGCTGTAAATCACCAGGTGTTGTGCAAGTCTGTGTTTTGCCCATATAGCAAAGTTATGTGCTAATACAACATCATTGGAATGAATTCCTGATTTCCTTCACTCAAAAACCGTAACCATACAGAAGACCCCCTCAAAATTTCTGTCATATTACGCAAATTTAAAAATATCTCCGTAATCACTCTTCTCCAAATAGAGAAAATCAGAATGAGATATTGAAACATGTACTAGACTTTCATTTTTTTTAAAAAAAGAGGCTGTTACCTTATGTTTTTTTAAAAATCCTGTCTAGCTTTTAGGGTCTGATGCTCCCATCTCTTATGACCAAGAATTAAAAGGTCAGCTGGATTGTTTAAATGCCTCTAATGGCACTAAGAGCTACACTGTAAAACTGAAAAAGCAGCCTAAAATCCTGTCATGTCCCACCTTGCCATTTCCAAGCTCTCCTAAACCCTCATCCCATCTTCCTTTTCTATTGCAGTGAAAAATTCATGGCATCTTCCCGCTCAGAACTGAATCCGCCCACCTCTCCGGGGTGAGAAGGGGCAGAGTTTTCGCGGTTCGACGAGTTCAACAAATTCCAAGCGAAGGAGGAACGAGGTGTGGGATGGTAATGCTTTGTTTTCTTCTCTTCCAGTCACGCTGAGTGAACTCCTCTCTCTCACTCAGCATCTGTATCTTCTGAATTATGTCTAAATACCAAGGTGTTATTTAATAGAGCCGGCAAAGAAAGGAATGAAGGATAGCCCGCTACTGCTGTACGCCCTGAGATCCCTCTCGGAGCTCAAGGCTGTTCTTTGAGCCGTGCCACAGGAATCACCCAGGCACCACTGGCTTTTATAACCCCCTCAGGCAATGTTGAGACGATCAACACGACGGGAATGGAGTCTCACCATGTGTATCTAATAGCACCGCAGAGAGGAGCTGCAGTCGGTGCTGACGCAGCGTTTGGCTTCTGTTAAAGGTTGGACGTGCTGCGGAAATCCCCTTGGCTGCTTCATTTTAGGCTTTGGGATCATTGCGGGAGGCTGTGTGGAGGGACTGCCCCAAAACACGTGCTAGCGAGGTGTCCCACTAGCGCCATCAAAAAAGTATACGTGTGGAGATGCTTGGTTCTGGAACAGGGATCTGGGCAAGGAACACCGGGGAAATTCAGGGCTGAGCGTCTGGCTAACTCTTGTTTATGCGGTAAAGGGACAGCGTGGACCAGGGGGATGTATATAATGGATGTAAGAAAGGAAAAAACACCACCGCACTCAGATATTGCAGAGGGATTTCATAGATTTAACAAAACAAAGAGTATGAACATTAGGCCCTGAAAAATAGATGCAGGCATACAGTAGAACCTCTCTCTCTTATTCACTATATTTAAAAAAAAAAATCATCTATTCTGGGAAACAATTTGTTACAAGTGGAAAGTAGTCTGAGAATTCCACTTTAAAAATTCGAAATGGTTTTCAGAAAATATAGATTAAAACAAGAAATTATGAAACGTTTTTTCTAAACATTATCTTCAAACAGGTTATTTCTCCTTGCAAGTATGTCCACTGAACAGTTTTGTCTGGATTTTCCTTCTTGTTTGGATGTAGATTACATGAGGAATAACTTATTTTTCTTCAGTGGAATTTGCCTACCTGCTGTGAAGTCTAATTCATTTGGTAAACACTCTACAACATGAGTCACTCAAACACTGGAATTACAGGGAAAGCCACTGATGCACTCACAGACCTAGGACTTCAGCAAGTTTGCCAGTAACTTTTGTGGGTATTTGTTCAGATTTAGTGCTGGTGTTTTTTACTCTTCTGCTTCCCTTAATGAGGATTTCTCGAGTTCACCCTCTTTCCAGTGACAAAAATCTCTCTGATTTCTGACATTCCTCATTCCTTTCCCTTTCTTTCTTTGGTTGCTATTTTATCTTTGCTATCAATTTTTGTTACTTGAGTTGCGTGAGCATTCGAGTAATAAGCCTCCCACTGTTTCTTTTTAATGACTTCTATAATTCATGTTTTTAAGCAATGTCAGCCGTGTCTCAGAGGCCTATAAAAGTGAGTTCTTACTCTTGCCTGCTCCCTGTGTTTGAGAATAGAAAACCTAAATTCAGTACAGCCTTAAGTCAGGATTTTCGAGTTTTGTCCCTAAACCAAATCACTGTCACCTTGCCTGCCATACCAGGTGAGTCCTGTCAGACTGAATTATCAGTAAATTGAAGGTCAGCTGGGTTTATTACTTGATATTTGTATTATAGTGCAGGCTGCTTAATGATACCTTAGCCTCCAACTGTGCCCCAGGCTTCAGCAGATCCCGCTTTCAGTGTCTCCTGCTAGCCATCAAATGTACTTAAGGATTAGCAATTAAAGCCTGTTGCTGGATTACTGGTAATATTTTAGATAAAAGAAAGAGGTGAGAATTCAGAGAATGAGTACAGCACAATTCTGTATCTGGCTGAAATGCTCTCAAGATCTAGATTCACTAGACCTATGTGTGAGATTTGCCTGTCACGTACGTAATTCTGTACCATACACACACAGGGACCTCTTTTTTTATGTACAACTGTAGCTGTTTTTCAGAAAGGATGTGCAGCCTTATTTATATACGCTAATCTACCAAAAAATTCCTGAAAACAGTGCTTCTGGTGGATGATAGAAGTCATTTTTCATGATTATTAGAGGTATCCTCTCCGTGACAAAGCATCCAGTTTAAAAGACTAGCAACAAAATAAGTGTGACACCGGAGTATTAAAAAGTGGCAGTCTTTTGGAATTACCTTCCCTCTTACCCGTGAAGATTTCCCTGGATCTTGCATGAGATCAGTGTCTCTGGTGCTTAAAAGCTTCTAGGAAGGTCGATCAGGAATTTCCTGGAAATGGAGGAATCCAGCGGGAGCATCAAGAGACTGGAGCTCCCAGCAGAGGATGTATCAGCTGATATCGGAGCTCTCGTGAACCGGGACGGAAAAGCTACATTTTGGGTACAGGCAAAGGAGAGAATTTCAGCCAAGAAACTCGTCTCTCACCATATGAGAAGGCTCCAGTGTGGAAGCTTTCACCTGAGACAGGCCATATTTCAGAATCAGCCTCCTCTGCAAGGGTTGCAGCGGATTTATTAAGCATCTTATCCATTCTGAGGATTACATTGGGGCTGTTTAAAATCTTATTTCTGTGTAATCGCCGTCAGTATTTATTAAACCTCGTCGCAAAGACAGAGCAGGGCAGGGAAATCAGCTGCGCCGGTGACAGGCTGCATTAAATAAAAAGAGCCAGTAGCCAGCCTGAGACTGGATCTGTCATTTAGGACTAGTTTTTAATTTAAACGCTGCTGAACAATTTTGGATGATCTCTAAACCAGCGGCGTCATAGCTGCTGGAAGTTGAAATCCTGGTATGCAATGACATCTTTTTTATAATGTTGCCCTAATTTGAACCTCTTGTTTTCCAGCCCAGTTTCTACTCCTTCTCTCTGAGAGCTTGTGGAATCACACTACGCTGATAGAAAAACTCAAAGGTAAGCTAAAAAAAGACTGAGAAAAATTTCTGGATAACATTTTTCCAGTCTACAGTCACAGACTTACGTTGTGGGGAACACAGCAGTGCTCTGCCTCTAGGGCTTTCATCTCAGGAGAACTATAAGAACCAAAATTGATCTATGTGAAGTTTTAGGGGTTTTTAAATTAATTTTTTTCTTTTGGACTGTATACACCGACACTGAAGGGTTTTTCTCTTCCTCCTTTCTTAAGAATCCTCCCCGAAGCAAGTCTCGGTCAGTTTTATCCATCAGTGGCTAACTCTTAGATGATGCTCCTCTAAAAATGATGTGATGTAGGAGTAATGGAATATTTATTATGTCCCTAATTCTTCCCAGTTCAAGCTGCTTCATCTCACCTCAGATGATTCACAATTGCAGATACAGAGGGACAGCCGTGGTCTTTAGAGATTCCTTCTTTGGAGTCCAATATTGTCTACATTTTCCCATTCAGAAATTCATTCTGTTTTTGTAATTTTAAATTTCTGATGGCATTTGAACATTTCCTCTTGAAATTGATATCAATCCTGTCCATTTTGTTCAAAAGTTCTAGATGTCTGATAGTAACCAGGCTTTGGGAAAGCTCTTGACTTTCTTAAACTTTTCAAGCGTCTTCAGTTGACAAACTTATACGAGAAATCTGGTAAGAACAGATCCTCTGTGAGAGCTGACAGTCCTGAAAGAGTTCTGGTCTGTCAACAGGGTGCTCTACGGAAACAATCAGTTATATTTTCTGGGGGAACTGAGAAAGCTTAAGGAACTTTCTCAAGGGCGCAGGGTGAGTCTGGCCTGGTTTTAGGACTTGAAACAGAGGTGCAGATCTTAATCTTAGCTATAAAATCAGTTCTGAGGCCTTGGAAAGCCCTGTCAGGGAGAACTTCTGAATTCAAACACTAAATAAATGATCAGGTCTCAGCTGAGATCCGAATTCAGAGGTTTTATTGCCAGTGTTGGTGTCCAGCAATAAAGGAGAACACCTGCATTTTCTGTCACAAGGCAAGTTTGTAAATCTGGCCTTCAAAAAAGAAGAGCTTTTGATTCCCACATGTTTTGGATGCGCACTGGGGTTATAGTGAGAGAATTATGAGCTGGATTAGGTGATTACAGAAAGCTATTTAATTATTAAAGAGAAATTGTTCAGAGATAGGGCTGGAAGGGACTTTGGGGTGTCATTCAGTTCACCCATCCTGGAACAGGGCAGAGCAGCTAAACCTCCACTATCCCAGGCTGTGATAGAGAAACCAATCTAATTCATTCTCAAAAGGAAATTTCACATCCTTTCTAATCCTTCTGGTAAATTCTTCCTTCTAGTGCTTCACCACTGTTAGAAAGGTTTCCTAAATATACTTGCCAGAAGTTGAAGCTGTTTGTAATCACAGTCACGCTGTCCGGGTTCTCTGGGTGGAATCAGGGATAAGGAAGTAAAGGGCTTCTCAGCACGGAGGAGAGGGAGTCTTTCAATACCTGCACATCAGTTAAATTTCATGCAGAATCACTAAGCAAAACTATCCTTCTTATGCCTTCATTAAATACCCCTTTGAGGATGAAGTGCAATGAGGGACAAGGTCACGGCGAAAACTCTAATTATTTCCTGGAGCTATTGATTTTATGCTAATGGCTTTAAATAATGCATAGAGCTTGCGTCTAATAATCTTACCTAGAATGGCAGGTGGTGTTTTGGGCTGTCTGGGTCACTTGGGAGGAGGTTTGTTTGGGCATGTTGCAGTGTGTTTGCCTTGCTTGTTGTAGAGGTTGGTGCGCAGGCGACAGGGAGCTCAGTATCAGGGCGAAGGAAAAAAAAAATTGACTTTTTGTTAGGGCAGTGAAAAGAATCAAAGCAAACGGAGAGAAGAGAAGCTAAAAGAAGTGAAGTGAAGAGAAGGGGATGCTGTATAAAACAACCCACGACAGAGTATCTCTGTCCACCCACTGAGCACGGACAGGGTTTGGAAACCAGGATTCCGGTGGATGAGGCAGTCTCTACCAGGAAATTCCCAATACACAGCTCATCCTTGAGGTCTCGTTTATCAGGATTCCTTTCTTTGTGCATCTTCTAACGGCCCAGCCATGGGAAAATGTATTTCTCTAAATCTTCCAGTATATTTTATCTTCTTCATGACTTGAAAACTGTCAGCTATGGATATCTTCTCAAAAAATTGTATTTCACAGTCTTTAAGGTCCAAGAAAGTGTCAAGAAGAGATCTATTCTATGTGTTGGGAATGTGTCAAGTTCGTGACTCCCAAAGTCTTCCCAGCTATCTGTAACTAGGATGAGCACTGTGCTTATACTGTGAACAATTTTGTAGTGTTACTGTTTATTGATAAAAACTATAAATCTGGATATTCTGCTTTAGAGAAGCAACTCTTCTACCAAAAGAGCTTGAAGAGCTTCTCTGGAAGCGCTCGTGCTCTTATCATTTGTGTTTATGACGGTTGGCAGCTGGAGTTTGAGATAATCCCATACAACCCTGTGCTTCTCTTGGCTTCTAGTGCCTTCAGGTAATAGGAGATCCCACTAATGGGAGATCTTCTGTAAAATTAAAAAAAAAGATGAGAACCCGAAGAGATCTTCGTTTGTATATAGTTCACATTCACCAAGCTGCACCGAAACGTTACAGGGTGAAGAGCCTACCGCTGTTAAGAGGGCTTGCTGCTCCCTGCATGTCCTGCCGTGTTCCAAAGGCACGCATCGCATTTTGCTCTGCCTTTGTGCCAAGACCGAAGATTACTTTTTCATTTAGAGAGATGACAGTTGTTGCCTACAGTTAGTCTTCTTCTGCACTGACTGCACCTGTCACCTCCGTATTTCTCTTGATCAACAGTTTTCATTCTGACTGAATCCAGAAGACGCTGGTGATTACCAGATTTGCAGCAAACACTCTGCCATCCTTAGCGGTGGCTGAAAGGATCAGCCAGACCAGTGGGGTCTCTTCCTAAGAGACTTGACTTGTGTGCAGCACAGATGGAACCACCTGGCAGGCAGAGGCAAGGAGGAAATGTCTTCAGTTGCTGCCCGTGCTGTGCCTGTTGGAAAAACTCCTGCCGGGACTTCAGTCACCGCATCGGGCAATCTCACACCGGTTCCCAAGTCGAAAGAAAAGGAAGTAAATGAAGCAGGTAGGAAGAAAACACTTTGGAAAACAAAGAGGATGGGAGAAGAAAGCGCTTGCAATGCCGAGAAGAACTGCAGTGTCGACGGCTGACCTGCCAGGTGTGTAGGCACTGGGTGGCCTCCACATCCCGGGCGTCTGCCGGAGCGGAAGAGTTTTAGTGGCACTTGGGCTTTGCTTGTCTTTTCTTGCCCACGTTGGCCACATTTCAGTGTCTGCCTGCCCCTCCTTAATGCCTTTGCACAGCTTAATGTCTCCTCTGCCATTCTCACTAATTGTCACCTCCGATTACGGAGGGCACCGGGTCCCCCTGTGGTTTGCCCTTTGTGGCCACTGCTTTTAATTCGCTCTGCAGGAACTGCACAAGTGGCAGAGGGCGGCGGCGGAGCAGACTGATGCTTGGCAATAAACTTAGAGGTGGATTATTGGAGGGTTTTTTTGTGTGTGATGGTCTAATCTTTTTTTTTACTATACTTTTTAAAACTATGGGACACACTAAGATTTCCAGTTTGGGAAATAATTTGGAGAGATTATAGCTCCACTCTCTGATTTAATCTGCCTCTAGAATGAAAAAAAAAACAAAAAACCACAACCATTTTATCAGAAGCTTTTTAAACTGATGATCAGAAATCCAACAGCCGGAATTGCAATTCTGGACACACATTACACACCCTTTACAATAATTTATTTACATGAGCAATACTACTGCGGTGTTTCTGTGGATAACTGTTGATCAAAGGGTGAAAAGAATTTGAAATGAACTGTTCATAAACAATCGGTGAGGCTTTCCTTGGAATGTTGTTACTAAATCAGGCTGCTACTAATCTTTGTATGTATACACAGTATAGAAATATACCTATACAAGTAAAAATATATGTATACCAAGTATATAAATATAAACCCAAGTATATATGTTTGTATACCAAGTATATAAATATATATCTCCAAGTATACACCTATGTATACCAAGTATGTATGTGTGTATATACCAAGTATATGTAGTGTCTGCTTAAAGCCCAAAAGATAATGTTTGGAAACCACAAAGTGTGAATAACCGAGAGTAGTTCTCAGGGCAATTTAACCCTTTCTAGTCTCTAATACGAGCGTTATTACAGAGCACAGCAATACTGATACTTCATTTCAGACGAGGAGAGAAAGAAACTTGCGTAAAATTCAAATTACAGAGAAAATTTCCTGTAGTTTTACTCCTGGTTTACGCCTTCCTGCGTGCGCACACAGAGTCTTTCTTTGGTACTTCAGTGTGAAATTTTAGGTGGAGCAGAAGCTGCAGTTTCAATTCTCTTGATTTAAAAGCTAACAGTTTTATCACTACGAGACCAGATGTGTTAAAAAGTATTGGTGATAAAATTATTTCTCAAAACAAATTTTAAGGTAATTCTACAACTATCACACCCTAGCCTAAGGTGGTGCTTTCAGTAAGAGGATATTAAAATGCATCAGGTGATGGTAGTAGATCCTGCCTGTGTATGTTCTTAGGCACCCAGTAAATCTCCGAGATGCTATGAAACAGCTGTCTACATGTGAGACTGATCTCCTCCTTCCTTGAAATAATCACAGAATTGTAGAATGCCAAGGATCATCTGGTCCAATAATACTGCCAAATTTTTAATATCTATTTTAGATTTTAAAACTTTGAGGGGTACTGAGGACATTGACCGTACCTACAGGACGTTACAGGTGTCACTTCTTTCTTATCTGGGATGACTCTTTGCTTGTGCCTTAAAGGTGCCAAACTGGTGGCCTTAAAGACCGTGAGCTCTGAGCTCCCCTTTGCTGCAGAGCACGGAACAGGCGGAATCACTGACGGCTTCATTTCAACCCCGTCACCATTTGTCTCAACTGTCTGCCTCTAGGAATCTGCTCTAGGTATTAGTGAACGTTCCTGAGGATGTCACTTTAGGTAGCAATTTTTAGGAGAATGCCTGAGGAACTTGTTTTTTTTGTGGAAACCACTGGAAAGATCTCTGACAGCAGCAGCATTTGGCTGTTTGTGTGGATTTGAAGATGTTGGCAGAGCTGGAGTTGTGTTACCTGGCGGGACATCTCTTAGCTCAGAAATACAAATTACTGTACCACCTCCTCTCTAAAAATTACCAACACATTCTTGTAATACATAACCCACGTACTCATTTTTGAGTATTCAAGGCAGGGCACTGATTTAGTTGCAGAATTCTCAGTGCACTAAAATACATGAATCTTTAAAAGAACTCTGTCAAGAAATGTAACCACCGAAAATCTGACTAATGTTAAAAAATAGATGAAGGTGTGGGCCATTGCTCACAAAATCCATTATAAATTGAAATGCTTCCCATTTTACTCGAACCGGGAATAAATGTAAAGTAAGGAGGTTTTTAATGTGTTTAAACTTCCTGCTTCAGTTTGAATGAGATTTCAGTGCTCTTAAAAACTTGTCCAAAAATGAAGCAGAGTATAGACACAGCACTTGACCAGTTTCATCTCACTGCTTTGCTCATCCTGCCATGATACAAACAGACAAAAAAAAAAATCAATCAGCTTTTTAAAACTATTTTTTTTCAAGAAATAATTTTATCACCAATACTTTTTTAACACAGCTGATCTCGTAGTGATAAAATTGTTATCTTTTAAATCAAGAAAACTGAAACTGCAGCTTCTGCTCTGTCTAAAATTACCGCTCTGCGCATTTGACGGTCAGATTTTTCCAATTGAGTTGATACAAAACTCGAGCGTGGCTGCTGAGATCCAAAAGAGCAATTGAGTGTAACACAGAGGAGAGAATTGGTGCTTTTCCTGTAGCTCAAGTTTTGAGAAGTTGTACTGCAGATTTTCTATTTAAAAGTAAAAGCTCAGTGGAGATATTTGAGATCCTCCAGCCGTCTATGGAACATTAACTCTCCACGCTGCTCTAGGCACCGGCAAAGGGTTGCTGACAGGAATTAGAAACACTGTGACTTTAACGCACAGGATACTGGTTTGATCAAACTGAAGAGATTTTATGTCTGTATAAAGTGACGTGACGTAGAACACGTCTTTCCCCCATTCACTTGTTGTGTTTTACCTGCTTGGGGCTCAGTATTTATAGTTTACTCGCAGTGTTTTCCTATTTCAAGCAAAAACCCCCTTTTCTTATACCATCTCTGTCAGATCTTGTTCTCTCTTCCTACCAAACAATGATATCATATCAATTCAATTGGACTTTTTTAGCGTATTTCCTGAAAAATACTCCCATGGCTGGAGCTTGTAGAGAACAGTACACATGAGTGAGGAACCTTATTTTCTGCTGAGGCACAGTAAGATGCTTAATGGACAGAGAAAGTTTCTTGAAATGTGATGCTTTATGTTCAAAATATTTGTCACGATAAACAGCATCTACTACTGTCCCCTCATCCTCCACCCTGCTCACCTTTCTGTAGCGGGCCCTCGTGCTGGCTAAGCACCATTTCCCCTTCATGGACCCAAGCTGACTGCTTAAAAATTCAATTGACTGAATTTAATTTTTTAATCCAGCTGGCCTAATGACTGCATTTCCAGTGGGAACTGCCAGGAGAAACAGTCAATATTTTGATGACTCACAAAAAAATACTGAGCTGGAGAACTTTTTAAAAGGCATTTATCTTTTCATTTGTTGATTTTTTTTTTTTTTCCTGATTAGGTCTGGTAGCAGATACCCGCTGGTGCTGCACCCACCACAGTCTGCCGGCTAATACTGACCTGTAAAATCTCTATGGAGTGCTACAAGGTTGAGCTGGCTTCACAGGAAATCTGAGTTTGGATTTCTTTCCTGGTAATTCCAGCAGTTTTGTTCATGAATATGCTAACTGAGGGAACATTAATATCTCCCACTGATAGACACACCTGTCGATATTGGAAGGATCAATGGCCTGAGGCTGCAGACAGGGTTAAGGTGGTCAGACCTTTTGAGTGCTAATGATACTCTCCTGAAACCCTGAACTATTTGGTCAAAAGTACAGAGACATATCAAAGAATTTTAATTGCAGTCAGTCTGTTGGTAGTAGATTTATCCTCTCCTGGGCATTCTTAGAATCTGACTACTTTTTTTTTGCAATGTCAGCAACTTCACCAAATCATTTGGGAAGTTCAGCAGAATGTGTCTTAACATTTATCAGAAGAAGATTGTTAAGATACCAACCCTTGCCCAGCATGACATCTGGAATATTGTGCCCAGTTCTGGGCTCTCCAGTTCAAGAGGGACAGGGAGCTGCTGAAGAGAGTCCAGCAGAGGCTATGAGGATGATGAAGGGACTGGAACATCTCTCTGATGAGGAAAGGCCGAGAGACCTGAGGCTGTTTAGTCTGGAGAAGAGAAAAAAAGGTTTTATTGCCTCTGTGAAAAACTGACAGCTGTAGAATTTCCATGACCTATCATTCCCCACTTGATGCTTTATCCTCTCTATCTCTAGACATCCCAGTGCAGCTTGAAGTAACAGAAGCAATTTGAATTCAGTGATACAGAAATCGAGTGATTGATGCAAGATAAGCACCAAAAAGGTTTGGATGTTTTCCCAGTTCCTCTTTGTCTTTGTAATCTTGGACTGTACAAGTTACACATGAAAAGATTCTCTCAAGACTGTTGATTCCCCTTTTCATTTTTTTTGTGGATGAGCAGAAGTAACAACTGTTTGTGTGAATAAAATAGATACGGAAAAGGTCAGCCGAGGTCGTTAAAGACGGTTAGGAGATAATCATTCCAGCTCCAGAAGACAAGCGATTCTTCAGAAATTCACCACATTCCACATAACAGGAGTTCCACACAGTTATGCAAGGTGACTGTCGAGGGAAACTGTGAATAGGCAGCTCAATAACATTTGTTCCTTAGGCAAATAGAGGACAGCACATCCCAGCAGTACAGGCAAAAGTAGATTTCGCTGCTCTGAGGACCCAGAGCCCTTCCCCAGGACCGGTACTGAGTGCGGCTTTCGGTCACAAGTGCCTGAGGCAAGCTCCCGCTGCCTGGTGGTGCTCCCTCTCAGCGTCCCGGAGGGCCTGGGCTCTGATTGTACACTCTTGTTATTTGCCATCCTAAGCATGTGTTGGCAGTCGCTCAGTGCCTAAAGCTGTTCCTGCATTAATGTTGTATGGTTCTCTAACCCAGGCTCCTGAAAATTCAGGGCACTTTTTTTTTTAATTTTTATTTTTGTGCCTCTCTGGGCCAGGCCCTCGCTGCATTTGTGGGCATCTCTTTCTTGTGGATTACTGGAAATCTCCGAGAGTGATAGAATTAAATAGTCTTTAAATCTCAGTATAAACACAATGAAGGAAATGCTTGAGAAGAATTGTAATTTGGACTGTTTTGTTTTTGAAAGTTCCTCCTGTACGAAGCATTTTACAGAATAAGCGGAGACGTGGCGCTTGCCCCAAGGAGCCCTCTGTGTTTTACAGTCTTCATCTGAAATGAGGAAAGGATGGAATCAGGACATTTAAATCATATTTTGGCTTCAACGCTGCTCTTCACTTGTTATTTAAGTCCGTTTTCTTTGAAATAAAAAACAAAACACTTTATACCAGTTATTTTTCTATCCTTAGCTAAGCAACAGACATGTGAGTATTTCAGGAACACGTCTATGACAACAGCCTCCAGATAGGAAGGCTGTTAACAAGCTGACATGGATCGTTTCTGCTCCTACACGACACTCCCAGGAAAGAAGTACCGCCGGTAAATGGTCTGGAGAGATCCTGGAGTCTTCCTCATCAGGTGCTATCAAGAACAGATTAGAAAAACACTTAAGAAGTGATGCAGGCATGCTGATTATTCCTTCAGTGAATGAATCAGAGGACCTGTGAAGGTTGTTTTCTACTCTGCAATTTATTATCCGGCATCAGCAGAAGCGATGCCTCTCCCTTTTCCCGGTTCTGGTGCGGTCCTCCACAGCTTCTGCTGCAACGGCTGTAGAGTCCTGCAGATAATGCTGGGAAAACAGAGACGGAGGTCGAATAGTTGAAGCTGGGACACGTTTGAGGGATAAATCTTGGCCTTTGCAAATGAAGACCTAACTGTAGAGTGGTGTCACCCAGCTGTTGATAACGGTGCTACGAATCACATCCTCTCCTGGCGGTGCCGTCCGTCAGGGCTCACGTGCCAGGACGAAATATTGCGAGGCGTGAGCGTCGGAGGGACAGTCTTTGTGGCCTAACTAGTGCCAAAAATCTGGATTATTTCTCCTTCTTAAATTTGATGTGTTTACAAACTACTTTGAAAAACTACCTAACAGGCTTCTGACTTCTTAGCAATTTGCTCCTCTGAGGGAGCGGGTTTGGTGTTTCTCATTTGCAGTGATCTTGCACCAGCCGACAGGGAGCAGGGACGGTGTCAGTGTCATCTTGATTACAAAGGGAAAAGAAAATGGAAAACTCCTTTCCGCTGCTGCCGCCCCTACAGGCAAGTGCCGGTGAAATAGATGCCGGGTCAGGCAATCAGTGGTGATATTGATCCCGTTTTGTGTTTAAAGATGATAAAAAAAAGAAAAGGTTTCACCTCTTGAGCCAGCCGTGCTGGGTTAGGTAAGCTGTAAGGCACTGCTGAGGTAGGAACGGCACACCTCCAACCTTTCTTTCCCATCCTCTGATATTGTTTCATTCTAAAGAGAGCTTTGGGCAGGGTTTTTAGTTACACCTAAAACCAAACATTGGAGGAGTGAGTGTTACTGTAGGAGTTCAGCAGAGACAAAAGAGCGAGAGGGCAGCACAACAGAGATCTGCGGAGACTTTCTATTGCTGACCCCAAAAGCAGCATTAACTACAGGTGGAAATTCTTGCCTTTGAAATGCACAGGCTGCTTCCTTATCAGTGAGGTTATTTCCTCTTCTTTCTTAATTCACTTGAAACTACTTCTGTCATCGTATTTGAGCCTAGATTTCCACGTCTGTTGTGATGCAATAACCAGCTGCTCCACAGATGCGCTGCCATTTACAGATGGGCGAATTGAAGGGGTCTTCCCACTTGATAGAGAGAGAAAAAGTTTTACACAAAGCAACCTCATGTGACCTCGGCCTCAGGAAACTCTGTCAGAGTCCTCACTAGGGTGTTGCTATGAGGTATCATTTACAAATATTGGGAAGTAATAAAGGATCCCTTTTCCCAGAGAGTCTGCTCTTCCTGTTTGTCCATCTGTAGTATTCACCAGGGACCTTTGCATGACCGTGCACAACAAAAGTGGAGTTGCCTCAGCAAATGTCGGTCAGTTGTTTCTCCAGAATACTCCCCCTTTCCTTTAGTAAATTTATGAAGTTGTAGCATTATGAAAATGCTGAATAACGACATTCCTGGGGCTTGAGCAGGAAAACAAACCATCTATTCAGTAGTATGTTCTGCTAGCGTCAGATGGTGGGAGATCTTCAGGTAAATTGTTGGGGTTTTTTATCCTAATCACACCGAGATACAGCAGTCTGCTTCAGCAGCACCTACTCTTTGACAACGACAGAGAGATTTGCACACTAAAGCCCCTATATTTTCCAGATACCAACTGAAATAAAGATGATTTGTCAATACCCTTGAAGCAAGAGGTACCCATATTACTGTTTTAAAAATGAGTTATATTTTTAAGAGCTGTCTCATCAGATACAATTTTCATATATGTCATTTTATGCCTATGCATATCAATATCTGTATTTATTTTTAGAGATAGGCTTGGCACCAACATGTATATAAAGCATCTTTTAATTGTGAATATCACAATATTGGTTTATGTAAAGGTGGCAGTGATACTGGTTTGGATGTATATGCAGTCCTTAATTACTGCCCAGCTTCTAATGAAAACAGTGGTTCCACATAGTCTAAAAAAAAAAAAAAAAAAAAAGAAAGGAGAATTCACCATGAGTCTTATTCATTGAGGATGGCTCAGGTTATGGATCAAATTCCCATGGAATGAGCTGGAGATTTGAGAGTTAAAGCTGATACCTGGGTGCATGTATTTACTAGTACTGAGTTGAAGATTATCCAGGAGACCTTAGCTGGGTTCTTTCTGAAGTTCTGGGTGCTGCGCTTAGTAAATAATATTTCTGTAAGGCTGCCATTAGGCTTCTGTTTTTCTTTTTTCTTGTTCTGACTTGTAATATGTAGTGTGCACTTCAGGTTCTGTGGAATGATAGACGCTTGTAAATACACATTGACTGCCTTACATACTTTCCTCTTCTCACAGGTAATAACTTCACAGGAGTTACTAGATTTCCTGGAGATTTACTCTGGCTTGACTTGAGTATAATTCCTTTTTATATCATTGTCTGATATTTAATCTGAAGTTATTCTCAGCTCCTCTTCCTCTTTCCTTGCCACGAATATTTCCTAACTAGAGTAACATTGCAAAGCAGAGATTTGAATTGAGAAATAGATTCCAGGGCATTTATTCACAAGTGAACACCTGCTATGAAATGAAAAAGGAACAGGGTAATGAAAGATGGAAAATTGCCTGGAGAAAGAACGTGCATTTTTCTTCGCGGGCTACTGAACTCCCGGTAACATACAGAACTTCTCAGGTAGATTAATTATCTGAGAAAGCTTAAGGAAAGACTCTCTTCCAGTAGCTCTTGCCATCTAAGACTTAATATATGGCCTATTAAGAGGCCAGTGGAAACCTTAAAATCACCAGGAAAGCACTGCTGAAAAATGAATGGTTTCATGCTTTTGGAAGCATCCCTCATGAAAGGCTTCTGAGGTGATATTTTTATGTGGGGTTAGGAAATTTCCCTTGTTCCTTGTGCCTTTTGCTTTTTCATTGCTACTTGCAAACACCGACGACTTATACCTGTTCGATTTCCTGAGTTCTGCTGTAATGAAGGATTTGTTTAATGAAAAAGGTGTAACTGTAGTAAAGCAGTGAGTTACCTGCTAGTTGATAACGCTGGAAGCACAAGTTATAAACGAGTAAGCTCCCATCAATACAATTATTTATTTGCTCTTAGTTCTCTTCCCAGAATCTTCTTCAGTTCTTCTTTAGAACTTTTTGAGGCTTCTCTCCACTGAAGATCCCATACCCTGCTGCATGGACCTTCTGCTTCTAAAAATGGCCTTTTGTGTGCATCAGGATTGTCCCTGCTCAGTCAGAGTGTGCACGGGACTGTGGGCCAGGCAGGAAGGGATAGGGGAAGGGTGGATATTTTAATTGGTATTTGCTACAGACGAGGCTTCAAAATTTATTACAGATACTTCTTGCCTAATCTAGGATCTTTTGTTGCACGGTGGCTCACTGCCTGCAAGAAATTAACATTTTTATGCTTTTTATCTGAAAATGTCTTTCCAGTGATGTGGGTAAGATTAATCATTTTGACCAGCACACAGGGGGTAACTTTTTTTTTTTTTTCCTTACCCTGAAGATGTCAGTTGACTTGCAGTTTTGAAATTCCAATGTAGCATTTCATGTGTATGACACACATATATAGACTGTTTTGCTATGTGACAGTTTCAATTGCACTTTGCCTGGGTGAGTTTTTAGAAAGACCGCATGTCGATCTTGAAGCTGGGCCAATCTCCCCCCCGGCCCCAACCGTGCTGCTTGTTTTAGAGGTCAGTGAGGCTTCCCATGGAGTTGAAAGTATGATTACTACTGTGCAAAATTAGAGTTACTGCACTGTGGGTAATGCTTGGTTGAGACTATTCCTCGGTTCTGAGCTTTGGAGTATAGTTATCTGTGGTCCCTGGTATCATCTGGGGATTCAGCACCACTGTTGCCCTTCGTCTTCCTACTGCCTGGTCAGGCTTTGTGACAGATCTCTGGCACAGTGGGACAGAGATGCCAGTCAGGAATTGGCAGCTGGAAGTCATCAGGATTCACAGTTCTATGTAAATCTACTGCTTCTCCACTAGGAATTTCATGTCTTCGTTCTCTGATGCTGCCCTTTATGATGCTGTGTGTTCCTGGGGGCATTGCTGTACCTGATCCTCTGCAATGCTGGTTACTCTTAGCTTCCGTGGAGGGCCATATAAGATGCTTCTCTGAGGCAGGCTCAAGAGATGGTGGTGTCTCTCTAAATGCCCTTTTCACCTGATAGACAATTACAGGATCTTACCTACAGCGTGTGCTGCAGCTGCAGCAACGTGTGCAGTGGACTCGCGTAAAAGATTGGTCAGAACTGACATAAGCTGGATGTTTTATTCTCCCAGATAGAACAGATGTTAGCAGAGACACCTTTCCCTTTTCCTCCCCAGGGAGGAGACCTCGGCCTCATGACAATGGGGTAATGTGTTTAGGAGCTCTCAGGAAAATATTCTTCCATTGTTTGTGAATCAGCTTGGATTCAGGCTCTCTGCATTTTTATGTCTAGAGCATAGAAGAGCCAGAGCTAAAACAGACTACCATGCTGGTTATTTTCTTTAACTTGGTTTCACTCTCTGTGAAGCTAAGGATTCATCACCCCCCTAAACAGTTACCGAACTGATGAGGTGAACCCAGACCTGTTCCCACTGACTCCCGTTGAGAATTTTCAAATAATACAAAATACCAAGTTTGAGCAGGAAACAAAGGAAAAAATTTGATGTGACAGATCATTGCCACGGGATGCTTATTTCTTAAACCAGGTTTAAGATGAAAAGCCCGTTGACACTGTTTGAAAGTTCATCAGACATTTGAAAAAAATTACAATGCAGTATTTAGTCCTTATTTCTCGTAGCTGGCAGGGTCTTAGGGTGCAGTAAACAACAGTGTGGGTTTTGTGCTGTCTTTCCAGAATGTGCTTTGCAAATACATTACTCTTAGTTATGTTTTAACAACAGAGGCCGTGCTGTTGACATCAACCCTGAATTAATGTTCAAAAACAGAATTTTCTAATGGGTTCCGATACAGCAAAATTCTGTTTATGCCAGAATATGAGTTGTCTTAACTTCCAGTTACTTAGAACATGTTTCCCTGGAGTTTTTATGATGCTCCCTGATAGGAAACACATTTCTCTGGGTGAAATAACACAGCAATTTATTTGACATAGAGAAGAACAGGTAAAGCTTTAGGAAGAGAGCTAACGAAGCTCCCTGAGACTGTGTTGAGAGGTACAATTGTCACTTTTTCTAACGTGCTCTTAGTTAGAGTCTGGCCTTTTGCAAATCCACGTGGGACATAGTAACTGATAAAGACACCGAGTCTCTGCGACAGGTCCTTCTTCTGCTGTGCAATAACCTAAGAAAAATGGTGCTCTGGTTGTCACTTTACACACAACACCTCAGGAACTAAAGGCAACTCTCACGGTTCTTTTCCAAAAGCACAAATGTACGGAGCATTGGCTGGTAGCCATGGGAATCCCATAAAATAGTCTTCCATCCTAAAGAAGGTGGGAGTACACGTGGTTACCATGCGAAAATGGTAAGGCCCGTTTCTCTGGGGCCTTATCTCCTTCTTCTGGGAAGTCTGGTGGCGCTGGGAGCGTAGCTGCCTTACCTGGCAGTCTGGTATGTCTAAAAGGAACCAAATTAAGATAATGGGAACTCTGAGGGTTTCCAGAACTGGGGGAGGGAATCCTCAGCATGTCTGTTTACCACAGACGAAAGCCTTCTGATTCCTTTTACATGGAATTTTACATTTACATCTGAAATGAGGACTTGGGAAGCTCGGTGCTTTCTGCCTGGAAAGCAGATACTTTTCTCTTCTGACTACCCTGAGACATCGATTTTGTGCTTGTTACCCTCACTTTGAGCCTTCCCTGAAACACTTGTGACTTTCCAGCTGGAGCAGTTTGGCCTGTTCCTGGGATCACGAGTCGTGATGATGGAACGTGGCAACGGTTTGTTCCCTAAATAATCCCATCCCGTTTAAGGAGAGCTCTTAGTAGTGGTTTATCTCTAAGTAATCCCATCACAGGGAAATTCCTGGCAGTCAGGCCTTAAAAAAAAGCAGGCAAAATTAGTTTGAAATATTAAACCGAATAAATAATATGATCACATAAAAAAAAAAGATTAAGTGAAGAGAGGGAGGGACAGAATCTGACTGTATTTTTTCCATTGTAAATTAAAGTACAACTGCTTGGGGTGGCGGCATGATGCTGGGTTCTTCTGGCAGTGAGTAGAAAGCCAGTGCTGCCAAACTCTGTTTTCCCATCTACCTCTCAGTTTGTGGGGTGTTCCTAAAGCCCCTCTCAGAAGGCTGGTGGTCACTGATCCCATTCAGCCGTGAAACTGAACCTACAGCCCACGTTCCATCAAGGAAACAACCATAGAGAAGGGAACTGGAAGAGCACCTCGCTCTGTACTCGCTTCACAAAATATTTGCCAATCTCAGAGAAAGCGAAGCCTTGATCCCGAAAAGAACAAAAACTTTCTCAGTGTCCGTGGTTCCCATGCAGAGGGAGGAGGGGTTGCCCTTCCAACCAGCCTCTCAAGTGGTACATGCCATTGTTTGATCTTTTCCTCTGAGTTGCTTTAGAAACAAGGATGGGTTGAAATCAGCCAGGTTTTGACTTTGGAAAGTTGTATCTTGGGTTTTGTTTTCACAAGGTCGGGATTCAAGATTGTGATGAAAAAGGTACCGGTTAATTTCTGTTTTTGTGAGGTGGAAATGATGGGGAATTAACTGAGCTTGGTATTGGTTGCAGAGGAGTAATCAGGGAGAAAATCTCTCCTGTTGGAATATATAATCTTAGAGATGTCTGAGGCTTCTTCTGCAAGTGCAGTGTCATAGTCTTTAATACAGCCCTTGTTAGCTGTTCTGATTTTATACATGTTAAAAGATGAAATTTCCGTTGGATCACTCAGCTGTCAGACTGATTGCTGTATTTCCCACATGGATTAGAACCAATTAATGAATATTCGGTATGTGGGAGCTAAACTGATCACTTTTAACATTAATCCCCTCTAATGAGGCAGGGGAATAGTCAGGCAGTGTTGTGCATAATACTTCCACGTGGGTTTTGTGGCACGTGACCTTAAGTCTTCTTAAGTGTGGGGTATTGATTTTTAGAGAGCCTGATAGAAAGGGCTGTTATTTTTTTAGAGAGCCTGACAGAAAGGGCTGTTATTTTTTAAATCTCTGATAAGCAGAGGTATTTCCGATATTTCAGACTCGTTAAGAGAAATGCCATCTGGTTCTGTAGTAAAACTAACACTGAACTCCATAAACATTTAATACTGTCAATATTTTAAAGCCTTATAATGTGAAGTGTGGATTGTTACTGGTAGAGTTTACGCCAGATGTAGTAGGTGTGAGTCTGATGGTGTCATTTAAACGCAGTTTCAATCGGTCACCATTGCATTTTTTTCACATAAAAACTTGCAACAAAATGTTTATCTCTGTTTTCTGTCCTGTGCTCATGCCAAGGTGGTCTCTCAGCCTGCAAGGGGCATTTGGATTTTGCAGGAGGTGACAGTTAGACTCTTTGGAGCTGCTCTTCCCTCACAGTCACCTCCAAATGTTCCAGCACTCTGCGAGTCAATAGCTAGCAGCCTGTCATCCTTAAGGGAATGGCTGGTCGGAGTCTTTTGTTCTGGTAAGACAGGATTCTCTTCCTGGTACCTGGCAGAGAATTGCAGATCAGATCGTGAGAGCAGACCCATGTTGATCCCAAACCACCCACTGGGTAACTGGCAGAGCTCTTGGGAAGAGGCCGTTGCACGGCCTGCTCAGCCATGGCTTCCTAGAATCACAGAATCCTAGAATGGTAGGGGTTGGAAGGGACCTCTGGAGATTGAGTCCAACCCCCCTGCCAGAGGAGGATCACCCAGGGCAGGTCACACAGGAACAGATCCAGGGGGGGTTGGAAAGTCTCCAGAGAAGGAGACTCCACCACCTCTCTGGGCAGCCTGGGCCAGGCTCTGTCACCCTCACAGGAAAGAAGTTTCTCCTGATGTTGAGGTGGAACCTCCTGGGTTCCAGCTCATACCTATTATTCCTTGTCCTATTACTGGGCACTACCAAAGAGTCTGCTCCCTTCCTCTTAACACCCATCCCTCAGATATTTATAGACATGGATCAGATCCCTTCTCAGGCTTCTCTTCTCCAGGCTAAACAGCCCCAGTTCTCTCAGCCTTTCCTCACAGGAGAGATGTTCAAGTTCCCAGCCACTCTTGGAGACTTTTCCTTAACATTTCTTCTCTCTAGCAGCACTATTTTTACCTGTTTCTGAGCCTTTTTGGATGAGCTGAGCCCAGCAACTCAAGAGCAGAAGTAATCGTGTGACCTTTGCTGCATCACGTGAGCGCTACCACACACATAGCCCTCAGGATGATGAGTATGGAGAGAGACAATTAACTTGTCTCAAAACCAAATGTATTCCTTTGGTCTTTCTTCCTTTCTGCTGACGTCAGTGCTACAGGATAAACCACATGGCCATTTCTCTACCTGCTGGTAAATCATACCCTCCATCGGTAACTACCAAGAACTTTCTGTTACTGAGCAAGTGGGTGTCGTAAAAGCAGGAAGGAAATACTTGTACAATGGAAACCATCTAATCACAATGAGTAATTAGAATATATTAGTACAACATGCTCAAACGTGTCAAATAACAGAGGAGGTTTAGTTGGATGAATATTAATAGCTGGAGTAACATCAGAACAGACTGAGCGTCTGAGAGAGTTCATGCTCAGAAGGTAGAGCCTGTAGCTGGGAGGACTTCTGAGTGATTTCACCAGCTTTACTACTAGCTCACTACAGGATTCTTGGCACGGCCGCTAATATCTTTGAGTTTACTCCCACGCTGAGGATGAAAATCAAGCATATTTAACTTTCAGGAATCACACAGAGGTCTGACATAAGCAGAAGGTGCAACATTAATTGCCAAGAGAAGCCTCTTTGGCTGTCTGTCTGGATATTAGTCTGGCTGTTACAGAACTCACTGGATACTTCGAGGCAGTTCAGTATTACTGAGCACGCTGCAAGTAATAAAATTGAAATAAAGTGTAGTCAAAAAAAAAAGAGATACACTTCATAGCAAAGTGTCTTTAACATTTGTCATAATGGATACGTCGCGTAAGAAAATGTTTATGATACCTTGCAAAAACATGTAATTTTGCCAAACCAGCAGTAAAATCAACCCCCAAATTAATCTCCCCTCGTGACAGGGAAACAATACAGCATGAATAGAGTCAACCCAAAGTTCATCTCCACTTCTGATACAGAAACAAAGCGCCATGAATGGATGCTGCCAAAAAGTAAGAGCGTAGGAACGCAGGGCGGCTTGATTTACGGCACAAATCAATGTAAAGGGTATTAGTGAGATTAGTGCACAGGAGTGGTGGCACAAATCAAAACGGGCAGGACCAGCCTGGCTTGCTGGCTGCACAATAGAAGAGCAGCAGCCTAATAGAGAAGATCTAGTATGCCATAAAAAAAAAGCAAAAGTCATTTCCAAGTGTGAGATAAATATATTGATGTTACCAGTAACGGGGCAGTGCACAATCCTGTGCCTCTTCTTAGCAAACCTCCTCATTAATAACCCGAACCAGAGGGTTAACGCTCTTAGTAATCAAATTTGCTGCTGATGGTAACTTTGTGAAGTTGCAAACACTCTTGAAGGATATTAAGGCACCTGAAAAGATAAGGAATAGGAACGGAAAGTTAATTTAGAATCAGTCTGGGGAAGTGCAAGTGCTACAGTTCTGCTCTCCCTCTCCGCTGCATAACCAGCTGAAGTTTAGGGAGTCCTGAGACGTACGTAAATACAAACACGTCGATGAAAGGCATCCAAAAATGTGACTTTGGCTGGAGAGGAAAGTCTGAGAAGCTTGAAACTGTAGGGTGTGATGGAAGAGCCTGTTGAATATCATTTTAGAATGCAGTAGGGATGGATTTCTGATGTATTTTGGGCTGCACATCCACATACCATACAGCATGGCAGGGATGTTATCTGTATGCGCATACCATCTGAGTCACGCTGAAATAATGACTGGGGAAAAAAGGATATCATTCCTGGATATTAAGTTATAACCTGAGCACAGAATTCTGGAAATATCTGGAAAACATCTGTCATGAGAAAACAGGGAAGTCATCCGGCGTAGTAAAAATCAAACTTGACAAAAGAGTTTGAAAGCGACAGTCCTACAAGTTGTAAAGATAGCTCAGGAGATTAAGATGGACTTCAACACTACTTCCCTGGCTTCCATAAGTATCGTCAGTATTTCCATCCATCAGTACCAAGTATCTATCCATATCTGGTATGTTAAACATATTCATGATGAAGCAGGGGTTTAGTTTTTAAACTTCTCTGAAACAAGCCACACGTAAATTTGTATTTTGTGTTTTCAGTTCTTATAAACTTGAAATAAATGATGATATCTTAAAATGCTGCCTAACAAGTATCAAGGCCATTTAAATGATTTGTCAGGCATTCAGTAGTCACATATTTCATAGGAAACATTCAAGTGCTCTTTTCCTGTGGTGTAGATGGGTGCTGTCATTACAGAGCAATGTGTGCTAGGCAGAATTCACCTTTGCACGGAAAAGTTCATATGGAAACCCTCAGGAGATGGAGACAGTTCCTTCACAAGAATTCTGGTTCTTTTTCAGGGAGAGGAGATACCTGTGTCCCTTGCGGTGGTCTGAATAGCTCAGCCCTACTTCGTACCAGTTGGTGAAGCTGGGTACGTCTTCCAGTACAGAAAAGATCAAGGTGAGCATTCAAAACCATCTGTTTCTTACAAATCATAAATACCCAGTGCTGAGCTGCTGACAAAACAATTTAATGCTGTAGGGCCAGAGACAGGAAGGCACCCGCTGGATTTTATTCTTACGTGTTACCCAAAATAACTAACTTTTTTCACAGGAGTAATTTATTTGCTGAATTAGGCACCTTTCTCATGTTGGGCAAAATGTGTTGAACGTTCTCAGCAAGCATGTGAAATCCCTAAGCTGCCAGTTGAGCTGACTTGTGTGCACTTCTGTTACTGGTCACCTGTGTCGTGACAAGCTTTTTTCAGTTCTTTAGTACTGGGCAAGTGAAACCTTCCTAGGGCAGGGTGAGCATTTCTGGGGTGAAAATAAACTGTATAATATTGCAAATTGCTTGCAGGTAAATAAACATTGTAATGCCAAGTTTAAGGTTGGAGTGCAAAAGCCAGAGTTTCCAAACAAAAGAGAGGAAAAAGTCAACTCTCTGAACTGCTCGTAAACGTTCTCAAGCCTCTCAGTGGTGCTGCAGCAATTATGGCTGGTACATAAATAAACAGACCTTGCTCAGCAGATGAGAGACACATTTGTGGATCAGGTAATAGCAGCTTGAACCTGGAAGTTCATAGAAAGGTAGAAATATAAAAAATTCTGCAATGTCACGTTCCATGTCCCACTGCACATAAAGCGCAATATTCTGGCGTTCCTGCTAACGGTAACTGCTGTCATATTTCAGGTAAAAGAATCTGTGTCTGTAAGGGATTATGCACTCAATTAATTAGGGATCAGAAGCAGGAATATAGGTTCTCAAATAATTTCTGCTTTTCCCCACAAGATAATTTCAGAACTGTCAGTAATATAAATGAATAACAGTAGCAGCGCTACCTGGCACTAATTATAGCGCTTACCCTGACTGAGATAGGAAGGATTGCCTTCTGCAATGGGAATAGCTAATGTTTGAATGGTGCCTTTCATCTCCAAAAATCCCCAAATTCTCTACAAATTAAAAATCTGATCTTTCTAGGTGTGTGTAAATCATTAATGAGTGAGGTCTGAGACAGAAGGACTGTAGCTTTTCTATCACCTGTATGTCTGATGGTCCTGTCATCTTTTTCTAGAAGCCCAAATAGATTTCTAGAGGTTAAATTACTCAAACAGAAAAAAACCCCCAATCATTGGGACATCAGGAATAAAACCAAGTGTGCAAACCACAGCTCCAAAACCGCGAGTATTTATTTATTGACAAAAAACAACGTACGAAACATCGTACTTTGTAAATGGTATTTCTTTTTCCTTCCTCCATCTTTGCATTTCTTCCATAAATGTCATTTTTCTTTACCCAGTTACTCCCATGTAAATATGCAAAACTCCTTGTAGCAGACATATTTATTTTTACCAGGATTAATTGTACCATTGGCACTCAGGGATAGCTGCCATCCATTTATCTGAGACATTTAGAACAGGGAATTTGGTAAACAGAAGTTCTTCATTTGTCAGAGCAAGGTGGTATCTCTAAGCCAGCACAGAGCTTAGGAAAATAGATAAATAAGCTACTTCTCTAGATAGAAATGGCTGCAGAGAAATGGGCTGTTTTGTCAGGCCGAACGCGGTTACTGCCAGTGACATCTGGGCAGGGCGCTGTGACTCAGACGTGCACTCTTACAAAAAGCTTGAGGGGTTTTTACTGGTCCCAGGAAGGGAGAGCATCTATTTTGAGGCTGAGCTGTGACTCAGCGGTGAGAACACGAGGGCCTGTGTGAATGTCCCAGTTCTGCACAACTGCTCTTCTTTCCACACGTGGTTATTCCCCTTCCTGGAGGAGTGAAAGCTCCTTTGGACTTGGCATTTTTTTGGATGGAAGAGACAGGACTTTATTTCTGATTTATTTTTTTATAATGTTAAACTCTATTTTCTTCCTCAGCCAGTGAATTTTGATCTGGAGGAAGCAGATGTTCACCTTCATTGCAGATGTGTTAACACTTAAGTAGAGGCTCTGAAATTCTCTTAAGATCTTGAAAGAAAAGCAAGAAATGTGTTTCCAAATTTGAGCTTCAGTCAGGGTGCTGGCCCAGCTTTAGCACACACTGAGGTACATTTTTGAGACCAGTTTACTTTGATGGAATATAAGCACCTGCTTAGATTGAAACACATATTTACATAAGCATCTGCTTAAGTGATTTGCTGAAACAGAGTTTCCTCTACTTTCTCTGGGAGAACCTTCTTCCCTTCTCAGCAGCAAGCATCCGTAAAGAGCCCCGATTACATTGTAAAATGTCTAACAAATACTGTTTAATGCTGACTTTTTAGGTCATCACTGCTGGGAATAGCAAATAGATTTTACTTTGCCAGGTGAGATTAATTTCTAAATAAATGAGGCTGCAAAATACCCTACACAGCACCTATGGGCTGTTCTGCTCCTATGACTGGAGAGAAAAAAAAAGATAATGATGCTTTTTCAAAGCTTACAGTTTGAAATATGTTGCAATAGCTTTTGTTTATTTTCTCTCATTAAAAAAAAAAAGAAAAATCCCAACTAGAGAGATTATAGGTAAAACAACATGCAATAATTTCTTCCCATAGCTCCACTTTAAAAGAAAATGCTTGTTGTGTTTTTTTTTTTCCTGTCTGTAGTTTTAAAATGTGCCAGCGTGGATGTGAATGAAATGTGCTGTTAGAGGAAGACTGACCAACTCTTTTGAGAGCAAGCTGCTAGTTTCTGCTAAATACCTTCACTGTTAGGAGCTTTGTGAAAAGAAAAGCAGAATAAAGCTTCTGAGATGATTTCGAATGGGGAGAAAACAAATGGGCTTTGTTAGCAAAACCTATTGTTCAGTTAGAATTATACAACAAATACTAGGTAAAATATTTTGCCCTGGTAGTTTTGATGCCTTGGTACCACCTGCTGGTATGAGTTTCGTAGAAGATCTTGCTTTGAAGTGAAAGGGGCCTCGTGGAGGAGGCTGACAGAGGTCGGGTTGGTGGTTTGGGATGCTCAGATGGGTTCAGATGTGCAAAGGCAGTCAGATGAACTGGTTGGTTTTGGGAGCTGTCTTATGGTGCAGAATCTAATATTCAGTTGGTTGGTTGATGGCAACGATGAACTCTCAAGGCCACAAACTGCAAGAAGAAAATCTTAATTTTTGTAAGCCAGTTATAAGCAGCTGCAGCAACGTCCTTCTCCCTGTGCAAGTGCCCAGAGAGATAGAAATACCTCAGCAGGGCGCTGACTTTGAAGCCTAACAAATAATTATTAATTTATCCGGCCACACTACTGTTACTTTTGCTGCCAAAATCGCCCTCGCTCACCCCATGTACCATTTGCTGTCTTTTATCTGGTACTTGGCTTGCAAAGTGTCTTGGGAAGGACCATTCCCTGGATGTCCTATGTGCAGGAACTATAGATCCTAGGAAAGACTGCAGCAAAAGCGTGGATAAAAGTGTGAATGCCGCAATAATAAAGAGAGACGAGGGGTTGAGGGTAATATTTTATTTTCCACTTAGTTATTGTGAGGTATCTAGTTATCCACTCTCCCTCTGAAACCTCAGACTAGTCTTAATTCCTTCTATGTGTTATAAATAGCTGTTGTAGGGAAACAAACTCTGTAAGACCATTTGTTCATGTATTTCTATACTCTGCCTCTTCTCATTTTCATTGAAGAAAATACAAGCCTAGCACCTCCCATGTCTGCAATATGAACTTCTAACTCAGACTCGGATTGCTCTGTGCAGAAAAGCTGCCAGCAACAGAGAAAAAAAACCCGGCTCATCTCTCCAGTATTTATGGGGCTGTATTTGTAATTTCATGGGTTGTGTTGTGCACATGATCCAAGTCATTTCTTATCCAGAATATATTCCAAATCACTGTGGTGAAGACTGCAACTCTCCATTTGTCATGGAAATTAATAAACCATTTAATTCAGGAGCACTCCAAGTTCCTTCAGAAACGCGCCCCATACGTTAGATCGTTTTCTGCTGCCATTAGTACGTGTAACATCTGTCTCCTTCTTGCCTTCCTTTCTTTCTCTCTCTCTTTTCCATTCACTTTTGTTACGGCAACAGGGAAGCAGTTGGAAGTGTTCATGGTGTGTGAGAGCAGCCCAGTGGCACTTCAGATACAAGAGGACTTTGTGTTTGTGGATCTTGTCTCACAGTCCTGCCTCCTGCAGTACCAGAAGTTCTTACTTTAAAGAGTTGGAGTAAAATTCAAACTCTGCTTCATCTCTTCTGGGAATAAATGCATGTACTTTTCATGTAAGGATAAAATTCGTAACAGATTGGCTTCCATGTGGAGGAAAGCATCAAACCTCTGCAATTACTGGAGGAAATAAGAGGAAATTGAGATTTCAGACTTCTCTGTCAGTCACAAATGCTCAGTTCAGATATTCATGAGTCTATGAGGCAGATAAATTGCTCAGCTATGTTATAAAATAATGTCTCTGATCTTTCCTTATGTATGCGTCTAAATAACATTTATTGTCCCCTTGTGACCTAGGCAACATTATTCCTTTCCACTTGAACGTTTTCTTTTTTGACATGTAAATAAAATTGTGTCATGGAGTGATTTTTTTTACACTGGTAACTTTTGCTTCGTTTACTTGGGTTTTCTTCACTGGAATGAAAGGCAAGTGTTCTGAGAAGCATAGAAGTCCCTGACTCTTGGTCAGCCCTGGGAGTCATGAGTGTTCCTTGCCTTTTTCCAGTCGCTGGGGCTTCCTTTGCTGTTTCGTTTGCAGTGTCCCTCTCGGGCCTCCAGCTGACAGTGGCAATGTTTTCAGGTAAAAGCCTGAATCAGTGGCTGAAATTCTCGTGCTCAACTCAGAGGAGTCCGACGTGAACAGGCCCATTCCTGCGACAGCAGACGCCGAACAAACCGAGCTGCCGCGTTAACATCTGGCGACATCGCGCTGCTCCGAAATCAAGGCAGCCAGCTGCGTCCCTGCCCACTGCTCATAGGAACACGTGTTCTAACAAATTTATCCTTGTAGCACTGCAAAAAGTAGCTGTCTCCCCTTGTGGCTTTCAGAAAGAATTCCACCTTTCTTACAGGAAGATCGTTTTGTGAAAAAAGAAGGCGGCTCTTTTTTTTTCCTTCGCAAAATTCAGCAGGAGTTCCTCCCTAAACTGAAGCACGATTTTCTGTGTCTCCCATCGAGCTTCCCTCTCCCTGATTTTGGTATTTATTTTTTCATTCAGTCCCATGTTTTCCCAGAATATACTCCCTTTCATTGGTTAGTTCAGGTGAAGGCCAATGTGGCTCTGGATTGTGGGCTAAAGCCTCAGGAAGTCAGCCTGACAATGCAGCGTGGCCCAGTCTGGTCGGCCTGACCTGTGTGACGGCACGGACTTGCTCCCTTCAGCCCTCAGAACTGGTAACTCCACTGCCCTAAAAATGGCCATTTGAGTGTCATCAGTATTTACTTTTAGCATTTTGCCAAGCCTGCTTCTCTTCTGTGCTTGAGTTTACTGGTGAGGCCCAAAACGTCTGTGAGAGGAAATGTTTTCACATCTGGGAGATATTAGCACCGAATCATGTAAAGGTAGAAAAGGAATGAAAGATCGAAATAAGAGTTAAAACATTCTTCGCTTTCTTTGGTGATAAACACTTTTAAAGTCATTTCAAACTGGAGGAATTTTAGGTGGATCATGTTTTCTGCAGATCAGCTTTGCTGCAGAAATAGAACATTTGCTCAGGAGGTCTTGCTCCTCGGGAGAGCACAGCAGTTCTTTGACTCTCTACCAATCCAAAAGAAACACCAGTCAAGGCAGTGCACCCGTGGGGAGCTGATCTACTACTGAAGTCTTGAAAGAAATTGTAATTACAAAAGCAACAAGAAGTTTTCTGTTTGCTTTGTTCCTAGGATAAAATGGTTTGTGGGCAATGTAACTGAAGGCCCGTACTGGTCAGTAACAGCCTCTCTCTCAAACTAAACAGTTCTGTGTACGCAAGATCTGTCTGGGAGACCAAATAACAGCTTGAAATTAATGATTTCGCTTCTGGTGGTGAACTCACCAGACCTTTACTAACATTTAAGCAAGAAAGCGTGCAAAAAAAGTGAAAAGGAGTAACTCATGGCTTCCTGGTTTTGAGATTTTTGCCAGGAAAACGGCTGCTGGAATCTAAGTATTCCGTATCCCCAGCCCTAAGCGACATCTGATACTAGATGACATTTTGCTACAACATCTGCTGACTTCTTGCTCGAAAAGGCTTGTGCTCCTGGATCCAGGGATGTATCTGATGGCACGGTGCCATCCGCAAGGTGCACACATTTTATCAACACTCCTTTGTAGTGCAGTTGATCGGGCTTTTAATTTCTTGTACAAATGGACAGAGTTAGAAACTCATGAACAACTTCTCTTTAGGCTTCAGCTACCTGGAAATAGATTTATTTGCTGAAAAAATACGCTAAAGCTCCATTAACGAAGCCTTAACGTTCCCATATTCTGCTGCTCGTTTTAGCCGCACAAAGTCTCATCTTGCAATACGCACACATTTTTTGAGTTTCCTCTCTTGAGGACTCGATTTGGTCAAAATATTAAGCTTAAGATCATCCTGTACCTAAGGCTGGAGCACAAATAGCCATTTTACTGCCCTAGGAAAAAGGATGAGCAGTGTATTCCTCCCAACAGGAATGGTTTGCGCTTCTGACTGTTCTCTGACCCACAGGCAGTTTGGAGCACAGCCCTGCTCATGGATTCATAGCTCTGGCAGTGACAAGTGGCCTGGTTTTGGCCACCATTTTTTTCCCCAGAGACTTATCTGAGGACTTGGAAGTTCGCAGCACGAGAGCAACGCGGCTCAGAATGATGGAAAAGGCAGCCAGGAGCAGGCTGTCACCATCACAGTAATTTATCTAGCCTAAAGTCTTCTGCCTGAAAGCCATCTCAAGAAAAATGGCATTGAAGAGCAGGTGGAGGGCCAGGTAAGTAGACCTAGTTGACCTCCTGTAACCCATATAACCTAGGAGTTAGGAGTTGCAGGCAGAGCGTGCCCAGCGTTACGAGTGGGTGCTCATTTTCCAGCCAGCGCGGAACTTCTTTTTAAATCACTTTTCTAGGTGTCCCCTTCAGTTCATGTTTAAGCCTTTTAAGGACAGCGAAGAACTAAAATTTAAAATTCCCTCTCTCATCCCCATGGGAAATGTTGATATTTCCACATTTATTTTCATCAATTTAGGAGTACTCAGGCAGGCTGCAGATGTGTTTGAAAATGAAGTGCGGAGTTGAGTGTCAGTGAGAGATGATGCACAAGGGCAAACTAACAACAGCAAGCTCAAAAGAAGTTTTCAACAAGCCCCAGTGCCTAGTAAGCGTGGGAATAAGAAACAAGGCAATCTCTATATTCATTCACCGCCAAACTACAAATGATAGTTGAACTTTTATTTGTTTGAAGGACAATTTTCCAGGTGTCCTGGCATTGTTCTTATAGCCTCCTAAGAGGGAAAAAGGTGGTAAGCATCACTAACTAGCCACTCTCTAATAGTAATTTAAACCCAGGTTTGGTCTAGATCGGTCCCACTGAATACCTAACTGCTTGATGTTAAGCAGCTATGCGAGTGCTTGGCAGCTTATCGATTATAAATGGGTTTTTAGTAGTAATTCAGCAGTGAAAAGAGTCTTAAAGTTGTTATGATGACAACTAATCGTTCTCTGTAATATTTGGTGATTGCCCTCTGCCATTGCCTTAAATACCAATGCTGTCTATAAGTAAATACATCCAGACACCCCCCCACAACGGGTTAATCTTCCGGGTTGAGAAAGTGTTTAAATCCCCTGGCTGCAAAATGCCATTTTTTAGTCAAGATATGTACAAACTACTGTGAAAGGAATTAGGCCGTTGCTGGGTATCAGAGCCCAAACGGGAAAGGCTGTTTCGCAGTTGGACTAAAGCGGCCGGTGTGAGGAGAAGGAGGAGATGAGGCTGCCTCACAGTGACCAAGCAGGGATAATGGGAGATGATACAAATGTGGAAACAGGAATTTGCAGTGGGCATTGTAAGGCTGGCAGCGCTTGTCTGAGCGGCCAGAACATGGGAGGAGGATTCTGCCTTTCCTCGTTGAATGAAAGACGCGCTCCAGGCGTTTGCCTGACCGAGCAGCTGTAGGTTTGCTGGCTCTTCACCCCAAGATCCTCTGTGCTATCATTTCTTTTTTTCTTAAATAGACAGATTATGACTATAGTGCATTTGGGGGGGAATCTTAAAAAAAATCTACATTCATAGAACCATAGAATGGCTTAAGCTGGAAGGGACCTCTGAGATCATCATCACAGTCGTCGTGTTATTAAAAGTAAGTGTCACCAAACTTTTGCCCATAGGAGTAGATATTGGTTACTGGACATGAACAGTGTCAAAGGAATTTTCCTTCTGATTAATGGTGTGGCAGCGAATAACAAAAGAAGCATTAAGGGTTTGTTGGGGATTGCTGTTTTCTTTGTACAAAACGGCAATTTGTCAGCAAACAACCTGGGGAGCACTTCACAGCGAAGCTCCAGAAAACGTGTTCAGACAGATAAACAGACCGCAGGTGTGGATGGGCTTTCCTGAGGGGTCAGGCGGCAGCGCTTTGCTGGGCAGCACGCAGAGGTAGGAGGTTTCTGACGAGTCTCTGATGAGGCAATATGTCACTTGCTGCCTCAAAGTCGGATCTGGGAGGCAGTCACGCCGCAGTCGTCACCGCTACCGCTTTTGAAAGATCCAACCAGCAAATCTGAGTTCATGAGCTGCCTCTGCAGCTAACACTTCTTCCTGAGGCCCTGCAGGCTATGTTAGCTGCAGCTTGTCGGCCGGATACAGAGAAAGAGACATTTTATACTTCAGCTTTGAAGATTAAACATGGGGCTTTTTTGCCTTTTCTGGTGTCCGTGTCCTGATAAAATCTCGTCATATACTGTCTGTTCTTTGCTTTTTTTCTTTTTCGATGAATTATGTTACTATATTTTCATCCAGCATGAGAAAAGGATCATTGGAAGTTCCATGGCTGAAATCAAGTCACTCCTCTTAATAAACTGTCACCCTAATACCCCAAAGAGCAGCAACAGGCAGCTCAGGTGACTGGCACAGGCTCCATCCAGTACTGGTCTGGAGAAACAGGAAAGCTTTACTCAGCATTACTGTGGCTACGCAGCCGTAGGAAAATCTTGTCCCAACGAGTGGGAAAAATATTGGCATGATAATCCATTTTCTGCCCTGATACAGAGATGTATTGGCAACACGTCCTTTTCACTGGGAGGTTTCGTGTCCTTGGAGAAGTTTGTTATTGCTTGATAGATTAACTTCAGATTTAACTTGATGCTAGTAAGTGTTGGTTGTTTCTGGTGCAGAAACCAGCTTCCCAGCGCTTTGGGATTGTAAAGGAAAAATGTTAGGAATATACTTGCTTCCCGAATTCTAATATGCCTCCTTTTTTATTGCAGAAGGTAGAATCTCTGTGGCAAACACAGTACTTGGTTCTTCTACAGGGAGTTTTCACGGAATACCTTGGAAAATTTCTCAGAAATGTAAGGTCTCGACAGCTGTGTCATGCCGAGAGGCACAGAGGTTGTCGGCTTCTTGGGTCTCATTTAATAATGCCACGTCCCTTACACATTCGCAACAGCCTGCTTGGAGAGCTGTTACAAGCCTTTAGGTGCCAGCTGGATCTCTCTTAGAAAGGCTGTACTTGCCAATTTTTGACGCAAAAGACTCCTTTTCAGTACGTTGGAGGAGTCCACTCCCCGTCTCCCAGAGGCATGATTAATTGGCCTTGCTTTGGTGTGACAGCCTGGGCACAGAGAGGAGAGCAGAAGCTGCTGAGAAGCCAGCACACCTTGTACAGACAACTCCAACCTTTATCCCTTCACATGTCACGAAGGAAAGAAAAATGGGGGGTTTTGTACATACAAGTTACACAGGCTCTTGGGGTGGGTTGGTAAGGTGGTTACAGACCTTCCACTGTACGTTTTTTTTTGTTTTCTGTAAGTTAAAACCCATACAGAATATCTTCTCTCTCTGTTCAAGTGTCTTCTGTCAGAAGGTGGTTGGACAGAGCCATGTGATACGGAATCCTTCTGGAGGACAGCCTGGCAGCATACCAAGGCACACATAATGCTCAGTTTCCAGTACCCATGGCTTGAAAACAGTTGATTTTTACCGTTAGATTGAGAAAAAAAAATGCATCTGCTGAACCCTCTCGCTGTGCCTTAGAGAGTCTGTGTTTGGAAGGTTCCTAAGGAGGTCTGAACTTAGCTGCACATCCTCCTAAGGGAAAATAATAATAGAATTATGGCTTGGTTTGCTTACTTGGTGATGATTTAATCCTTGTGGAGGTATAATGGGGGTGGTTTGGTCTATTTATTTAATCAGTCTCTAAGAAGTGATGCTTAGGGCACATTGATTGCATTTGTCTGATTATTACACTTCTAAAGATCCCTGTTCTACTGGAAGTCACCTTCCAGGAATCAAGCAGTACAATTTTTTATTCCTGTGAGGTAAACTGCAATAGTGTGAATGCCAAGCACATCCTCACGGACCCAGAGCTCTGTCAGTCCAGACACTGCAGCAGTTGTCAGAGCATAATTACATTAACTACGTATTCCAGCATCTATTCCAAGCCGAACCACTATATGTCTTTTTACTTTCATAGGACTGTTACATTTGCTCTGTGATGCTGCAACAGACTTAATAAAATCTTCCTCTTCTCACCTTGGGGCAGCTGAACCATATGTTCTAAAATTGCAAATACTTCTATAGAAAACTTCCTCAGCCTCTCTGATTTAAAAATCTGACATGAGAAATCTCCGATACCGACTTAGGAAACTTTAGCTCCAAAACATTTCTTCCTCATTCTGTTGACATCCTCCTGTGTGTAGTAATGGACAATACTAAAGCTATAGTCTATGAAAAGTTAAAATAATTTTTTTAATATGAGTAAGAATAGGTACTGGGCGGAAGGCGGTCTTGGGAAGTCCTCAGTCCCCACGTTTATCAAATTAGTGACTTTTAACAGATCAGCTGCTAGAGAGGTGACCTTGTGCCTCATTTTCATAGATCCTGTTAATTATTTGGAATCTATGTGAAAGGAGGATGCTCAGACTTATGCTAAATCTGAATGTGCATCTCTTAGCCTGTGTGTTCTCAAATGAAGACAAAGCCTGTGCCCTGTGTTTTGTCTATTAATGCTGGCATTTTCGTTCTGCTAACTAACGCTAGTCAAGAAGTTGGAATCTGGTTCCTCTGTTCTCTTGAATGAAATATGTGGAATATTGTCATTCTTGTTTGTAAAATAGAGCTGATGAGCCCTGTCAAAACTGAGTCATACAGATTAGCAAAGCATGCAGGGCCCTGCTCTGGTAAATGACAGTGGTGAAATAGCGTGGCTTTTTATTGGTATTCCACTGGTCTGAAACAAAAGAGCTATTGAGCAGGAAAATGAGAAAGAAGCTCTTACTCCACTAGGCAGACATCAACCAAGACCAATAGAGAGGCTTGATTGATAACCTGAGGTTTATGATCTTTTATTCAGTGGGGCCTTGAGATCTCTTGCCAATGTCTGCGCAGTCAGGGTCCCTCTGCTCTGCAGAGCCAGCATCAGACAGACCCGAGTGCTGCGGGAAGGAGGTGAGCTCGGAAGAATGGTGCTTCTGGATTTGTGGCAGGGATAGTCAGTGTAGAGAGGCCAAAGAGAAAAAAAAGAAAGAGAATTGAAATGGTGACAAAGCAAATAGGAACTGACTCATCTCACATTTTCGGCTGTCTAGTCTGATGGGTGTGACTCCATAGAAAAAAATATTCCTTTCACTGCCCTGAACTTTTCACTGCTTTTCTTTCCTCATCTGTCAGACGGGTACCAAATGAAGATACAGGCAAGAGATAATGATTCATCCAAACTCAAAGCCAGCCTCACACTGAGCATTTTAAATATTTAGGTATTTCAGTTATGTACACAGAATTTAATGAACTGTAACACAAACTTAGCTTGAAGATGCAGAGTGGAAACTTCCAGACAAAGGAAGTCCTATTCGACACCACACACAGATTCAGCCTGATGAGGTTTTGACACAGCACAGGTTAATTTTCTCAATTTATCGGTAGCTACAAGTACGGGAACTGTGAGATGGGATCAAGGCCGGGCAAAGTGAATTGTTGAAAATCTTGGTAGAACCTAATATCCATGGATCTGCTCTGCCCTTCAGGATTAAATGTCCTCTGATACTCCATTGCAAAGCATGCACATAGGAATTGTCAGTGACATTTCAGTTTAACAATTAAGGGGATTGCCAACCTGAGGATGATGAAAAAAAGCTGTCTGAAGCCACTGGTACCTCTGCCTACTGATGGTAAGAGATAAAGCAAGAGCTAAAGCCAGCAGAATGCAGAAGACAGGGTGCTTCATTTAAGAGACAGCCTCGAAAGCCTTCTCCAGCCTTGCCAAAAGGCCGTCCTTCGTAACTTGCAGGTTTTGTGAAAACAAACAAACAAGATCTTTTTTTTTCCTTTTTTTTTTTTTTTTTTCTGACAGGCTCTGCACAACACGTTTGGCCTGTCAGCATACACTCTTCGGAACTGAAATATGGCCTTCAGGGCAGCTATATATAGATTAAGACGCACCTTCCCTTGATCATATTTTATCTCTGTCATAACAAAGCAAGATTTTTACTGTTGAGTTACAAAATAACGTAGGGTTTGGGGGAGCTGTCGGTCTTTGTTGACAAATCTCTGCTTTCTTACACCAATGACAGCACCACAGTATGAATTAGGTGCTCCAAACTTGTTACTACTGTAATTAACTCTACTGTTCTCTAGGGTCAGAAGTAGCTGGTTTCTAACTGTTACGCTTGGGATGGACATCAGTGGGTGCAACAGAGATCCAGGGAGAAGAGCAGACCTCGCCCAGCTTCAGAACTCACAGGGCTATTGCAGAGCTGTTCAGCAGCCGGATAATAAGCCCCAGTTCCGTGCTAAGGCTGTTTGCTTTTAATACAGATCTAATGTGTAGCACTATCAAGAAATGCAAGTGATCCAACCATTACGTTTTCAATGCTTTCTATTTTCGCTACTATCCACTTGAAAGATAAGAGGAAAACATGCTGTGTGATAATGTAACTACATCTGGAACAACAGAAAAAAAATTCCCCTAGCTCTGAAATAGTGCTGCAGTATCTCAGATGGTAGGTATCTCTTTAGAGGAGCAGGTGCATATGGAAAGTCAAAGTCCAGCTACAGTTAAGTGTCTTTAAATCAACCTCAAATACAAAAAGTATTTAGCTCTAACTGAAATACTTAAGCATTACTAAGATGTATAAATTTATTTCCTATTGGTGTTCGTTTGATGGCGAAATAGCAGTTGGCGTGTAGAAAATATCTAGCACGTGAAATACAAAGTGAAATAGATTTTATTGAATAGATTTTACCCTTTGTTACAGCAGTATATTCCGTGAAAATATATTGCTCTTACCTATTAGCTGAGGGGTTTTTTTGATTTCTCAGGGTGAGCAGGGCAAGCAGATCTGTGTATGTGCGGAGTACTGCTTGCATTGGATCGCTGGGCAGGACTGGTGGCCCTGCACGCTGTTCTACACACACACTGGGCTAATTTTCACCAATATTCTTTTCCAACACTGAGAAGTCACAGGAACTGATGGGAAAGATTCTTGTGCTTTGCTTGAGGATAATCAAATGTGAGCTGTGCAGCTGATGATGGTACATTCAAATAGTGCATTCTGTCAGAAGGTGATGATGATGACCGGTGGTATATTGCTTTCTGACGTCTAAATGTTACCAGGAGATGGTGATCAGGTAAAAAATCACTGATTGCATCTGATGACAGAAAGGAGTGGGAGATGTTAAAGGCATGAGGCAAATGAGTAGAGGAAATGGGAGAAAGAAAAGCTGGCTGCAGAGTGGAGATGTATCATGGGCAGAAAAGCAACAGGGTGAGCACGTCCTGCCAAATAAAGTTGTATTCCAAAAAGCAAAGATAAACCCAAGTTATAGGTGAAGTAGTGAGATTGTGTTTAGTGTTCTTAGAGCCACGTGAGGTCTGTGCTGTCTCCAATGAAGAAACCACTGGAAATGAAAACCCCTCCGCTGCCCAGCCACAGCAGGGCCCTTGCGGGAAGGTGACGGGTGAGCAGAGAGGGTGGCACAGTGCTGCTCAAGCTCTGTGTTGGCCCTGAGCCCTCACAGCTAAACCCTGAGGAGAAGAACACTGTGTCCAGGGCTCTAACACTCTTAAGTCTCTGAAGTGTTAATTCCCAACCCAAATTCCTCATGGATGGTGCTCCAGGAAGAGGTGTGTTTGCAGTATGGAAGCTTTTGAGGGATCACTTATGTTAGCACAACCAACAGCACAAAGTGGCAGGATTTGACTTCCTGACAGGGTGTCATACAAAAAACCTCTGGGCCAAAGAGGTAATGTGGAGAGATGGGAACTAGAGATTGGCAGTGACAGGGGTCAGAGTTTCCCAGGTAAGAGAATCAAACGCAGAAGCCTACGGAGCATCCTGTTTCAGGAGCTCCACGTGGGCCACAGCTACGGGTTTAAAGAGCTTTCATTAGTCATTCTGAAGCGCTCAAGCGCAGATGATTCTTGTCTGGCTGACATTAAATCATTTCTAATGTGAGTAACTGCAGAGGACTAGTCACTTGAATAACAACTTACAATATTAGACCTTAAAAGTCTTACTGAAAGTCAAACTCTAAGGCAGTGAGAGACTGAAGAAACAGTCTAATTCAGGTGGTGCCCTGCAAACCAAACGCCAGTTTACAGCGAGACTGTAGGGTTAGGTGAGGACACAACGGGGCCCACAGGAATCCTCCCGAGTCTGTATAAAGGAAATCCAGAGTGACAGGGGCTGGTGGAAGGATGGGTGAAGTCTTAACGTGGCTTCCCACAGTGGCTGAGCTCCCGCAAGCGCCATCGTCACCTGCCCTTTGCAGAGATCAGTTGCACGTCCCAGGGGGAAGGTGGAACTGTCTGACAGAAGCTGTGTCCTTATGTCCTTCCTTTTAACAAAGGCAGTGTCACAAAGCCAAGGTTAGCTTAAAAGGAGGGAAAAATAAGTCATAATAGTGGTGTGTGTCAAAGTGGAGGGAGAGGAAACAAGGCCTTGTGGTTGACCTTTGAGTTGTAGTAGGAGTGATAATAGCGGAGCAGGGAGAGCAAAAAGGCAGACTGGTGGTTTGACCAGGAGGTTTTAGAAATCTGCCAAGTAACAAGCAGACATAAAGAAAATACGCTTATCTTGTAATTTAGCTCCTTTCACTCTGTTAAAACGTCCAGTGACGGATTCGGATTCTTCTACTTGGAACTAGAGAGAAAAAAAGGTCAATGAGTGAGCGGTTGGATGATAGGCGCTGCCCGCTGAAAATAACCCGGTACCTAAGTTAATAGAATGAAATGCTGTTTCACTAATAAAAATTGCATTTGCTAGCAGAAGAAAGTAAATAACTTCAGTGTATCAGCCTCTGGAATACACCCAAATATTGTTCTTTAGCTGAGGCATTTATCACACTGAAAGGATAATTCAAAGCAAGGTCTCTAAACATGTACGGGTTGGGTTTTCATTGACCTTATCGTCATTTATTATTAAGAATTGTAATGAATTATTATATTTAGAGTAGGTATACAATGAGAAACTATATATAGACTAAGAATCCGGTTTGGGTTACTGGAAAATACTGTAATAAATAAAAGTTATTAATAAAAAGCAATGTGCAATAAATTAGATTAGGTTGAAATGTAATTGTAGAGCTTTGTGGATATCGGGCTGAATGTAAAGTTACGTGTACTGGAAATTTAATGACTCCTGACTTTTGAAGAGGGCTGTGCTAATTAATCAATTGGTAATTACAACTGTGATTAACAGCTGTGATCACAATTGGTAACAAGTATTGATTAATTCCCCAATAATTCCGGCACGGCTTCGAATCAGAAGCGCTTTGCAGGATGCAGGGAGCGTGATTAACAAAAGCAATAATACAAACACCTCGCTCTCATTACAGAGCTGTCTTGGAGGAACAAGATTTGTGAAGGTGGGAAACCTGGCTACTTTTGCCAAGGTAGAACAGCATTATGCCCAAGATTGCCTTAATGAAAGAGAATTATTGGGGAAAGCGGATGCATTTTTTCATAATGATAAATTTGCTCCAGACTTCCAGTCATTACGTCCCCACTACTGAAATCTTTTTCCATTACAATAGCGTGCTCGTTTCGAACCGGACTCGGAAACTCTTTTTATTCCCATAAAAGATAACATTTATACACTTTCCCAAGTGCCATCTGAATAGCGGCTCATTATCTACTCCTACAGAGAACTACTAACGAAGGGCACGAGGAGATGAAATATGCATCTGGTAACCAAAGCTGACAAGTCCATTTTCTGACAACGCCTTCGATTTTTATTTCCTTTGTTCCACGGCCGAGCTGAAAAGAGAGCTTTTGAGAGTGTTTGCAAAAAAAGCAGGATTATGCTAAAATATCTATTCAAACCCAGTCTTAGTTTTATTTTGTCAGAAAGAGGTAGCTGTCTGTGTCATCTCCTAGCTAAGGCATTGACGTGTAGAGCAGGAAGCCAAGGCTCCTATTCCTTTACAGTCAGGACAAAGATTTTCATCTAAGGCCACCGTCGGCCAGGTGCAGAATGGACTTGAAACTGGATATGTGCATTCAGAATTTGTTCCCTAACCAGCATAGTATAGAAAGCTTTCTGGGTAGTGAAAAAGGGAAAAAAA
>VWZK01015554.1:93887-233872 GCA_013396935.1 Baryphthengus martii | reverse complement strand
GTAGTGAAAAAGGGAAAAAAAAAAAAAAAAAAAAAAAAGAAGAATCCAATACTACTGTGCTATTACAGTTACCTTGAAAAAGCTGCAGACAAAGAGAAAAATATTTTTGAGTATGTCATTTACTGCATATCAACTTTAGGCACCATTCTTTGTACTATGAATGAAAAGTAAGTATGAACAGTTATATTTCCCCTCTGGAAAACTACCAGTGACAGGATTTTTGAATTTTTTTTTTCAGCGAGTTTCTAGCACTAGGGAAAAGAAAAAAATAAATTAAAATCAAGAACTTCTCTCCCAACTATTTCTCCCTAGTTGGAAATTGTTAAAATTCTTTTTATTCCTTCAAAACACAGACAACTTTCTTTCCTAGAAAGTAGAATTTTCTTGCAGGGCAGACAACTATTCAGCCAGCTCTGCTCAGGAAACCTGAGTTCTGCTTTCACCGCCTGGATAGGTGATCACACCTCTCTTTGTTGCAGTTTCTTTATTTCTAAAACTATATCTCTAATAATCCTGGTTTATTTAAACTTTTTGGATCTGATATGCTGGAGCTGAGCTAAATACTCCTTGTACAACATCCATGGCACTCCATGTGGGAATATTTGAGGATCGATTCGGGTTCAGCAGCTTTAGTCTGACAACATGGGGATGCGATTTCCTCCATACAGATAATTTTCAGTGTTCTGGTCCTCTCAGAAAAGAAGCAAACAAAAAAAAACCTGCCCAGGTGAAGGATGATGCTTGCTTAACGTATGTCGGAAAGGTTCAACCCCAGCAATAAGAAGCGGAGTGAATCTTTGTAGGTATGAATTTCATTTTCCAGGGGTCCTCTGGAATCTTTTTCCTGTCATCTGAGGGATTATCACATCCTTTTCTGTATCATTTCCATCCATCTTGCACTGAAGCAGAAGTTTGGGGAGGATGAGGGCGATCACCTCCGTGTCAGGCGCATGCAGCAAAGCAGATAAACTTGGCCAAATCCATAAATCCCCTTAATAAAGCAATTTCATTTCCCTGCAACAGGTCGAATCAATCCGAGTGTGCTTTCGTATGCTAATATCTAGACACTCTCTCTGCAAGAAAGAGCTGTAGTAACAGGATCCTCACACGCAGCAGAGGAGAGAAGACAACAGATTAGGAGGAATTATTAGATCTGAAAACATCCCAATTTAACAAATCGTTTATACAGTTACCCTGTGGCCACCAATAAGTATTCCAGGCTGTGCTGGAATTTACCAGGCTTGAGACACCTTCTTATCTGTTACACCCAGAAAATCGGGATCAACTTCTTTTCTAGTAGGTGTATGTCCCTTGCCATGAGCTGATTTTATTTTTATTAATCGGATGGGGTACCTCATCCTGATTGGGATTGATTTATCCACATGGTATGTTGGGTACCATGTAGGAGGCACAGTGGGTTCAAATGCCTTCTACCTTTGCTCCAAGAGAGCTTCAGAGGACAAACCTGGCTCTTCCTCAGCAGGTGGCTGTAGGAAAGCAGTTACTATGGGAAGGCACAGAAGCATGTAGTGTGTAGAGGGAACCAATCTGATTAAAGCTCCGTCCAGAAACAGAACAGACCGTTTCAGACGGCGTTTCTTTCATTTGTCTTTTCCTAGCGTCACCAAAGTCTGTGCATTCGCGTTTGCTGTCTTAATTGTGGGTAATTAAAACCTCAAAATGTACTTTGCTCTTTACCAAGTGTGTAACTTTACTTATGAGTGGAATAGGAATACAGTTTGTTTAGCCTACGAGTGCCAAGAAATTGTAGTAGTGCTATGCTGTCTGTGTTAGAATGACACGTAGGCAAGACGTTGCAGGAGAACTTTTCTTTCACATGCTGATTTGAAAGAAAATGGGCCACCAAATGTTCTGTACTTTGCCCAACTCTTGCAGCCATTTGCAATGTAAGAAAAACCAATGTGAAAGAAAAAAAGAAAAAAGTGAGAGGACAGACCAAAGGCTTCAAAGGCAGCAGACATCAGCAGTTATGGAACCAGAGGACATAGAAAGGCCAGAGACTTGTCAGAAAAAAATCATGCACCTGTAGAGGTGGGGAGGTGTTTTGTAACATGTTTACACCATGGTGGTCACTGAACTCAGTTCCTGATGCTGCCTCCACTATGCCTATATCCTGTTTGTGACTTACTTAATGGTAAAAACCCCCCAACTTTATAATAATTGAACTCAGTAATTACTTAGTGATAGAGAAACACCAGGAGTGATGTTCTTAATCTGAAAGTATTGACAAAGTATTGTTATTTTCTAAAGCTAGGGGTTTATTCAGATAAATGTGATAACCAGAATAATATCTACTGCCAAACAGAGGAAGTTTGTGGGTGTCTTTTGACTGAGGGAACAGCACTGTGAGTCGTTGTCAATTGGAAACCTACTGGGAGATTCATGGAAATACCCCACCGAGCTTTCAGGAGATAGCACTAGAAGTAACAGTTTAATAAGGATGCTTTTCATTTTTATGGTGCTGTTCAGTAAAACCTTCTAATTACCTCACAACCATGCGGTTCCAATACACCAAACCCAATGAAACCCCTCCGAGTAATGCATAATTAAAATAGTCAATTGAATTAAGGAGTGACTTTGGGTTTCCTGAAAGAGTAGACAAGTCTGTGAACCTTCCACACAGTTCTTTAATTGCTGCGATGGTGACGTACGTTCCACTTATATGACTCCTTTGTGATTCGATGGACATTAAAATTCCGTCCTTGCCACAAACAAGAGTTGTTTTAGCCCCTGACTAGAACCTGTGGAAACATCAAAACTGAACTCCTTAGCTAGTAAGAATAAAGGGTACAGTCTAGAACAGGAATGGAGAAAGCAACCTCCCTTCTTTTGAAATTGTTGGCTAAAAATGTCGGTGTTGAAACACCTGACTGTGGACAACATTGACATTGACCATAATGAAACAGTTTAACTGCTACAGAAATGCACATTTTTTAAGAGGCCAGTGTCTCTAAATCTTAGATTTCATTTGCCTTTTCTGCTCTCAACGCAGAACTACAAAGGGAAGGTGAGTTGACAGTGAGGCAGCACAGGGACCTTCCTGACCTGGGCATCATCCCATGAGGGTCCAGGGTCAAGCCAGGGAGTCAAATCAACAAAGCAAGGCCAGGACGTGGCCGGGCAGGGGATACCTGTGGCAGAGCTCAGGCAAGGACCAGGGGGCAGGACGTGGGATCAGGTCCTCCTCCGGAGCCAAAGGGTGTGGAGGCTCAAGGGTGGGCTTCTCTCAGTGTTTTCTCTCGCAGTTTAGCTGTTTGCACCTCGAATGTCATGCCAAAATGTAGTTTGAGTACTTACAAAGATGGGCAACAACCCTAAATCAGCAATTTCATCCATACATTTATCCCTAGAAATAAGGGAAAATAAAATGAGCTTTTGTGACTTTATCTTCCATAATAAATTTCAGTATTGCTTAAGAGTCACCTAAGTTCCCATTTTAACTCGCTGGCGGATATTTATAGTCTTCTTTCTTGCATGAGCAGTTAGATAGAGATAAATGTCAATGATTTATTCTCTGTGTGACTAAATGATCATAATACAGCTTATTCTCCATGATACAGTGGCGTGTCCTACTGAATCTCCAAAGGGAAATGCATGTCCACAGAGCAGGAGTGAAGTCACACGCTCACAGAATCATTCTGGTCAGAAGACATCTCTTAAAATCATCTGCTCGTGTCCATTCAAGAAACAAATGCCCTGCGTTCACTTTCAGACACCATAACTCTCTAAACAATGCTGGTTTTCCTTAGAAATATTTGTTTCTTGGTTGTTTCCCTGTGCAAGGTTCTTAGGTTTCCGTACTTTTATTTCTGTTCTGAGTTTTATTCTATTCCTCACCCCTTTAAGAGAATTCCATTTGTTTTTTTGTCTCTGCTAGGCACCATCCAGCCTTCCTCTGGGAGAGCCTTCTTTGCGCTTCCTCGCACAGATGCCCTGGTTTTGGCTGGGACAGAGTTCAGTTTCTCCCTGGTAGCTGGTACAGGGCTGTGTTTTGGAATTAGTGTGAGAATAATGTTGATAACATTGATGTTTTAGTTGTTGCTACGTAGCTCTGATCCTAAGTTCGGGATTTTTTGTTTTCCTGTGCTCTGGCAGCGAGCAGGTGCACAAGTTTGCCTCATATTTATTACCTAAATAAATGCAAAAGAAAGCGTAAAATGGGACATGATATCAAGCAGGGTATTATTTTAGTAAGAAAAAGAATCCTTTTCACAAAACAGTGATTAAAAGTATTCAAGAACAACTTCAGCGCTGAACAGAGGTGAGCCGCTAAGACGTGTGCATTTCCCCCAAATTTTCATTCATATTTTCAAATGGATTCATATATTCATGCGCCTTCTCCGCTTGAGCTCACTGCCACATCCATGTGTGTAATTAAACTGAAGTAACATTAACTTCCAAGTTAGTTCCGCTGTACAGAAGCAGAAGGTGACGTTGACTGTGGGAGTACCGCTTGTACAAGCGCTTGTATCATCTCGGAGCAGAAGCAGGCGCCGTGTTACAAAGAGCAATGAACATACCTTTGTTTTACATGTGAGTGGGTGTAGAGATACACCCTATTGAATTCTTTCTTGTCTCTGTTCTCTTGCTTTCCTATCATGTTTGCAGAAGAATGAATTTGTATGAGTAATGTTAATAAGGAATTCTTGCTCTGTGCAGCTGTCTTTGGACAAATGTAAAAAGGCAAAGGAGAAAAAAAGCAATAGAAAAAAAAATGAATACTGGCAGCAACTGAAGCCAGGGTTTGTATTTATGAGATGTCAAACTGGCAGAATTACAGCTCGGAAATTAAACAATGCCTTGACTGGTTTGTGTCTGCTGGACTCAGAACGGCGTGCGAGGAGCTCCATCCAACCCCAGGGCAAGGCAGCAGCCTTGGAACACCTTCTTCTCTGTCCTGCAGATGAGCTCCTTCATCAGCCCATTACCCTCTTCAGATCCGCTGGCTCTGTTCCAGCAGGGAGAGAAGCACTGCTGGAGGAGGTGTTAGGCAGAGGGTAGCAGGGAACACAAACACAGCAAACGGAAAGAAGTGGAGTTGTAAACCAAGCCACGGAAGAAACCCAGGAAGGAGCAAAACGGTAGCTGGTTTACGAGACCATAGCGCAGGACTTCTCTTACGGCTCCAAGCCTTGCCTGCGTGGCGTGGGGACTGGGGTGATGGTATCAGCAAGTGTCACCTTTGGTGTCCTTTCCTCCCGCACGTACCCAGAGCCGTGACTCCGCTGTAGGGTCAGTACGTCATTCGTAGCTGGTTTTATCCTCTGTCGAGGCACTTCAGTTGAGTTCAGCTGAGGCTGCTCCCAAAGTAACACAAGCTAAACTGGAAACACAAAGGCTCAGGAGAAGAAGCGAGAGTTTTATCAGGATAACTCAAGGGCTTTATTACCCCCCTACCTTACATCATCAGAACTTTTTCTGTTGGCCATACCATCCTGAAAATGCCATGTGGGTGTGTTTCTTTGCACATTGTTGTAGCGTTCAGCATTAACATCGGAGAAGGATCCCAGGACACACACCACGTTTCCTCCAGGGCGTTAAGCGTTTTTACATCAACGATTTAGCTAATGATGTCACGCAGCAATGTTAACTAATTACATTTTTAATTAGTTTCTGAAGTTGAAGCAGGTTATGTTTAGAATTCACTTAATTAAAACAGGCAAACTATATTTTCATGGGCGTAGTGTAGATATTCTCAGAACTTTTTTTTCACTCTTTGCTCCACCACAGGTGGAATTAACAGGAAGTTTTTCAGTGCATTTCCAAGAAGAAAGGGCAAAATATCTTTTTCCTTTCTAACGATAACCAGCAGCCTCAGCTCCCTGCGCTTTTAAAGCGGGTAGGTAAGGAACGTTTATTCTTCAGCACAATATGCCACAGTGACATTTCTTATCATTACAACATTATAGGACTGGAGGGTCCATAAATAGTATTTGCCTCCTGCCAACTTTATTCCACGATAATATCCTTTTGATGCTGGAGCTGTGCACAGCTGAAAGAACCTCCGGGCTATCTCTGTACTTCCAGAAGTTGGTAAATTGTTTCCTGAAGAAAATAAATAAATACAGAAATAAAAAAGACTACAAAAAAAACATCCAAACCCACAACAGAAAGAGAAGTTACATTAAATAATTACTGCATTCATTTGGCTATAATGAAAGCAAACAAAAAAATTACTTGAAGATTACAAGAGAATCACAATTGGAGAATTTTGTCCCACTGATTCACTTCTCAATCTGTATAAATCTACTAAACTCCTGAAGATAGCCATGAAAAGCACTTCAGAATTTGGGATTTATCATTTAAATACTATAAAGCCTGCTTTCCTGAAATCCTGAATCCATATGGCTCTTTATGAAGGCAGTTTTTGATTTGCTTGACATCTTTGAAAATCAAAAATATTTTGTGTAAAACCTCTTTTTGTACTGCAACGAGAGAGACCTTTTAAAATCTGTTATTTGTCTTGATTTCAAGAGCAATATTATTTATCACTGTTTTCAGAAATGTTCAGACATCTGTTAAAGGAAAAAGGACAAGATTCATGTTCAAAAGTGTTCTCAAAGAAAAGACCTGATTGAAGGCAAATCCTGAAAGGCTGTAGTGGTGTGCGAGAGGCGAGAGAGGCGGCTTCGGCTGACAATTTAAAATAAACCCCTGCATTTCCTGCAAATATTCTCTCTCATTCCATTAAGTCTAGAAATGGCAGCTTTTTATTTTTTTATTTTTTAATTATTTTTTTTTCTCAGTGCTCTGTCCCCTGTGAATATTAAGGTGCCTTCTCTCATAAAACAGAGGAGCAGTGTCTTCATTCGTTGTCTCTGTGTTTGTGGCGGTAGCAAACCTGAGTGTCTTGGGGCGGCCTCGAAGCTTGTTTTCTACTCAAAGAAAAATTGCACAAGACAAAAAAATGCCTCTGAGGTTTAATTATCCTTCTTTGTTACCTCTCACTAGAAAGAAATGTACCGTAAGCTGTGAGTTCTTCCATGGCCAAGATACTTGTACTTGTTGCTTTCTTGTTGCCTCTGGTAAATAAGTCTTTAAAAATGAATTGTTCCTACTTCTTTTTTTTTTGCCCTGTACTCTCAAGAGTTTCTCTCTCGTGCAAATCTGGTGATCGAGCCTGGGGAAAACTTCATCTGATGCTCCCTACCTCTACCAGTTGATGTCTTCATGTCTGGTGCCTGATGTTTCTCTTACAGGGATGGAAGCCTCGCTTATGGAATCGTTTTCTGATCCCCAGTGTTCTCCATCAGCAGTTTCTTTCATCAGGCATCAAATTCTTCTTTCCTGCTTGGCTGCCTTACTTCCTCTTAACATTCTGTTAAAATAATAATAAAATAAGGCACTACATTTTCCTTGAATTTTCAAGTGGCAGCCTTTCGCCTGCCAAAACCAAGCTTGTTGGAAAAAAGCTTCCATCCTCTCATTTCCTGTGGAGTTGCCTGGGTCACCTTAGAAATAAAACTGTTAGAGGGGCAGTTTAGAACAAGCTATGTCCTCATTCTGTGATACTGTTGAGTGACTGGTACCTTCTGGACCTTCTCCATCTGGTACTTTTAAAATTTTTACTGATTTTTTAGCTTACTTAACTACACGGTTCCCAGCGGGCAACATTTGCTTCACCTGCATAAATGAAAAATGAAAAGTGGAAATCGACCCTGTCGCATCGTGAGGGTCTGATGTAGCAGCATCTTTCACTCCTGCTACATTTGCTATTCCAACTGGAATCTTTCCAATCTTTCTGCGCAATTCGAGGCTCTCGAGATTACTCCACATACAATTATATTTCCAGCAGCATTATGCAAGGGCCAGGTCAGAGGCCTCATTAATGGCCTGGAAAGGGAGCGGAGATCTTTGACCGTTTTTCCGGCTGTTCACGTAGCGTGTGACAGGGAGACGCAGACTGTTGCGTTGTGAAACTGGGAAGGGACTGACCTCGCGACCGGGATTTACCAAACATAATCGCCACATTTCTACAAAATAAATTCTGTGCAGATTTAGGAGGCATAAATAATGGATCTATGTTCTCCCACGGCTTTGCTGAGAGAGTACCCCACTGTATCCTGTGAGGTTGTTCTAGAAGGTTCTTTCTGTTATTACACAGTAGTAACCTTAAATATATCACAGTCACAGGCAACAGAAGTTGTAAGAAGTAACTTTCTGCTGTAATTTTCAGTCACACACATAATTTTAACGATGTATGAATTCATCATCTACAAATGTCTTAAGACATGCGGAACAATCGAAGAGATGTTAATTAACTTGGTTCAGTCATTTTTTTCCTGGTCGTACACTTGATTTTCTTCACCTGTAATGTTATAATGTAGAGATAAGGAGACATTTAAGGTCCTCAACCCACCAGAATGATGATGAAAGACTGCAGCAAGTGACAGCTTGTGCAGATTATAGCAGGAAAATTAAGGGCTGGGGTTTGAACCCTTTTTTTTCCTTTTTTTTTTTTTTTTCTTCTTTTCTTCCTCTTTGGCCAAGAGCTAGTGGGATCCTCTCCAACTGCTTTTGACTTAATTGGTCTTTCCGTACTTGTGGAATAATTTTGCTCTTTGCTGGATGGTTTCCAGCCTCTCCTGCCACAAGTGACTGAATTATATATGCTTGGAGGGAGAAATGAAAATGTCTGGTACTGTAAGAAACAGCATTGTGAAGAAAGGAGTTTCATCCTAGTGTTTATTAGTGTACAACATAGTAGTGATAACTTGTTTTGCTGATCAATGACAGGAATTTATTGAAGTGGAATGTAATAATGAAAGTTGTTGAGGTGGTTTTGTCCATGTTTCTGAGGCTGTTTGGTTGAATACAATTCACCACTGAACGGGAGAGCTGGCTGGGGTAGAAACAAACCAGAGCCCCGGGGGCACTACTTGTCTGGAAGCTTCGCAGCCTCATTGACGCTCGGCCCGGGGTCCTGCTCTCCTTCCTCGGGCAGCGAGGTCTGTGCGGCGGCCGGGAGAGGTTGCACCCTGCGAGGGGCCTGTGCCCTCGGGAAGAAACAGGTGAGGAGTCGGGGCCCGGAGGTCCCTGTGCTCTAGGGCGGGAGCAGGTGAGGGGCCGGGACCTGGAGGTCCCTGTGCCCCCCGGGCGGGAGCGGCGAGAGGCCGGGGCCCGGTGAGGCCTGTGCGCCTCGGGCTGGAGTAGGCGAGAGGCGGGTCCCGCGCAGGCCCTGAGGGGACTTGTCCTGGGGAGGGGAGCGGGGCCGAGCCGGGCTTCTCGGGCTGCCATGAGGCGCCTCCTTTGTGGCGGTGCGCGGGGCCTGGCGAGGAGCTGGCACGGGGCAGTGCCCTTTGGTGGAGGGAGCCAAGGCTTTAAATAGCCTTTTTCATTTGGTAGCTTCTGTTTCCTTAACCAAATGGCTTGGTTCTGTTGATTTTACAGCATTCCTCTCAGAGGGAAATAAATGTGTTCCAGCAACACTTGATATTTTAATGTTTCAGAGACAGTTTTTTTCTGGAGGGGAAGGGATAAACTCTAACGATTTCCAAGGTTTAGTATGACATTCTGCTACTTAGTGATTGCTTTCTCTGTTTATATAGTGCCTGGATACTCCACTGGTGGCTCAGGGACATCTGTCTAGCTGTGTAGTTTCGATCTTGCCTCGTGAGAATGGTGTTTGGCAGGGAGAGTCAATTTGCAAAAATGTGCTGTGTGCACTTGCTGAAGAACAAAGCAAGATACTGATTTCTTAAATTTAATATATTTTTTTAAGCCAAGCATAAAAGTTTAATATCTCTTTGGGACATTAATTTCAATAAAGGATGGGAGCCCAGTGAAATTAATGATGAGGCAAAAGGGAAGCATCCCGTAAATAATTTCTTTTCTTGATACTGTTTCCTATATGTTCTTCAGTATAGAACAGTGATTTTAGATGTCTTGGCTGGAAAAGGGCTTATAGTGACAGAAAAGAGTAGTTCTTTTGTATTTGCTGAGGAAGGTCATGCACCTGGACCACATACCAACTGCATCAATGGAAATACTTTTAATTTGTGGCCTCTTCTGTCGACGTTGTCTAGAAAATGTGGAATGGTAGCATGAGATCGAGAAAGAAAGATAAAAGGAGACCGTAAAAGAGGGACTGGTTCGAAGGTACGCTACGTACAAACACTTTGTACACCAAAGCAGATGAAGAATGACCTATTACAGTTTAATCAGGTTTGCTAGCAAAGAAATAGCAAAGGGATTTAGGAAAAACATCTAATCTGTATATCAAGGAACCTTCCCAACCACAGGAATTTTTTTGATTGTGGAAAACTTCAAGGTTTTTATCTCTGTAGTCTTTTAAAATTTGGTAACAACAGAAACTGTAAGTTTCGGATTTATTTTTGTTTGTTTAGGAAAAGTGATGTGTCCTTCAGTAACAATTTCCATGTTCAGTTTGTAGGTTATTTCTAAGCAGTTGGTTCATTTTCAGGGGTGCTGTCAATGAATGTGCTGGGCTGGGGGGTCTGACTGTAGTGTGTCCGTAGGTATTTCATTCCGCAGCAGCGTATGCTAAGATTTTGTGTGTGCTGATACCTCTGCTGGCTTCGGAAGAAGAGCATACTGTGAAAGCATTTACTGGCTTTCCAGTAACTGGGAAGAAAGGAAGGGTTTGTGCACAGGCAGCACAGGTTGAGAGTTAAAAGATCCAGTGGAAGACTTGCAGATGCCAGGGATCAGAACAGTCAAGGTTGCTTGTCATACTCTGTCAAATATCAGGTACAATGTGGATCCAGTCTGTCCTGGAGAATCTGCTCAAAGAGAATGCCTGGCATGACAACTTCTCTCAGAAGCACTTGTGACTTTGTATCCCTTAGGCTCACAGAGGAGACTATTCCTTTGATTGCTGGATGTGACCATCTGTCTTCAGTCTCTGTTGATGTCGACCTTCTGCTGATAAACCTGGACTAAGGGGTAAGTGGTGATTTGAACACAGGATGTAAATTCCTATAGGAGACCTGTTTCTGATAGGAGTGCTTTTAATCTCGCCACTCTCAGGCTTGTAGTCACATGTACGGTGTTAAAGTTTTACTGGGAAAGTAAGTAACCATGCAGGAAAAATTCCTCAATTTTGCTTTAGGCTAAAACTGGATAGTATCCTGGAAAGACTCATTAGCACAAGAAAGCCTCATTATCATACAACCAGAAGATTCCTGGACAACACCTGTGGGGAAGAAATTGTTCCTTCTCCTGTCAGGGAGTTGTGGAGAGCCAGAAGGTCTCCCCTGAGCCTCCTTTTCTGCAGGCTGAACAAGCCCAGCTCCCTCAGCCGCTCCTCACCACACTCCTGCTCTAGACCCCTCACCTTTCACAGTATCCACAGCGAAGACACCGAATCTTAATGCCGGGTTAGAGACTCAGCGGTTTCACCTGCTGTTTCATGAGTTGTCAGCAAAATTGAGTTCCATTTTGCTGTTACTTTGCTGAAGGGGGAAGTGCTGATAGAAGAAGAAAGAACCAAGGGATTCTATAGGATCAGCAGCACAGCTAGTTACGGTGTGTGTGTCTGGGTGCGTGGCCGTGCACATCATCTGCCTTCGAAATCCAACCAAACTATGCACAGGATCACTGGGGAAACAGAGCCTCATAATGGTGTTTTTACAAACTGGGTTTTACAGCTGGGCTTGCTCTTGAAAGCACAGAGAGTATAAAGTGTGTACAGTACAGGCTGCTGAAAAAGCACTAACTTTTGCAAAAACTTCCTAGCCCGTGTTAAACCTAATTTAAATAATTGTGGATTGAGTATCATCATTTTAAACTGGTATAAGTAAGTATTTTTCAAAGGAAAATACATGCTGGTGTCTCTGCATAGTATTAAATATTTAAAATGACCATCACTGCTGCAAATTTAGTGCTGGAAAATAATTTTACCAAAGCAGATCAAATGAGCGCATCGTGTCTCCCTTGTAGTAAATGTCTCCTGCTCTTTGAATTATTCACCACTATGTATCTATATATACATAAAATATACATGCAGGAACTGTACAAAGCAGAGCCTGGGTGAGTCTGTTGAAAGCATGCCTGGAATATGTTCTGTAATATCCCAAATCTCAGATCAAGCAGAAAGCAGCTCTGTGTACTCCATGGTAAAGAGTTTCCTGAAAATGACATTTGCATTTTCCGTGGAATGAGTAACGAATGCTCCAGGCTGAGGGGGAGGTGGGTGATGACAGGACCCAGGCTGTCTCGTGGGGAGAACCTGACTGACCTGGTGGGAAGGGAGCAGAGGAATGTTGTATCCTGCTCACCTGAGCCTCCTTGTTGTGTCAACAGTTTGTTGTGTAAAGCACTGAGATGAAAAAAAAAGGGGAAACCACAAGTTTAACTGGGCTTGCAAACACACCCCAGTCATCATTGACAGGCAGCGTTAGTCACTGAGGCGAGCAAACTGGTTTAAGAAAATTACATATGTCTTGTCTACGGTATGTCTACATGTTTTTACCCTATTTTACCTCTTTTTTTCGCTTGCTGGTTTTAATTTATCCTGATTGGAATTTACACTGTGAGCACTCATTCCATTTACTCCCTCTTGCTTTTGTTACTGCATCTTCCTTTCATCTTCAAAATCCCGGCTCTCAGGTTGCCGTATGTGCAGGATGCTATTGGGAGCTTTATTCAAGCTCCCCTCTTCCCCTTCAGTGCAAGAAATACGTTCATTTCTGCGAGAAGGTGCTTAGAAAGCTGGGAGGAGTGGCAACAGGAGAGGCCACCTCCAGTGGGTGCGATGTGGGTGGCGGTTACGGGAGGTTAGCGTGCTGTGGAAGCCTGGTTTTGTTTCTAAACCTCCTCCCTAACCGTAGCCCAGAGTCTTTAGGTGAGCCATCACTGGCTCTGCCTCACATGTCCTGGAAAAACATCTGCAAAGTATCTAATCATCCTGGTTTGGAATCAGACAGGTGATAATATTTCTTATATCTTGTAATGAAATTGCAGAGCTCATGAACATCTTTGAGGTGGTCGTGTACTTCATTAGGAGGAGCTACCTGAGCGTGAGGTAAACCGTTACGTTGCTTTGCAGCTCGTTTCTTTTTCACATCTGTTTCATCAGATTATTGTAACCCTCTGCCTAGGCCATTTAAAATTGAAATACAGCTTATATGAAACGAATCGTGCAAAAGGAAGGTACTTTCTGCTAGCATTCGGAAATGGGATAGACTCGTAGCTAGAAGGTTTAAGTACCAGGCCTTGCAGAAAGAAGTCTCTTATTCTTGGGCAGTAACACAATTTTTCCCGAAACTACAGGGTTTGTCCATGTTTTAGAGATATTCTGATCCTCTGATAGAACTTTGAAGCCTGAGGTTTGTCAACCGGTGGACACTGAGGGCTGGAGAAGTAATGCTGAGGGGCTGTTCAGTGCATCTGAGGAGATAATCTGTGCTTTTTTGTATCTGTAATCCTACTGAAGGTGACCTTTCTGTGCCTCAGTTTCCACACCATAGAAAGAATCATAGAATCGTAGAATTGTCAGGGTTGAAAGGGACCTTGAAGATCATCCAGTTCCAATCCCCCTGCCATGGGCAGGGACACCTCCCACTAGAGCAGGTTGCCCAGAGCCTCATCCAGCCTGGGCTTCAACACTTCCAGGGATGGAGCTTCCACCACCTCTCTGGGCAACCTCTGCCAGCGTCTCACCACCCTCATGAGGAAGAACTTCTTCCTAATGTCCAATCTAAATCTCCCCTCCTCTAGTTTGGATCCATTCCCCCTTGTCCTATCACTACCCCACATCCTAAAAGAACGATGGGAATGACTTTACAAATCAGCTTGAGCAGTGGTAAACAGAACTCTGGAGGCGCTGCTGTTACCAGGTTCTGCTGTGCTAAGGAGCAAGACAAAGCTGCTTTGACTTTGATGGGGAAGCTTCTAGATGGGAACTCTGAGTTGCTGAGGGCTGGTAATTAACTGGTGTGTTTTCGGCAGCCTGCTGCTCCCGTAGCTCAAGCAGACGGCGCTGTCAGGAAACAACTCTAGGCTGACTCCTTGAAGCAAGTGACAGCCTTTCCCTGTGCATAGGATCCGTTTATTCTTGGCTTCGGCCGGCAAATCTAATCTGGAAGGAAAGATGGATAAACTCTCCTGGTTTGTGTAATCTCTTGTAACTGTGCTTTAAATGGGGCAGATGTCACATTGCCATGCTTGTCACGCCGTGGGTGCGTGAAGCTTTGTGGCCGGCGTGCCCGCGTGCTGCGGCAGCGCAGCTAGCGGTGTTAGTAACACCCTGCCCAAGCAGCCTCACGGTGGAAATAACAAAATTGTGAACAGTTGCGAAGTGGAAATAACAAAATAGCCTTCGCCCCTGGCAGATGTGTGAGAGGCCAGCCTTTTCAAATCGGTCCTGTTTCACATGACTCAACGGGGCTGCAGTTCTAGCCCTCTTCATTTCCTGCTTTTCTAGGGGTTACCAGTAGAAAGGTGCATCGTAAGAAGCAGGGCACGTCTTGAGGCCTTTTCTTAATCAAGGAAGAGAAAGTCGTATTCCCCCCAGAGCTACAAGCCAACAGGAACATGCTGACCTTGGTGGCTCTGAAAAGGAGTTTGGGTAATACCACAATGACTCGATTTGGCTCATTCGAAACTAACTCAGTATCAGCCAAGACTCTTGAGACCACATCTAGAGCTACGATGGTCTGTCTGATGGGGGTATAGAGGTAAAAGGATCTTCTGTGCCATCAGAGACACTGACTAGTGACAGGTAATGGTCAGAAACTTTTTAATGGAGAAATGTGCTCCTTTATACTTAGTCCTTCTTGGTTTTTTTGATCCACATGAGTTTTGCGGCCGGCTGGGACTGGTGGCATCGGAGTGCAGGAATACCAAAGGAAAGCAGAAAAAGCCCAAACCATCTAAATGCAGCAGATTCATTCTGACTCAGCAGGCTTGAAACCAGCGCTACCTGTGTCCTGTTCAGCCACAACACCCCTCACACCGGTAGCCAGATGCCTTCCCCGTGTCCCCGTTGCGGATGAATCAGCCTAAGGCAGACCTTCTGAGACAGGCCCTCTGCACTCAGTCTGTGCTTGGATTCCGACTGTCTGCTCTGAGAGGTGTCAGGCAGCTGAGCATCAGAAACAGCTCGTGCTGGCCTTCCTCACCGTGGGCAGGTACCACATGTCACCTTCACTTTCCCTAATACAAGGAGACAATGTCACGAGGAGTGTCTGTGAAGATTTACAGCCCATTGAGATCCCTTTTTTCTCTTTCCCAGGAGCTAATGTAAGCAATAAAGTACACGAGCTCCTGGAACTACATAACTCTTTTTGTCATCTGTGTCACTTGGATTCAGTCTATCCCATAGTAGGTGACAGCAGTGTCTGCTATCGTGTGGTGAATGTTCCAAAAAAACAAGCATAGCTCTCATCTCCTCCCTCACCGCATCCCGGCGCGCAAAATCACGTCTTGGCGTGCTAGGAAGACAGGTCTTGCAGATACTTTCATCTGTTTGTCTTACCTCCTCATTTTGGAGTTTTGTGAGCTAGTTTTGCTGCTTTTGCTTTCGTGCATATTTTCTGGTTTTCCCTTCTTTCCCTTTTCCACTCTGCAGATACAGACGGGGCAAAGTGCTGTCAAGTCATCTAATTCTTGACAGCATCATTTCCTTAGGTCAAAAGCAAAGCAGCGAAACTGTGAGGAAAGGGATATTCCCCTCCTTTCCTTAATGGCAAAGTGAAAGTTCCAAAGAGATTTGTCACTTTCAGGAAATAAAAACTTGTGATGAGTGTTTATATAACTTTTGATCTAACTTATTTCAGTGGGCTTTTTTTTTTTTTTTAAATATTTGTCAGTGCTATGACCAGAATAAACAGCCTTTTAATCTTCGTGTAGGTTGCAGGGTCACAATCCCATGTGAGATTAGTGGGGATGTGTGAAGAATCGTTCGGTCATCCGCTAGTGAAAGCTGGGACAAACTGGAAAGTGTGTGTGTGTTCTGTTTCTTTGGGGGCTTGGACTAGATGACCTTTAAAGGTCCCTTCCAACCCAAAGCAGTCTATGATTCTTGTTTTGCTGAACTGGAATGGGGTGCTGCCTGTCATAAATATGTTTCAGTGAAAATCAGAAGAAAGTCTCTTTATTTAGCGGGAATTGTGAAGGAGGAGAATGATGCTGGGGAGAAGTTGGTGACGGTGTGGCAGATGTTGGCGTTGCCACGGCGCAACTTGGTTTGGGAAAGTTCCTTTCTCTCCTCGTTGTTTCTGCAGAGATTTGAGTAGCTACTTTAGGTGACCAGGGCTTTGCACAGGACTGTGCAGGCTGACAGGTGATGGTGCAAGAAAGGTTTTCTGCATCCATGGTGGTGTTTCAGGTAACACTGATTAGTTAGGTGACAACACAGCACATTTATACAGGAAATGCCATCAGGGGAAGTTATTCATAGGGCTACACAGCAGAATCCGTGATCCTTTCCACCTGAATTCACGCTTCGTGCATTGTCCAGAGTTTGGGCACCTTTGCTTGTATCTGAAGGGGAAGAAGCAGAGGAAAAAACCACGTTGCTGCCCGTAGATGGTGAGTGGGTGAAGGAGGACGTACGTATACGATGACATCTGGACAGATGTTATCTCAATACAAGAGCCCAATGTAACCGGTTGCACCAATTGTCTGGAAAAAGTGCCTGGTTTTGATCTTTTTTTCACAGTCTGGGCTTAAGAAATTCAACAAGAATAAGATGCTTCAAGGTTCTTTTTGCTGGATCTGGAAGACTCTTGAGAATACTTAATTAGCCAAGTCTATTCTCTGGCCTTTTAAAGTGCACCAAACTAATAAACACTTGTGAAATATTTTCCTGCTGTAATACCTGCTCTTCCTTCTCCCTGGCTGTGTACAGATCCTCTGCTGCTCATTACTGTGTTTGCCTTCAAACAAGACTGACATTTGCAGCAAGGGCTGAAATGTGAGATTTTCTGAGATAAATCTGTGTCCAAAAAAAACCCCCAAAGCAACTAGAAAGTATTTAAATTAGAAAAATTTGTGTGCTATATGCTTAGCTAATTATGTCAGGAATTTTGTAGGGTTTCTTTTTGATCAGGCACCAGCTAGAAAGCTGTGAGCTACTGCCTTATTTTTCCTTCTCCATTTAGCACTTGAAGGAAAGGAAATTACAGTTCTAATTTTGCTTTAATTTTATTGTTTTTTTCTTCTTGTACTCATAATTAATACGTTCTGTACTGCAAGAGGGTGAAATTATGTGCTCATTATAGAATTAATTAAAGTCAGATTAAATCGATTCCCCACAACCATCCCTGCTGTGATAACACTTTTTTGGGGCCTTTTGCTACTAAATCATCATTATATCTCTTATTTCCTCTGGAAGTAGGTAGGAACTTCTCCCTTGTCCTAAGAGAAGAAATGCAATTGCATCTATTTGTTTTCAGTTCCATTAGATCTACTCAGTGTTTCTGTCTTGCTTAGGATTTGGAAAATTGTGTGAGTCCACTTGAAAGTCAACTTTTTCCTGAGTTTTTTTTGGGTTGATTGTTTTAGTTTTTTTGTTTTTGCTTTAATTTTATTGTTTGATTTGAAATTTTTGATTTTTTTGATTTGAGTTTGGGTTTTTTTGTGGTTGGTGGTGTTTTTTTTTTCTCCATTTTTTTCCTGACAGAGTTTCTGCTGTTTCAGAGCTGTTTGATCCTACTGCCAGGAATACCTCAGTGTGCTATTATTATATCATGTAACTCGATAAAGAGCATCCCTCAACTGCTCACCTCGACCTCTCCGCTCACATCTCCCCTCTGTAATTCCTGGGTGAAGTTTGTGAGCCTGCACCAAACATCTCACTGACTGTTGAACCTTTGGTCTACTCACTGCAGGGAGAGAACAGTCCTAATTTCATTGGTTTACTCCGAGCACGAACAGAATCTACTGTGGATTATTAAATCATATTGTAGTAAATGTTTATCCTTTACAAGACACCCAAATGAAAAAAAAACAGGGAAAAGAAGATTAACATTCCCTGCAGAAATGTAAATTGAAGCACTGAGGTTCTTACTTGCCTCCAAGACTGAGAAAAGACTAAAAACAGAATGTGTAAGTAGTGTGTCTGCTTTTAAAGTGTAGGCAGTGAGTACTTCCCATGATGTGATGCTGCAGACAGAAAAGGGAAGACCAAAATTCTAAATGTGGTGTGCCTTACCGTGGGTGCTGCCTGCTCTCTGCCTCCTGGGGCGGGAGCTGTTCCGTGCGCACGTGGAGCTGTGCCTTCCCAAGCACGATGATGTTTCCAGTAGGACAGAATCATAAGGAATAAAGATAATAAACTGAGAATTCTTAGAATATTAAGTTAAAGCCCCAGTACAATTACCTGAAGTTCTTAGTGAGTAAAACGCTTTTTCTTTTAATCAATTCATTTACTGTTTAATTAATTAAAAACTGTCTTAAAAATATTTAAAGGGCTGTTACCTGCTGCAGCATTACCAACCACTTCCCAGCTGTGTTTTTTCTGGAGCTGTTAATGCAGGGAAAGGGTCTCTGTTCTCAGATGATTACATTTGTGCAGTATCCGCCTTCTAGTTGACTTGAATATTTTGTTGAAGGTGCGTTTCTTCGCTTTTTGTCTTTGTCTTCTCTGGGCTGAACTTTATGTCCTTCTTAATAAGGAAGTTACTCTGCTCTGCATTTGCCAGGGGACTCGTGGAGGCTCATTGTGTTGTGTTGAAGTGCCTTTTCTGTTAGAACAGCAGATAGCCACCTACTAATTAAAGTAAATGGCACACATTAGGGTCTCCAGGGTGCTTTGTTTAGGCCAGATTGATACTTCTTGTGCGGCTCTTTCTCCCTTTTGATAAGGAAGGTATTTGTGCCCTTCATTTCCTTCTGTAGCCCGTAAGGTTTGTTGTATGGACTAGCACCAGACCGTGGGGAGATCGGTGATCTTTGAACTGTCGTCTCATTTCTGACACGGGTTTGCTGTGTGGCAAGAAACTTCCATTTGAATTGGTAGCTTTGAATGCTCATTAGTGTTAAAATAAAAAGCTACTGAGATGGAATTCTAAGATGTTTACATATTTTTGTAGAAATCATCCTAAAATCAGTGTGCTAATTAAGCATCCTACTTCAAGCTTGCTCAGCTACTTTATATATTTTATTCTTATTTATTTTTATTCTCTAACACTATTAGAATCAATGCTGTGGTACTGCTTTCCAGCTACTGAGTTGCAAAAATAATCCTCCTTATTAAAATGGTTTTCCCAGTGAGGTTACTAAGGTGATGAGCCAGTTTCATCTTCAGGATTTTCATACTTCCCACACTGCTGTTTCAGAGGCAGATGTGATAGAAGATGTCATGAGTTTAATAGGCTTTTTGTGAGAAATATTAGTTAGAGGTGGCAAGGTAGGTGTATTGTTAGTCTGTCAGTAAGTACTACAGACCTGTTGATAACTAAGTTTACTTCAAAGGTAGATTTAGTATTTGCTTCAGGACATTAAAGAACTGTGATGAATCTGACCTATTTCTGAAAAATAACTTAAGCCTGTCATTCAATAACTTAGCCTAGATGGCCATAGGAGTTTCTTACTGATGTGACTGCAACTAGAATGCTGGGAACTCTCATTTCTCGCTAGCTTTCAGCATCCTCACTTTGCAGACAGGCAACTGAAGGCCAGAGCTCTTTGCTCATTCCAGCAGGAAGCCGGTGGTGAACAAGGACTTCCACGGAGATTCCCTTATCCTTCCATCTCCCAGCATCTCACATCAGTAAGTGCAGGTGTCCTGAAAAAGAACTGCCACTACCATTAAATACATTTCTGTTTATTAGTCTGCCTTTAACTGGCTGTGACGCAGAAATGTTTGAATTTTTAAGTGCTACAGGATAAGCTGTAGCTTGGAAACGCCGATACCCGTTTTCTAATCCTAACCTTTGTGTTTCAGAAAGCAGGAAAATCTGGACACTTGCAAGATTCTTAACTGATCCCAACTCTGTCAGGTCCTGATGGCGACTCTTCCTCTTCAGCGTGCTTTTGCATTTCCCCTCCCACCCCTTGCCAGAAAACTACTTAGTGAATCTTTTCTCTATCGCTAGGCCAGGAGACACCTGACTGCAAAAGCCCCTGGCTGGATTTCAGAATGGAAAGAAATATCTCCGTGCCAGCAACTCATCGCAGTGCAGAATGAAAGCAAAATATCACACTGTCAAGGTAGGGAGGGCTAACAAGTCTTCTAAACTTGCATATTGAGATTTGTATTCTCTTCTGATGTGGGTACAAACGTGTCTGACTTGCTGTTCCATGTTCGGGTGATCTTGATGAGTGGAGCTAGTTGTTCCACCGCTGTTGGCTGTTTGCCGGTTGCCTAATCATTCTTCATAAAATGCCATTGCCCTTTTAGTCTTTGAAAGGATGCTATCAAGTGTAACTGTTGGACTCACCCTTGAAGGTGCTGCTCTAAAGACTTGTAATGAACAATACAATATTAGGTGCAAGAAGCATCCGAGCTGCTAGCAGCAACGGCGTCAAGAATTGGGGAGCTTTTAGTTTTTCTACTTTCAAAATGATCGAACTCTTTGGGCCGAGAGGGAGGTAACAAAGCTTTTCTCCTTTCTTCCTTTTCTTCTAGCAGTATTCCGTGTCGATTTTGCTAGACCTAGATGGTTTGAGGGGGGGGGAAAGGAAAATAGCCTCAACAGGCTGAGGACTAAAGGTAGGATTTGGGTTGTGTTTGTACTTTTGTGGTGCTAGGGCACGGCTGAGCCTTGGCTTTTCATTTAGCCCTTTGGACACAGTCAGAAAGTTCTCCGAATTAAGGTGTACTAAGGAGATTACTATAGATCAATCCTGGAAGAGTTACAAATAGTTCTGTAAGTGAGTGCTGGTAGAGAAAATAAAAAGGCAGATCTCAGAAGAATTTAGCTCTCCTCTTCAGGAGATCAGTGAAGCCTTCCCTTCAAGAAAAGGCCCTTTTATTCAGGGGTTACAAGGCAGGTGTGAAGCGAGTCAGCAGAAGGCTGGAGAGGCAGACGAATACTGGTCAGTAGATTAGGAAACCAAAATATGCACAGTAGTTAAACAGATTCTCCAAGGCCTTTGGTCCATGAGGAATTCAGGAGAGTTGATGTCGTTAACCACTTACCCGGACAGGAAACTTGTGCCTGCACAGATTCTATCTCTTTATTTCAATAACAGGCCAGGGTTTACAGGTGAGCTCTAAAAGTTTTCAAGGAAAAAAACAGATGTAAGGAAAAGGCCTCACTTGACAGCTCTGTGAAGACTACTCAAACCTGTCAGTAATTCCTTAGGAAATTTAATGCTAACAGCAGTAATTAGCTCAGCCTAAGTCATTTTTCCTCAAGTTGTTTTCTCTTACAACATCTCCAGCCATAAAAAGGATTGTTTTAAAAACCAATCCTTGCATCTGCTCTTTATGGATTTTCTGTAGCTATAATGAGCTTGCTGTTTTGTATGCACCCATGTCTTCTGGGCATTAGCCTCTGGATGTGCGTAGCTGAACAGTTAGTCAACATCTCCAAAGAATATAATCGTTGTATCTTCAAGGTCATGGTGAAGGTATTTTCAATGGCACTTCCCTCCAGTGTAAAATTCTGTCAAATAAGAGGCTTAGAGCTTATCTTTTCTGTTAATATAGTTATATTCTTTTTGGTCCTGTCTAGGGATTGACCTTGGTAATCTAACTTTCTGGGAAAACTGAAGTGTATTGTCTTTATTCTCTTTTCACCTCACATATGTCAGTTCCAGAAGTTGAAAAAAAAACAAAACAAAAGGCAGCTACTTTTTAAAGTAACAAAGCCTTGCGGTCGCTAAAGAAAATCATCAGGAATATCTCATTAACTTCTGAAGGAGCTCACTGGCTTTGTAGAAGTTATATGTGGACAGATTTTGGCTTCAGATACTGAAATCTTTCAGATTTCAGAAACTTTCAGATAATGAAACCTAAGAGTTAGCCTGCAGGTATATATAAGTAACAGGGTGGCTTTATCCAGAGTGCAGTATCCCACAATAATATCTGACATTTCCAGAGCACATTCTTGATTTATAAAGCCTGAGAACACCTCAGGAAGGTAGGAGGATGTTAATCTCTCCATTTTTATGCACTTAGAAACTAGGTCATTCATTCATTTCATGAAAAGATTTTCCTTCTCTTTTGTTCCACAATGATGCACATTTTTTTTTTTCCCAAACTGTCAGTCAAACCAAGGTGTGAAGACCACACTGCGGGACAAACGGCGTATAAATGGATTTTGTAAATAGATGGATTTTGTAAATTCTGCCCTACTTATGCAAACCTGACAAAGAAGAGGCTCCTAGGTGTGGTGGGTTTAAACACAAACAGATTGAGGATCAGCTTTGGAGCTGCCTGGCGGTCGCAGCCACCTTCAGCACGTTGCTTTGGGAAGTTAAAACACAGCAGAACTTTTCTTACCCGGGATGTTAACCCCATTTCGCTGCAGAATGGGCCAGAACTCGGGAGTGTGGGAAGTCAAGACATGTGCAAATAGGTGCTTTTAGCAGCGTTTCACAGCTCTAACTCCAGTGCTGCTCTGTGCAACAGTTCGAGAAGCCCCAGGGCTGCCACGCTCACAGGAATCAATACACATCAGCTGGCTGAGAAATAGTTGGTAGGTTCTTATCTTAGCTCCGTATATGCAAAGTCAGATGAAGGTGACCACGTGGGCAGCTGTTCTAGGCACTTAAACAATTCTTTCCGTCGTAATATTTTATTTTCGTCAGTGAGAGACTTAACGTGGGCATGCAACTGTTCCTCTGCCTTTACAAGAAGCCACCAACATGTAGCAGAGTCATTTGGGATTTCCTGCTCTTGTCTCAAGTTGTCCTTAACAAAGGCCGTTCCACCTCAACGTTAGTCGGGCCGTGCGCGTAGCATCTTCCTTCCGTTAAAAGGACCGAACCTTCCTGTCACTGTTTAATCACTGCTTTGACATCAGGGTGGCCAGCTCACCGTCCCGATAGGACTTGTGCACATCTTGAAGGAATTGTGCTCCCTTCTGTGCTCTCACTAAAGAGGATCGGAGCGTGGCTGCCGGTAGAACAGCTGGTGACTTCCCAGGCTCTCTCCAGAATATTGGCGTCTTGAAAGAATCCCAGTATGCCCAGGAAAACTTCATGTTACGACAATGAGTACAAACAACTGTCCCCTTTGTTCTTCCCTCTTCCACAGCACGTAAGGGAATAGGTGTGGGGTGCTGGAACATCTCATCTGCAAAGGAAGTCCTTGACCAGAAATGTCAAGGAGAGAAAAAGCCAGATTTTTTTTTTCCTTCTTCAATATTTAGCTTTGAGAAATCCTGTCATTTCAGAGTAAGAGATTAGCAAGGATATAAGCCATCTACTAATCGAGCTGATAAGATGCCTGGTGGATATCAGAGATAAACAGCTTTATTGTGTGTTTATCTTGTAGAAAGCCTAAATTTTATCCTTACTGTCTTCTCTTTCTACATTTATCTTGGGGTTTCTTTACAGATCAGAAGTTTATTGAAAGCTCAATAAGGAGGCACAGTTCCATCTCCTGCTGGGAACTTCTTGGCCTATCATTAAAACCTGTGAACATACAAAGATTAAAGGGGGGAACTGAACAGAATCAGTGGAGTTCAGTCCATAAGGAGCCAGAGAAGAGCAGTGTAGATTCCAACACTTGAAGGACAGACTCTGAGTGCCACCAGCTGGTGGGTGGGCTCAGCAAGCCTTTCTCCCTGGTGCTCCAGGAAAGGTATTTTGAGCTCTGGAAAGTGCTGCTGATGGTATAATGGACTGTAATTTAAATCATTCTTGCTAGGGAGAGAAATGGAGCCATCCAGGGACAAAAAAAGCTTCGTTTTTATACCCACCCCCACGCTTCTGAGCCAGCTGAAAACTGTGTTCCTGGGGTTTACACTCCATCATATGACACTGTCCTTAAAAGTTGAGGCAGGTTAATTGGAAAAGTAAGGCAGCATCTGGGGAAATCTAGAGGCAACAATTAATGTGTCTTAAAGCTGCTGAACATCGTGGAGAGAAAACTCTCTGGTAGTTGTTAGTTTATTGCCTTTCTGCCCTCTTTTCGTTAGAGCAGGGCTCTGGGTGTTCCACCAGGGCTTTTATCCCCCTCGTTCGGAGCCCCAGGAGGGCACGGAACCATTTCCCGTGATGTACTGTGGAGCAGCCGTAACCCCCTTGAGGTGGCTCCGAGGGCTGGAGCAGAGACAAGGCAGACCCATTTTCACCAGAGTTCAAGGGCTGGCGGATGAATTAGGTGGAGTAGCCTCCTCTTGGACACTCCTTCAAAAGGCAAAATATGTTGAAGTCAAGTCTCTCAACTCTAGCCCTTAGTGGCCCTGTGTATTAAGCAAATAAATGTTATTTTCCTCCTGAATCAAATAAGTAAACCCGAAGTACCCGGGTGATACAGGGTTGGGTGATGTGGGATCGGACTTTAGATTTTCCAGGGTGCCTCATAACGACCCCGCAGTTCTGGTGCTGCTTCTGATGGAGCAAGACGACAGCCCCACGGTGGTGTTCGTGCCGTGCCGACCCTGCTAGTCGAGCAGGAGGGATCGTGTTTGTTTTCCCAGTGGATACAAAATTTTCCCAGCTCGTGTCTCACAAAGCCTTGGTCAGCAGCCGCGCTGCCGATCCAAGCTTAGCGCAGGAATTCTTGCAGGGTGTGCAGAAACGCTCGGAGCCAGCGGGGCGCTATTAATATTTATACTTCGGGTTTTATGTCTCGCTACTTTTTCCCCTCCTCTGTTGAAGACCTGTCTTCTCACTCCACCAACTGCACCTCTGCTCCTCCGGGTGCGGTGCCTTGGCGGATGCAGGCGGCGCTCCCTCCCAGCCGGCTGCACGCAGGAACCGCTTCAGGAGCCGCGATCCAAGGGCGTCCTTTGTTCAATTAAACATCTCCTCCGATCGGAGCTCTGTTGAATTCCTAAAAACGTATTTGCTTTCTCAATGATTTCTTAATTCAATCGCACGGCCTGGAATTTTCTTTTCTGAGATGAGAAGGCTCTTCCTCACAAGCCCCTTTGAGCTCTGGGGGCTGTCCCAGTTTGTTCCAGCTTCACTCCTGCTCTTTCCAATTAAAGTGCACAGTGCTTTTTTATTCCTTTCATGGCTCTGTTTTCTGATGCTGGTGCTTCACATTTTTATTCTTAAATTTGCATTTCTCTTACGTTTTTCTTAAAAATAAATAAATCCATAAATGCTAGAATTATAGAATCATTTAGGTTGGCAGAGACCTTTAAGCCCCTGGAGTCCCAGCATTGCCCCATCCCTGCCAGGGCACCACTGAGCCCTGTCCCTCAGCACCACAGCTCCATAGCCTGGAAACCCCTTCAGGGATCAGGGGGACTCCAGCCCTGCCCTGGGCAGCCTGCAACAGGCCTGGACAATCCTGCAGGGCAACAAATTGTTCCTCAGCTCCAACCTCAACCTCCCCTGGGGCAACTTGAGGCCTCTTCCTCTTGTCCTGTCGCTTGTTCCTTAGGAGCAGAGCCCGATCCCCCCTGGCTCCAAGCTCCTGAATGTCAGGGAGTTGTGGAGAGCCAGAAGGTCTCCCCTGAGCCTCCTTTGCTCCAGGCTGAACAAGCCCAGCTCCCTCAGCCGCTTCTCACCACACTCCTGCTCCAGACCCTTGCCCAGCTCTGTTGCCCTTCTCTGGCCACGCTCCAGCCCCTCCAGGTCCTTATGGGAGTGAGGGACCCCAGACTGACCCCAGGATTCAAGGAGCAGCCTCCTCAGTGTCCAGCGCAGGGGAATGATCCCAGGTAACTATTGCTTTGAGGTATTAAAAGATCTTTCTAGGCAAAATAGAGTCTTTAGTAAGCTGCAGCTCTTCAGTAGTCAAAATCACCACATGTGGAATGTTCAAAACAAAATCCACACAGTGCCTTAGCACCTTCTTTGAAACACTTTGCTCTTCCCCTGGCTTTTAGTCCTTGATAGGGACTGATGGATTTATGTGCTGAGCAGCAAGCGCAAGAAACGATGTGGAGGATCCCTTGAGTTCTTGCCGTGAAAAATGAGTGAGTGTGAGTTCCCAGTATGATCTCTTGCAGTAGTTGGCTGTCTCTAACTTTACCCACCACATCACAGGCTCTGTGCACTATGGAATTCAACATCTCAGCCCATCAGCTGATCTCTCTGAGCAAGTCAAGATGCCAAAAGACCATTATGTGTAAATACTTGCTTTCCTGTCGGCCATACCCTGAGACTGTTGAATCAGCAAGCAGATGAACTTTAGTTTGTGTTCTTTTGGTACGGTTCCAGCTTCTGTTAACATCTGAGATGATTTGCGAGGCATTTGTACATTTTAAATAGCGGGAGGGGGAGAATTCTCCAAACAACTCCAAATTAGTTGAAGAACAGAAGGAAAACAAATCCATGAATTACAAGAGAACATATGCTCCCTCCTGTTCTTTTTATGGGCACGTGACTTGTCAGACACCTTGTTGTAGGCATTTGGAAGCCCCAAGGAGAAGAGTCTTGCTGGAAATGCAGGTACAGCTGTTTGTAGGCAGAGCCAGGTGCAGTGCAGTGAAACCTCCACAAAGACGTGTCAAACGGAGAACGTGGGCGTTGTGATTCCATGCTCAAGATGGATGTTCTCCTAATGCTGCCTCATCCCGTGTCTGCATCTGTCAGGGTGTCCTGAGGGAGCTCGATGTGAGCAGGAAGCTTTGCAGGTAGGGGTTTGGTCAGAGAACTGCTGACTGGCATTACTTGTGAATAGCAAAGAGGGCTTTCCCTTTTCCATTCTGTTTTGTGAGGGAATAACGTCATGTGGTTTCTTTTCTCATCTGGGTAATAGTTTTTGGTAAGTGTTAAACAATCTCCAGTGCCTCACGGACGTGTAAAAGGATCCTACTGTAAAAAGCACCAGTCCCAAATTTCTGTCGAGAGCTGAAAGCCTTGCTTCCTTTTCCACAGAGGTTCCTGCCTTTTTTTTTTTGACCTGTTGTTGATGAACTTAGGCTCAAAAGCCGTTTCCTGAAATATGGCCACGTAGCACAGTGCGGTACTGGGCTCACCAGAAGTGTGGGTGGCACAGGCAATCTGAAAGAAGGCCCAAGGCAGGATCCCACCGAGAAGCTGCCCTGTGCCCTGAAGCCGTGTGGCTCCCTGGTAATTAGCTCTGGCTCTAGGCAGAGAGGCCTTGAGTTAAGAGTTCCCAACCCAGCTTCTTGGGCACTGGTGTAGAGTCTGTGGTTGATGCTCCGCTCATGCTGTAGACATTCCTGTCAGGTATCTTTGAGAATATTCCTTTTAAACCCTTGTGCTGCAGGTCCCCTGTCTGTAGAACAGAGAAGGTAAGAATGCAAGAGTACATCTTAGCCTTCTGTTAACTGCTCTTTCATCTATTAGTGCAGAATTTCTGTGAGTAACGAGCGTTGTTAGAAAAACGACGCTGGAACACACTCCCAGGAGCAGCTGAAGGCATCGTAGCCGTGCTCATCTGTAGCACATTCCTCTGCAGCTGCCCAGGACCTGTCATCATCTTTCAGGAGATTCGCCTTCAGCAAAGCACTTACATTTCTCTGCTGCTTTTCTGCGGGCTTTGTTGTGTGTGCCAGTAATTACAATTATTCTAGTAATGACAGCCCCCTCAGCGACATCCCGGAGCTCTCAGAGCTTGCTATCGTAGCCAACAGCCATCACAGCACAAGTGCCACATGTTCCCTTTCCCAAGTGACGTGTCAGTCAAGCTCCCTTCTTGCCGTTGGCCGCTCTCTCCGGCGCGCACCGCGTCTGGGAGCTGCCCAAACACGCCCGCTCCGCTCGGGCTCCCGGAAGAATTTCCCAGCACGGCCACCAAAACAAGTCCCCTGTTTCCCTCTCCCTGGTGGCCACCTCCTCCACCTGGTTATTGTTGCCTGCATCTGGGCTCGGGGAAACGTAGGGAGGCGGTTATCGGTCGGCAGCACGCGCGCTGCAGCCGGCAGCTGGCTTCCGAAAACTTGGAGAGCTGTCTCCAATATATTGGGAAGCGTTTGTTACGATAAAAGCGCTGACATAACTGCAGCGGGAAGCAAGTTTGAAATGTCAAATTACATCGAGAATGCGAATCAAATGCTTCTGCAAAAAAAACAAGAATGACAAAATCTTTGTCATGCTTTGGTTTTTTTCTCATCCTGTATTAGACAGAAACAGTGGGCAAAGCGGATTTCAGACGCTGTCGCGGAACGAAATGATTCTGTAATCTCTGCGCTGACATTGCAATTTCATCAAGTTTTTCAATCGACAGAAGATTAGAAAAATTTAATTGTGTAGCTCTAGATAAAGACTTCAGATGTACTACACGCCGTTTTGTCACAAGCTGTAATATAGCTGTGAGATGCGGCCACGACTGCCGCGCCGAACGGAAAGGAAAAAAGAAATGACTTCAGACTGCACGAGAGAAAGTAATTTAAGGCCTTTCAGTCATCAGAGGATGCTTTAGATGGTTCCAGCGTAACTGCTGTGATTTTCTGCATTTCATTACGGCAGAACTTCCGAGGGTAGATAATTAAGTTTGTAAATGATGCAGCAAACGGCTTAATGTCAGTCAGCACATCCAGGTGGAATTGGATTTGTCTCTCTAAACAAGGAGCTGAAACTCCAAGTGGTAATCAGCCACCTCTTGGTTATCTGTGGCTCGCCAGCGTTTATTTATTCAGCGATGATAGGTAGACAGCTGGGACGAGCAAAAAAAGTGCAGAGCCATCAGTCTTGTCCAAGGATGTCCCGGACAGCTTGCTGCTTTTCTTCTCTCTCCTTTAAAATTATGCAAGGCAGCGGAGCTGAGGAAAGGAAGATAAAAACTTCTCTTCTGAGAGCCAGAGGTGTCTGAGGAAGAGAGTTAAAATAAAAGGAACTCAGTTCACTGTGGAGCATCTATGAGCTAGCACAAAAAGGACTGGATCTTCCCGTGAGGAGGATCTGGAATGATCAGAGTCTGAGAAGACCGGGTGCTGACTGAGTCCGTTTTATTCTGTCTGCACTGCTGTCTCAGAGCATGCTCGAAGTCAAATCGTCAGCCAACATGGTTTAATATTTGCAGGAATGTCCCCTGGCTGGTCCTGGGGCATCCAGTTTCCAGTTCCCCGAAGGAAGCTCGAGCTGTACAGCTGTACAGCCTCCACTGGGTTGGAAACACTCCACCCAGAAGCTGGGAGCCCTCCGTAGAGCGGCCGAGGCCCTTGGCAGGAGGTGGTTGGCAGGGCGGGTTACGCTGGCGAGCGGCGCTCCTGGGCACTCTGAAACAGCACCTTCGGTGCCTGCCCTGAAACTCTTCTCTACAGTTCATGTTACAGATGTAGGCATAGTCAAACACTGTGCAGGTTTCTGAGTATCAAACAGGTATTTTCAGGTGTTAGTGGAAAAAACAGCCACCTTGTGCAGGTGCTAAGCAGCCAGAAGGGTCTGTCTGTCTGCCCATGGGTGCGCGAAACTAAACAAGGTAGTATGAGGCGTGCCTGCGCTCTGCGTTAGCTTTCTCTTGTAGTTGTTGAAAAGAAAACAGATTGGTTGTGGGGTTTATTTTTGGTTTGGTTTGTTTTTCCTGTCACCTTTGACAAAAATGCAAGAATTCTGGTATTTTCAGCTTCTTGGAAATCTATCGTGCCCTCGGCAGTTTCCCAGCTGATGTGACGGCCGCTCTCCTGCCACGTTCTGGGTGGTGAGGCAGACTGCTGCTCGTGCCTCTACCGTGGCGTCCTTCAGAGCTGTCTGTGTCAACGGGCTTTTCTCTCCTGTCTGCAGAAAGCAGTGTTTTGATAGAGTCTGAAATTCTTGGTTTGTGTTTCGTTTTGTTGGCGATGGAGCAGCGTAAGGCACTGGCTCTTCCCTTCCTCACAGACCTTGCGCTTTTTTAACTGGGGCACTTGATTGATCACTTGTTTGTTTATTTGCTGATGGTGATTATCTAACGGGGTTAACAGCTTCCTAACAATTGGGTAATGTGGTGTACTACTATTCTATGTCACTTATTATTTACCAGGTAATTAACTTTTGATTACATCGTTTAAAGCAAAGGGCAGTGTTGACTGAAATACATCCTGGCAGACAAATGGAGATGTGAATCTGGGATTTTCTTCTCTGAGTTTGGCTTTGCAGGGGCAACTGTCAAGTACCCAGCTATTCTAGTCATACCAAAACATTCTCTTGGGATTTTTAACTTGATTTTAGCTTCAAGGAGCATTGGAAAAGCGGTAGGTCTGAAATCGAGGTACTCTGTTCAATCACAAATAGCAACTCTGTGAAGTTTTCCTTCTCTCCTATCGTAGCTTCAACCTGCTTGGGAGGGTGTCTCTCCACCAGGGAGAGCATCTCTTCTCTGAAGTAATTTTTCTTCTCAGAAGAGAATTCTCTTCTGATACAAATGCTTTTTCCTTGAAAATTGGTCCAAATCCATCAAGTTTTTCAACACCGTGAGCAACAATATTATTGTAGTACTACTGTAATATTACTATAATGTTCAGATTCATTCTAATCCAAACCAACCCAAATTTCCAAAGCATTTTTTTTGATCAAAACCAAAACCTTGTGATTTGCAAAAAATACAAACAAAACATATATTTTTCTGGGAGTTTTGGGTAGAAAATTCCAACTAAAAAAGCCTAGACAAACATTGGAGTCTTTTTCATCTTCCAGACCTAAGATTATTAATGAACATTTTGGTCCAACAGAAGCTGGTGGTGTTGTTTGGTTTTTTTTCACTGTTTTGTCAGCTCTATTAATTTGATATAAAATTTAAAAATACCTTTGTATAATACTTAATGCATTGCTTTCTGTTGGAGGACAGTATAAGCTAGAAGACAGATCATGTCCATGGAATCAAAAAGAAAGCAAAAAGCCTGGAGGTAGTTAGGAAAAAATCCTTGCCCCATAATTCTTACCCAAGTGGGAGTTGTGTCTCTGGTCTGAAGCCCGATGAGCAGGAATTTCACTGAAGGTCTAAAGAGAGAAAATAATTTCAGAAAAGTGACCAGTCCCCAAAGGATCGATTTACAGGGCTGTGATTACCGTCCTTACTTATGTCTGGCAGCGAACCAGTAGCTGAAAGATACACAATAATTTCTGAGTTCAGTGTTGACAAATGCTTACAGGTCAAAACTGGTGAAACTTGTCTCTTTTTTTCCGAAACCTGATGACACTAGCAAAAAATCCCATTACAGCCCTGTCACTCATAATAAGAGGCATTATGCTGAAGTGATGTAAAAGCACAAATAAAACCGTGCGACAACAGCTCCAGAAAATGCGTCCTCTGCCCACGGAGAAACCTTTTCTGCCTCACCTGTGTCTTTGCTAATGAAAACAGATTTAAGAGGTGGGATATTTATTAGGGAAGCAAGTTAAAGAAAAGGACGTGTCAGTTTGATGGAAGATGTTATTTGTGAAAGAAAAGCAGAACACGCTATAAATTGCAAGTAAGACTAACTCGGGAAGGGCCAGCCCTGTATGGCTACTAGGTGTATTTTTTTCCAGATGATGTAAATAACTGGTTATCGTTCTGGACTAAAAGGTTACAGAAGACTGAACCAGAGGAAATGGCTGTGTGGAACATGTCTTTTCCCATACTTCCCAAATACAGCTTCCTACGGGTGAGAATTAAGACAGCTCAGTATGGCTCAGCTGGCATCATCTTGGAAGAGAAAGATTTTTTCCTGGGTGAAAAGTATTGTGGAGTTTATCGCAGCTTTAGCACGGAAGAACAGGTCATTGGGGCCTTTGCTGGAGTGTTTGAACATTAGTCATCTCTCGCCGCTTCGAGGTGTGAAAGTCAGGCCAGGCTGGTCCTGAGCCTTGACCTTTCTGGTCACCAGGAGCATTGAGATGGGTTCCCAGGCGTGTTTCTTCCAAAACAATACAAGACCCTACAAGAGAAGTGATTCTGTTTTCCTACCGATTCCCAGTTTGTAGGCAAGGCCGATGTGCTGATTTTTCTCTCCTTTACAAGTTTATAGAGAACCTGCTTCCTGATAAAATACCTGAAGCCCTGCTGAGTAAATGTACTGGTTTTATCATGAGGCTGCTCTCTATGAATGCTCTTGATTTAATGGTTTATCAAAATCAATAATGAAGTCTTTGTCTATATGAAAGAACTATGTAGAGAGTATAAAAGAAAGGAGGGGAACTATTTGTTAACAGAAGTCAGTTTAGAATGGATTGCAACCGATTCACGTATTTATTCATCAAAAAGCTCACCAAGACCGAGCGTGCAGCTGACTACCTGATACAAAGATGCGTCTCTATTATATTTTTCCTGTAAGCCAATCAGGAGAAATACAAATAGAATTCAGATTTTTACTACGCTGGTAAAAAATCAATGTGTAATTTACCAGACACTTTCAATCACATGAGCGGGAAAACCCCCCTACCAAACAAAAAAACCCCACCCTGCTTTCTGCCAAGCTAAATAAGAAAAGGCACCTAAACTAACACAAAACTGTCAGGGTAAATAACTAGAAATCAACTTCAGTCAGGAATATTTGCAGCTTGCAACTGCAGGTGTAGTTTTATCTGTCCTATCATTGCCATGTTTCAAAAGGCAATAAAATCTTTAAAGGAAAAATATCTGTTTTTAAAATATGTATATTCTGTGTATACGTAATTGTTTTAATTGCAACTGATCTTTCAGTAACTGTGCTAAAAATCCACCATGAAGTTCAGGTAAGTGTAATGAAAGACAGTAAGACTCTATCTCAACTCTTGTCCTTCTCAAAGTCAATAAAAACTTCAAGGCCGCTGGCACAAATCTCTGAATAAAAAAAAAATGCTGCTGGAAGATAGGAAATTTTGCTCAGATAAATTCTGCAAAAAAATTCATAATATTACTTTCCAAATTTGTTATTTATCTCATCAAAACTAACATAAATTTTATAGTTTTGTTGGGAATCTGGAGAATTCATGGGAGATGATCCACAGCCTTTAGAAAGCACGGTAGTCAGACAACTTTCGGCTTTAAAACAGGGAGTTAAATCTTTGCACAGTCACTTAATGTTAACTGAACATTGTAGAGCCTGTTCCTATTTTCTATTTGTATGTTTATATTGATTAACTCTGGCAGAGAGCCTTAGCAGGTGTCATTAAAATTCCATTCTGTACAGCAAATGAAGAGGTCTGTGCAAATCTTGTTTTCCACTGGCAGTAGATGATACACTTTGAGCCTTCATAAAAAAAATTTATTTTTTTTGTATTTCTGATTGACCCAGCAGCTTCATCGAGAAGGAATACGAGCAGATGGCTATTGGAAAGTGAAAGACACCAAGACTAAAAATCTTAACTGAATATAGAAAAAACACTTGGTTTAATTTTTGGAAAAAAACACTTCCCAGGAGTCAGCTCCAGGGGTGGGGTGAGCGGTGTCCGGTAGAGCTGAGCAAATCCAAATGCTGTGTGTGGTACAGAGCTACAGGTGCTGACTGTCAGAGAAAAAAACTTACAGGCGGACTAAAAACTTTTCTGGGCTAGGACTGAGAAGTTGGCTGGAGGAAGAAGAGCAGGAGGTAATTTATGAGTAGATCACAGGGGAGAAGAAATGGACTTCCTAATAAATATTTCATATAATGAATACCTAGCAGCAAAGGGTCCCTTACATAAAAATGTCCATATTTTTTAAAGTATCTTACTGAGTGGGCTGCTTGTGTTCTGTGAGCTATACCTAAAGATACTTAAAAACCTCTCCTGCTGGATGGTAAAGGAAGAGAGTCATAAATAACTTGAGACAAAGTTTTAACCTTTTTCTCCTCTGCGCTTCATTTTTTCTGTTTATAGGATTAGATGAATCCTTGCCACAGAAATAGAACAACAGCCATGATAATAATAATAATAATAATAAAAAAAAAATAATAATAATAATAAAAACGCCTTTGATATTTGTGGGTTTGAACTCCCTGAACAGTAGCAGTGTAGCAGCTGAATCCAAAGACAGCGGTAGTGCAGGGGAGAGCTGTGTCCATGCTCCACAGAAGCACGAGTCTGTGACTGAGATCAGCTGTGGAAGCAGGTTTTCTGTGGGGAAAAGCAAGTGCCACAGGAAGTGTTGGTGGCTCTGGGTTGAGTTTTGTCAAACCTATCGTTTCCTTGAGCGAAGGTCGGCGAGGGCTCGGTGCACGAGGTGCGTCGGGTTGATGAATACACCAACTTGAAGTTGAGATGTAAAGCCGGAGTCGGCATTGTGCTAAGTCACCTTAAGGTTTTTCACAAGATGAGGGAAGAGTCTCAGGTTAAATCTCTTGGTGGAACCTGTGTCCTCCTTTCCTAGGTAGGGTATATCAATATTAGTAGCGATTCCACTTGCTCATCAGCTCACCTTTTTATTTTAAACGTGACCTTGCCAGTGTTAAGAAAGAATTTGTGAAGAAAAGAAAAATGGCTTGCCGGCAATGAAAAGTATTTCTGTCATTCGAGCACCAAAAATTCTCATTTTTATTCTGCCTGACAATTTGACATGAATTGGATGGAGGTGCTACATAAGGGGATACAAAGACTGATGAATCGTCTCCTGCCTCTGGGTAGGAATGAATCATCGTCACTAAATATTACAGACCAATTCGTTTCAGGCGCACGTTCCGTACGTTCCGGGCGGGTTCTCCTCCGGCAGGATTTGATGGCCTGTGTTTATATCGCGAAGCCAGGTGGTTCACACCGTTGGAGTTCTGTCAGTGCTGGCTTGCTGGAGCAGAATCCCTCTTCTCATTGATCTATCGGTGTCAGGTCAGCAGGAGTCTAAACCAAAGTAGAGAACGAGCCAAACGAGGAAGCAAGGAGTCAATCTTTAAAGATTAAGACCAACAGAAGAGTTCCCAGAATAGATGAGGTCTCTTATTTGGCAGAGGAAAGAAATTAAGAAAAAGCCTTTGTTCTCTATCTCCAATACATGTTTTGGTTATGGCTTTAAATAGCTCTAAACATTTCAAAGCTCCCAGGTTTATTAAGACATAACGGAATGTCACAGAAAGGGCTTGAAAGCCTTCACTTCAGACTCCTGGTGGAAATCCAGTGTGTGTCAGACTTTCTCATTTTGTCAACGTCAGTTTAAATCCCAGTACGGCAGTGAAAGTGGAGTGGGGCATCACTTTGGGATCTGGGAATCGGTTCTGAAAAGAAACCGAACAAAACCAGGATGTTTTTTTTTCCTACTGAAACCAGTCAGGGTCAGCAGCTAAGAGAGGAGCTGACCTCCAGCCATAAACTGGGGCTGACAGTGCCTCAGGTCAGAGATGTAAAGAGACTTTTGGTCTCTAAAAAGACTTTAGACTGGATTTGATCGGAATGAGTGGGAAGGGAGCAGCAGCTATCTGCAGCCATTCCTGACGTGCGTTGTGCTGCGCCGGAAACTGTTATACGGGGGCAAGTATTACTATGGGCTGTATTCCAGAGACTCCAAATTACATTTGTCACGATAGGTAAAACTGGGAGAGAGCTGGCATCTAATGGAGTTGCAGTTTAGGGAGCGGGTATGTCCCGAGAGGGCTGTGCCATAGGAGCCTTAAGTTGATTTCTGTTTCCAAAGCGGCCCTGGCTTTTCTCCCTGACAAAGCCTGTCTGGGGGAGCTGAGCTGTGGCTGGCGAGATCAGGAATTCAGAGATGGTTTACCCACACTGCCATCTACAGAGAGTTAGCAGAGCAGCAAATTAGGAGAGTTTTTAGGCTAACTCCCTTTTTCTTTTTTCTTTTTTTAAGTGAACATAGCTCACTCACCTGTTTGCTCTCTATGCGGGTTAACACTGGGAACTGACAACGCCGAGCTGTGAACACCTTCCCGAGCGTCGCTGCTTGGCAGTCCTACGGCTCATTTCATCTTCTCAAGCTCTGGGTTTTGACTGGTGTGTGTTTTACTGCAGCTTTCCCAGTTTCCTTTACATCAGGTCACGGTGCGTTACGTTAACGCATAGACCATTAACTTTTCCGCACGGGACCGCAGCTCCCTGCCCAGCTCCAGGCTTCCCTGCAGCTCTCTCATTGCTGCCTAGCTGGTGAGTTATTCCATGAAGATCCCAAGAACCTCTGCTTCACTTTTAACTGTGATACTACAGAGTTGACATATGTGGCCCGTTTACCCAGCAGATGAGAAGCTCCGGTATCCAGCTAAGTGCCTTTTCAGTCCAGGGTCAGCAAAGCGGCTCTGCTGCTGCTCCATCCAGGACTCAGGCAGCATTTAGAGTCCAAGCAAAAGCTTCCAGCTGTTTCCTTGTCATTGAAAGGACTGCGCTGGAGAAGGAATAGCAAAGCGTGCGGTCTCATCAGCAAGGCTCGGCAGTTATCTGGGGGATAAAGAAGGCTGGAAAGTATTGTGTATGTTCAAGAATTCTCTAAATATACTATAAAAATACTCCACTTGTCATTCTTAATGATCCTCTGCTGCCACTTATGGTGATTGGAGCTCCATTTACAGTTGTTTTTTATTTTTTATTTGAAAGCATTTCAGTCTTGGAACAAATTGAATAGATCACCAAGAGTTCACATTTCAAAGTGCTGAACAGAAAGTTCCCCATTTTGGATGCTTTTTGTAATTCTTCACTTCTGCCGAGATTTTTCCCAGGTACATAATATGCTGTGTTGCTGGGCTGCAAAACTTTGACTTCTGTAAATAAATGGGCTGCAGGAGGAACAGCTACATTCTCCTGTTGGAATGATTCACGTATGGCCAGCAGTAGGAAATACAGTTCTGTGGGGGATCTTACAGAAGTAGCTGGTGTTGCTGGCACAAGGATGGGATGGGATGGGATGCCTAGCATTGAAAGATAATCAGATTTCCCGCAAGCTGAATATGTGCGGGAAGCCCTTGGGATTCAGCAGAACTATGAAAAGTAGACAGTAGATTATGAGAAGCAAGAAAGATGAAGATAAAATTCAAAGATCGTTCTTCAAATGATCTTTTGATCTAAGTGCTTAATTTTTGAGAATTTCCAGCGTGTCCTCCAGCGAACTGTTCAGACGTTGTTTTTCAGGTGTGGGAAGTGTTACCTCAGTCCTGATCCATCACTCTCCCCTAAGCTTCTCAGAGGCTGCAGGATTTCTTTCTGCCCCCTCAAGAACAAATAAAAGGAATGAACCCAAAATTTCCCCTGACTTTATGCCCGTTAGATGCCTTAGAGCAGTCATCTTTTGAAGCATATATTACCAGCCTCTCATTTCAGAAATGAGAGAGGTTGTTCTTGCGGTGACGTTACATCTGATTTCTGTAACCGTTGTTTAAAAATATTCGGAAACAACTTCTAAAAACTTACATTTTTGGTGGTTTTCAAACAGAGTGTTCCTAGAAAGTTACCTGGCTAAGTTCAGATCCCTGGCAAGGTGATGAAGCCCAAGGATCGGTCACCCAACAGAAACGGGATCAGATCTCTCTCTTCTGTTGCATCTTCTTATTTTTATATCTGTTCCCAGTCCCTCCAGTTTCGAAGCGTCTTTAAAAGCCTCTTGTAAAAGTTGTTTCCCTTGCGTTGAAGAATGACAACGGCAGTGGTGTTGGAATCTTTTACTGTTGGGGTTTTTAATGATTACTCGTAGTAGTGCCTACAAATGGTAACCCTTTCTACGGAAAAGTAGTTACTACTTAGTGCTACACTGGGAGACGGAGCAGCCAGCAAGTGATTGAAGGGACTTGCCTTTGGATTGGGCTGAGTTACAGACTTATTCTCTCCTTTCTGTTGGATCACCACCTCTGCAGGACAGTGTCTGTCCGTGCTGTGCGCTGCAGAATAGTTCTGGCTTTGGCAAGGAAGGTTTCCCGTGGCGTTCTCCTAATAAATGCACAATCAATAAAACAATTCAGCTGTTTGTTCTGAAGAAGATTGGCTATTTGCTTGAATAAGCAGCTCTTCCTAGAAGATATTTGTAACTTCTGAGTCCAGCCACTCACTGCAGTTCTAAGGAACTTGAAAAAATCCTAGAAATCTCTCATGGAAAACGATAGAACAGCCTTTATTTCTAAATTCTGCTTCTTCACCTGGAGGAAAGGGCTTGATTGCCAGAAATAATTTATTTTTTTTTCCTGATAACAAAGATAGTTGTATTAACTTACCCCTCCCACTTTGCAGCTTCTTTCTTTTCCTCTGCTGTACAGCAGAAGCATTTCACAGATTCCACTCTAAAAAGAGCTGAGTGATTTGGGGGGTTGTTTATCTTCACTTTTTTCTTTTCTTTTTTTTTTTTAAGGTAATAGCTAACTTGCTGGAATCAGCATCCCCAGATGATTTGCAATGTCAAAATGAGATCCTCACATCATTTCATCTGCTTATCAAATAATGCTAATGGAGGATAAAGTCAAGAAGTAGGAAGCGTTTGGATTTTTGACTGTTTTGCCGACACTAAAGATAAAACATTTTTATTTTAAATGGGCTGGAATTCCTCAGAGCAGGAAGGGTAGAAGCTGTCTAAGTGAAAATAAGAAAAGAAAACATTTCGTTCAGATCAAAAGTTGTGGTGGTTTTTTTTTTAAGTTTGGCTGCTGAACTGAAAAATCAATTATTTTCACAGCTCTGCATGAAAAGCAACACCAAAAAGTACTTTTCTGACTGAACATTTTCCCCTATGCAAAAACCTTAAGAAATCCTAAAAATGTAGCGGTTCAGTAGAACACCAAGACCATCCCTGGGGTTTTTTTTGACAAGGCCGTGCAACTCAGTTCCCTCTCTGCTCTCTCAGTGCCCAGAAGTGGACTGGGGATGTGACTGGTTTTCTGTTGAGATGGCGAGGATGTCCTGGCAGAGCTCAGCCACAACGTACGACTGAGGAACAAACTGTCTTTGACAGCCTGTGCTTGGGCCGAGGCTGTTGGCTGCTTTAGCTACGTGTTGAGCCACAAGCCATGTGTCAGAAAAGTGTGGGCAGCAGGTCGAGGGAGGGTCTCCTCCCCCTCTACACTGCCCTGGTGAGGCCACCTCTGGAGTACAGTGTCCAGTGCTGGGCTCCTCAGTTCAAGAGAGACAGGGAAATACTGGAGAAGGTCCAGTGGAGGCCAGGAAGCTGCTGAGGGGCCTGGAGCATCTGTGTGGCCAGGAAAGGCTGGGAGCCCTGGGGCTGTTCAGCTGGAGCAGAGCAGCCCCAGAGGGGAGCTGAGCAAGGCTGAGCAAGAGCTCAAGGGCCCCCGGGGGGCAAGAGGCTGGGGCCAGACTCTGCTCAGGGGTGCCCAGTGCCAGGACAAGGGGCACCGGGCACCAACTGGAACCCAGGAGGTTCCCTGGGAGCAGGAGGAGCAACTTCTTTGGTGGGAGGGGGTTGGAGCCTGGCCCAGGCTGCCCAGAGAGCTTGGGGAGTCTCCTTCTCTGGAGAGATTCCAGTGGCGCCTGGACCCTGCGCTGCTGGGCCCCCTGCTCTGGGTGACCCTGCTGGAGCAGGGGGGTGGCACCGGGGATGCTCCAGAGGGACCTTCTAGCCCCCACCAGTCTGTGACTTGTGTAAGCTGGTGCTGCTTGTACATCTGTGTTTCAGGCACTGGTGTGAGAAGACAGGGGCCCTTGGTCACAGAAGAGCTCGTTATAATTGTGGGAAGACTGGGGAGGAGAGGGAAGAGCGGCGATTCACTCTGTGCGGGAGCCAGCTTTGTTTGGTGCCAGTAACCGGTGGTTATCAATAATCAAGTGTGCTTCACCGGGCACTTCAGTCAGACCTAAAAAGATGGTGATTGGATGTTAAGTAAATAGTGAACTACTATGAAGAATATCAATTTATTAGAGTATCCTGCTTATGTACAACGTAATTCCGAATCATTTTATGCTCCTTTAGAAGCTGTCACGGTATTCATTTAGAGAATCAGAGAATCACTTGGGTTGGAAAAGACCTTTAAGATCATCGAGTCCAACTGTAAACCCTGCACTGCCAAGACATTTAGAAACTCCTCACAGCCTTACTCTTTCCCAGTGTGCAGCGCATGGCTGGGAGCTTTTTTCCTCTGGCTCCTTCAGTGCAAGAGGCGTGTGCACTAATACACTTTCTTACAAGAAATCTATGAAGTAGAGCTGGTGTCTTCCTATTTTAACCATTAGAAAAGTGGAACAGAGAAATTATTTGCCTTAGGTAATACAGGAATTTTGTAGTGGAAACAGAATTGAAACCCAGGTGTCCAGACTCCTAGTACTGTGCTTAGCCTACAAGATCCCACACACTTTTTCCAATCTCTTATTAAAAAAAAAAAAAAAGCAGACTTTGTAGGAATATAGGTCTGGTTGGCATATGGATCTCAAAGGACCGCGAAATTTGAAACTCAGATTTGAACTCGGGGTTGTGAAAGTCCTTCAGAAATATTAGGGGTGCTGAAGTACTGCACGTGGCACTGCCGTGGCCATTAGTCACACACCCTGTAAACATGTTTGCCACTCAGAATTCACCATACATTTCATCTGTCAGTTCCGAGACGTGCTGACAACAAAGAGTTATTTTCATCTGGAAGATTAATTTCTCTGTTGTTACCTCTTCAGAAAATCCCACACTAGTATCTCATCGTCCCTCTGAATCATCCAGAGAGGGCAGGGAATTGGATAAATCCATGGCAGAAACCTAGTTTGTAGCAACTAGACAACCCTCCGGAGAAATAACTGGAGATGTTTATATAAGGCCTTGAGGAAATAAAGGCACTGGAATCAGTGCAGTGGTAGGAAAGTCTTTTCGGGCCTACGTTCCCCTCGGGGGCATTAAAGGAGATGTTCCAGGACAGCCCCAACTTCTTAGAGGCTTTAGGTAAAGTTGGTGCTGTTTGTGGGAGCTGACGAAGGCCGGGCAGCCGGCACACCGGGTTGTGTTTTACCAGGAGGCAGGAAGTTCTTCTTCAGAGTGGTTTGTGTTTCTTCTTCAGAGTGTTTGTGTTCCCAGAGGAACGCGCTGCCTTCAAACTGAGGAAGATGCGGCGTTCCCGAGTGTGTCTTCCGTGGGTGCTGTTTGGTTTCGTGAACAGAGATCAGCAGCGGAGTCACAAATACAGCAGCACAGGCAATTAAAGCCGTCAGCCCAGCACAGAGCTCGAGAGACAGCGATGCTAGAGCTCAGCCCAGCCCAGCCAGGCCTCCCTTTTCTGCCTTGTGCCATTTGCCGATGGACGTGCTTCGTGGTGCCCTTCGGTTCCTCCCGCCCTGCACTGCGGTGCTGGGAGCTGTTAACTGGTGCCTGCAGCTTCACAGGAAAATGGTTTAGGTGGCAGATAGATAAAGTCATACTTTTGTGTAGCTTTGTCAGCAGTCAGGGAAAAAAATATGCAAGTTACGAGACAAAGTTCTCAAAGAGTTTCTAAGTCTCTGGCTTCTGCTACCACTTAATGGCACATTCAGCCAGATATCCCTGACCACGGCCTTATGCTGCTCCTCAAGACTGCTAAAGCTTTTCCACACAAAGGTCTGGAGGCATCAGGTCACCTAAAAAGTTTTTAATGGAACTGTAAGCGCATCGCTTTGGGGTGGAGGAGCGCTGAAAGGAAGGAAAATCCCCGCCCAGGCAGCACTCCTGATTCCTGGTGGCACGGCACGCACGGACCGACCAGAGAACTGGTGGGGAGGAGAGGGAGAGAGTGGGAGAGAGGAGAACAACTTTATTAAAGATGACTGCTCCTGCTAGAGGAGGAGAGACGGGAGAGATTAGTGGAGCTGCTGACGGTGCACGGAGAGAACAGCTGCTGGAGGTTAATGGAGCATTAGTAAAAGAAAGAAAAAGTCTCCCAATACCTGGTGTGCTTATTGCAGGCAGAGGATTCTTCATAGAAACGCACGAGATTTAATGGTAGTTGAAATGTAGACTCTGCCTGGCCTTGTTCAGCAGACAGGGTTTCAGCAGAGCCGTCCACGGCTCCGGGATCGCCCCCGGTGGATTGCTCTCTTCGGGTGTATTACCTGCTGCCTTTGCTGGCAGCCGCCTTTAACTCCCATCATCCGCTCTCCGAACACAGATAAAGTTGGGAAGCCTCCGTCTAATGAATTATTTTGTGTCCTGAGGATAACAGATTAAAGAAAGGAAAAGGATACTCACTTTAAGGAAAAAAAAAATCTGTGAAATACATAAATATATCCTGTATTTATGTTGCACAGTTAAAAGGCATATAAATTAACCGCTTGTCTGCTGTTTTACCAGCAGTAAACTGCACGGATAAGTGCGTGCTTTCAGACTCCTTTGTGAAAAATGACTTGTTCTGGTGCTAATAAAGACCCCACCTGACACTCTGAAAAGGTAACTTAAAACTTCAGGATTCTATTTTCCTTTGATAGAGAGACACTTAGGCCTGTGAGCTTCCAGCCAAACTCTTTAGGAGAATAGTTTCAAAACCACTGTGTGCATTTCATTGCTAACACAAGGAGCTGTGTGCTGACAGACTTACAAACTGGAATCGATTGCGTATTGAAAGCAGCCTCAAGGTAGTGGAAAAAGATAGCAAAGTATCTCAGACCGCAGCCTGTCTGAGTGGCCACGGAGCCTGGCTTTTCACCTGGTAACTTTTTTCTCCCCTAAACTGGTTTTGGGTACTCTGAAGGTGTTCAGGATCCCAGTTCATTAGTGGCAGGTTTTTGTGTTGTAACCACAAACTGTTGCCTCTTTGCTCCGCCGAACGTGAATGATTCAGCTTCAGCGTCTCGGTGACCGATTCAGTCAGACGGGAGGTTGGCGGTAAGGTTCTGAGAAACACGAGCCTGTCACCGTTGAGTTCCAAGCTGGCCACGGTGATGTGAGGGCATTTGTTTTAAAGATACTTCTCCATGGCTATTGTATTTAGAATCATAAAATGGTTTGAGTGGGAAGGGTCCTTTAGAGGTCATCTGCAGGGACACCTGCAACTGGAGCAGGTTGCTCAGAGCCCCATCCAACCTCCCCTGGGATGGTGCCAGGGATGGGGCAGCGACCACCTCTTGGGGCAGCCTGGGCCAGGCTCTCACCACGAGTATGCACAACTCACAGGACTGCTTTCTCCAGTTTGGAGTCCAGACAAACTGCACAAACACAGATTACATTGACTTTAGCTCCCCCTGTGTAGGACAGCCTTCCAGCGTCATCCCACAACACTGGCACACACCGCGCAGTCTCAGCGTGGTTTCAAAATACCATACTGACGGCTGCAACTAAGCCTTGTCTTGATTCCTGCCTCTGGAGGATGGAAACACAGGCAGATGGACAGATGGTGATCATTCTGCCTCAGGGCCGTCGGGATGCCTTCCCGGGCCCAGAGTCCGTAGGGCCTGTGGATATGGGCATTCTCCTGGCGCTGGGACAACCAGCCGGGCTGTACCAACCAGCCTCCACCCAAGAGCTCACTTTCTGGCCAGATCAGCAAAGACAGTTTGGGTGTAACAGAAACCACCCTGTGCCTCCCAGGTCTCCCAGACACAGGGACCTACTGGAGAGAGTCCAACGGAGGCTACAAGAATGATGAAGGGACTAGAAGGTCTCTCCTGTGAAGAGAGACTGAGTGAACTGGGGCTGTTTAGCCTTGAAAGGAGACGGCTGAGAGGGGATCTTAGTAAAGTCTATAAATATCTGAGGGGTGGGGGTCAAGAGGAAGGGGATAATCTCTTTTCTGTGGGGCCCAGCAATAGGACCAGAAATAATGGGCTTAAGTTAAAACCCAGGAAGTTCCACCTCAACATCAGGAGAAACTTTCCTGTGAGAGTGACAGAGCCTGGAACAGGCTGCCCAGAGAGGCTGTGGAGCCTCCTTCTCTGGAGACTTTCCAAACCTGCCTGGATCTGTTCCTGTGAGTCCTGCCCTGGGTGATCCTGCTCTGGCAGGGGGGTTGGACTCGATGATTTCCAGGGGTCCCTTCCAACCCCCACCATTCTAGGATTCTGTGATTCTATGATTCTGTGATCCTCCGCTGGCTGCGCTATCAGGAGTGAGCCCATTTCCACGTGACTGATATAAATCAAGTTCTGAGGAGATGTGTGCTCAGCAGCTCTGGACAAACTGATGATAATTTGACTTTTAAATTTTATTTCTCGCAAAATTGGCTCCTCTAATAATATCTTCATCCAGAAGGAGCTTGTGAAAAGAAAGAGAAAATATTAATGTGATATTTCTGCCTGTTTCTCTTTTCAGTTGTGTTTGGTTTCACCTGGGAACTTCCATATGACTTTGCTGTCCATCGCACAGGAATCTTTTCTGTTCTGCTTGTTCAGCCTTGCTCGTTACTAAGGTATGTGATCATTTTTTGTTCTTGGTTTTCAACAGTTTTCCAGCAACTTGCATTTTTTCTAATCGCAGCTCAGAAGAGCTGAAGGTAAGTTCTAGCTGAGGGGTGTCAGCTGATGACAGCTGGGGGTCTGGCCATTTTGTTCTCCCTGGATTGCCTTTAAACTCACAGCTCCTCTGCTCTTATTTATTATTTACCTCGCTCGCTGTTTCTTTTAACTGTGTAAATATTCGAGGGGTACAGGTTGCAATAGAAAAGATACAGAAGAAGATGCTGATGTTACGTGGATGTAAATTACCTGATATGCCAAATGACAAATATTTTTTACGAACCAAAGCGTAAAAGGTGAATACCAAGCTAAACTTTGTAGGTTACTGGTGAACTTCTCTTGTCTGTGAAAAAGCTCCCGGATGTTTTTCCTGGTTTTGCTTCTGACGTTCCCTTCTGAGTCTCGAAGTGTTCTTGTCACATCCTCCTGTTGAAACACTTCAACTCTTAGCTAATTATGATTCTAAGACCTTCAAAATGAATAGAGAAGTTAATTTTTTTTTCTTTTTAATTTAGTCTTTGAACTGTAGTCATTCCCATGAAAAATTCCCCAGATTTTTAGGATTTGTTGAAACCTCCATCCCACTATGAGATAGGAAAGGAGATGGCTGCCCAGTACATATCAACTCCAACTAAATTGTGGTGTGTTATGAGACAGCAGCCTGCAAGTGCTTCGAGAGTGTAAAAAACCAGCAAAGAAAAGGAGTTATAAATGTCTGAGTGTCTAAGTGCAAATAATAGTTTGAGAAGAGGAAAATCTAAGCTGAACAGTTGCAGCATTTTCCTAAAAGGGACTGTGAAGAAGCAGAAGCCTCATCCCTTGGGGCTTTAAAAGCAAACCACAGCATAAAAACTGTTCAGAAATACATTTTTGTGAAAGGCAGATATGTCTCATAAGGTTATTTCAATGAGGAAACACTTTGGAGAGAAACACTGTATTAGTAGAATAACAAAGAGGATTATTTCAGAGTGTTTTCCACATGTAATTCCAGGCTGCTGCAAACTGAATGTTACAGTGTCCTTTATACAAAAGCAATTTCTTTTGTTTTGCTCTCACACCCTCTACGGTAATCACACAGATATTGTCAAACCATTTAACCGTCGCTGCTCTTTCAGTCTCTGTGCTAACAAATGTCAGGCCCTTCAGAAGGCCGGGAACGAGCCCACACTGGGCTAGAATAGGATCCTCTCTCGGAGGGTGACCAGCAGAACATTCATTTCAGAATATTCTCATGCTAAATCTTAATTACCAACTACAGCACAAAAATGCTGTGCATTTATGTTTTTCTTAGTATCAGCAATATCTTCCAAAAGCAGGTATTATCTGTAGAAATATAGAAATATATTTCTGTATATAGAAATATATAGTAATAGAAATACATATAGAAATAGATATAAAATATATATAGAAATATATACAGAAATATATAAATGTGTGTAAATTATCTATAGAAATACATGTGTGTGTGTGTGTGTGTGTGTGTGTGTGTGAACACATGGTCAATAAAGGAAGCAGACCCTGCAAAGAGGCGGGCAGGCAGCGTGCAGAAGCTTGGGAAATTTAAGACTCCAAAGAGTCTTAAGATTCTTTCACACTTCAGACTTTAATTATTTTTTTTTCTATTTAATAGTACCCAGTAGCAAAGAGAGGAGTTAAGAAACTAGTGGGAAATTATATAAGTGATGGAGCTGGTTTAAGTTTTGCAGCTGTCGTTTCAGTTTGGGCTTCGGGCTCCCGTATTTGCCTAGTCACTGGTGCTGGCAGCTCTGTCTCAAAAATGGCACTGAAGGATCAAAGAGACAATCCCAAGTGTACAAAATTCCCCAAGAATAAGACTCAAGCTCTTTCTCACACCATTTCTTTTGCAGGGAAGTAGAACAGTTCAAGAGAAACTGTGCCACCATTACAAATGCCAGTAGTTGCCTCCGATGTGTACGTCTGGAAATCTTTTCCTTTACTTGTGAATTAAACGGTGCCCGGGTTATCTTTGCGTGCATATCCTGGCTGAACCATGGATGTGTCGAGCTGGTGGCATCTGTGTAATGCAGATAGACAACTTTTCTGTAAATTGTGCCAGTTGCCTTAGCCATTGCTAGTTCCCATTTTTAGCGATGATCGTTTTTTCACCGAAAGCAAAGCCTCAAGCATCAGCATATCAACCATCGCTTACATTTCACTGGACTGTCAATGAAAAGCACCACCAACATCCTCGCTGTACAAAAGCTTTACAGACAACAAGGGAATTTGTGCACAAGGAGCAGCGTTAGAACCTCATCTGGGTGAAACTTGGGGTAATTATCTTCTTTCTGCATAAACCTCCTTGCATTTTGCCGGATTCGCTGGTCTTAGTCGCTTCCTGTCCCAACCAGTTGCTCAGGGTGGTTGGAAGAGATGGAAGAGCCGCTGTTTTCTGCCTGGAGGTTTTCTCTGAGAGGTGCAGGGAGAGGTGCATGTTTAATTTTCTGGAGTGCCAGGCTCCCACGAGTTCAAAATGAAGTCTCTATATTTTTCTTCCATGTACTTTGACTTCCTATCGAAATGGAAGATTGTGTATAAATGGGAAAGGTTAATTTATGATCACATTTCTTCCAGCAAGAAAACAAATAGTTATGGTCTGAGACATAGCTCTGGCAGCTGAAAGGAGGCAGGGTAAGATAAAGGGGAGTTCTCTATCTGTCTTAGTTTAAAATTACTTTTTTAGAAAGAAAACTGCAGATTCAGGGAAAAAAGTTTAAACCCACTGTTAGTTTTCTTATATGAGCTCATCCATCAACTGTGATGGAATGGAGCTGGCTTGGTGGAGTGTATCATTAAAAGAGTCTCCTATCTACCTCACTCCTCCGAAATGTTCCGTTGATTTTCCACCTGACGCTGGAAAACCACCACGTAGGGAGTGATTAGGGAGAAAGAGTGGGAGAGAAGAAGATCTAGTTCTGTGCCACTCTTAGATTCACTAAGAACACCCAGGTTTTGACAGAGGAGTAGGAAATGACAATAGGAGGCAGTTAAGTAGAACAAAAAATTAAGAAAGGAGAAGTAGCTGTAAAGAGCAGTTTGGATTCAGGACTCTCTGAAAGCCAATATCTGTATTGTCATTCCAGCCCTTTCAGACAAAAGAGCTTCACAAAAGCTAAGACACCTTTGTTCTGGTGTGACTGTCTCTAATGAAGATTAGAACACAAAGGATATGCTGTCACAATTCCTCCAAAGTCAAAAGCCGGCCCTGAACTCCCTTCCAGGGAACTATAGCCCGGTTCATTCTGCTGTTCACATGAGCCCTCGTGATCCGAGCGGAATTAAAAGCAACGAACAAGCCCAAAGGTGGCTCCTGTGAGCTTTGGCCAGTCAGGGTGCCCTGGCCACAACCATCCGTCCTGTGTTGCCTGCTCTGTGGCCGTGCCCAGGACAGCTTCGCTTTGTGTGCAAATCGGTTTTTCTCCTGGAAGATCATTTGAGGAAGTTATGCTGCAAATGGCCCAGCCTGGTGCAGCTCCTGCGGTTCTTCTGGGGCAAAACCAAGCTGTGCTCCCCACAGGGAAGTCTTGCTGGACATATCTGTTAGGAGCTGTGGCTCCACCTCGGTGCCTATCGGATAGATGGCATGATAAAGAAGAGAAAGAGGGTCCTTCTCAAGTTCAGATTGACACAGTGAATCCTAGAGAGCCTATTTTAGCAGGATTCAGTGACTGCAGGACAGATCTGTTGTGACCACATTTCTAAGCGTCTCTCACTTCCCACCCAGTCATCAGTGGTTGCCGTATTTCGGTGCCTTTGCTGTGGGGAGGAGCTGGTGACGTGGGAATCCCACGTCTCGGGCAGGCCTGGTGAAAGCCAGTGACTTGAAAGCGGCGCTCAAATAACTTGGCCTGTTTGGGCACACGTTGGCCACAGCAAGCTCTGCTTCCAGGTCAGAAATTCGAGTTTCTGTTGGAGTTTGCGTGTTTTTTAGATTGACCAGTTCCGGCTGGCTGGCGGAGCACCGCTTGGTGAAAAGCTATAAGCTGAGAGCAGCAGAAGGAACTCGGGGGCAGAGTCACAGGAGGAGACGGGGTGACTGTCGGCACAATTAAAACTGGATTTTTATTTTAGAAAGCCCGTAATATTGCAGAAATGAGGCGTTTACTCTCGCTTTCTGCTTTGCTGCCCCACCTTCTTTTCTCTGCCTTCTATAAATCCCTTCTTGCAGACTCCACTGAACAGGAACTCCAGGAACAGCCTGGCTTTTGCTCCAGCCGCTGAGCAGTGAGGCTAACAATATGAACTGCCAGTCGCGTCGGGCTGTGGTAGTAATCCTCTGGAAGAAGCAATTGGACCGGTTTTTATAGGTCACATCACTTTTTTTAGAAATGTAACCCGAACAGAACCCTGTTCTATGCCAGTGTGAAAACACAGATCCGAAGCCATTAAACCAAAACAACAATTTGGAAGATGGAAAGAGAGTCCGACAGGGCTTGGAAACAGAAGATGATTTCTCCTATGCTGCCCAAAGCATCACTATAAAATTCTTTGTGGCAAGTTCCAGAAGAAAATCTGGTGGGATTAGCAATTAGCACCATCAGGGTCCTTCTGTACACCGCATCATCTTAAAATTAGGAAGCAGAAACTTCAGCTTGGCCAGTCCATGCTGCTGGAAACGGGAAACTTTTGATAATCGGATAATGAAGATGCCATTTAGGACTGGCAAAGATCTAATATTTTTCTGCCTTTCTAAGCAGGACTTATCAGAAGCTGAATCCTTCTTTAGCTCTTTGTTAGGATAGAAGAATTTTCAAAAATTTTAAAGAAGAGGTATTTCACAAACTCTCCGCTTCTTGAGTGTAAAACTACCAGATAGCTTTTCGGAGTCCAGGATCGCTGCGTCTCCAGGATTGAGTACAGGGAGAATCAGAGGGATATTCTGGTGTAGAGGCCAGAGAAGGACTCAGTGTCTTGGTTCCCTCTGAGTGTTGGGCTGCCAAGGGCCAGCTGGACAGTTGTGGTGACAGCCTCTAAGCCGGCGGGAGGTTTTTGTCGTGCCGAACTGTAGAACTGCCTGCATGAAGACTCTTCTCACCGTAAAAGATCCTTATCCTGACTTGCTCCTTTCACCCCCTTTCTACCCCACCTACAAAAGCAGTTCCTGGACCTTCTGGTTGCTCCTGGTAGGGAAGGGAAACCCAGCACGTTTCCCATTATCTCAGCCACAAACTGTGGGAAGTTAAGGTGTTGCGGACACGGCTGCCAGCTGTAAATACGCTCGGCGATCTTTGACATCGCTTTCTGGAGAGAGACGCTTCTGGAAATCATTCCGGTGCGAGTGTTAGTTCTGTGAACTGTCATTGTCAGCCGTGCCAGCTGAGTTTGCTTGTGCTCCCAGATCCTGACACATGCCATGGAAACTTTTTGCGAAGAAAGAGCTGTGGAAAGAGAGTGGGAAAGTGACAGTTCCTCTGAGTTGTATCTGTCTCCCGGGCAGGCATATTAGAGACTGTTTTTCTTTTCTGTTTCATAGGCAATGTCGCCTTTTTTATAATCACCTGGTTTTGTTTCCCAACTGAACCCACTGTGGCTGTAGCTACAAGGCAGGGGGTCTGAGGAATTAATTAGTGGGGAAAGCAGCTGGTGGAGAATAAATGCAGTGGCACTGAAATTGGGTAAGTGGATGCAGGAAAAAGAAAATAAAACGAGAGTTAAAAAAAAAGCAACAAACAAAAGGGAGCAGAGCTGTTGTGAATGGGTCCAAATGCTCCCTTCTAGCTTCTGTGATGGCTGCAGATGGTGACAAGGTGACATTTTGTGGTTACTCTCCTGACCTAGACATAAGCCAAACATTAAGGAGCTATTCGTAGAAATCGTCTTTCTCTTGAGGCTCTCAGCTGTCTCTCTGAATGCTTTTGTCCCTTTCTCCTTCCTTCACTTTCTGTTCCTGTAGGCAAAGATGATGAGTTTTATACCCTCTGATGTTCCTCTGTAGAATGTCAGCCTCAAAAATCCGGCTTGAAAGTTTCTCTCCCTCCCCCATCTGTCTTCTCTCTCCTGCCTCTGGGTGACATCTGGTGTATTGGCTGAGGTCTCCAGGCAGCTCCGTGGCAGCTCCAGACTCGCCTAGGGCAGCTGACTGGAGCCGGCAGAGGGGACAACGGGGTTCTTTGATCCTCGCTGAATGTCGCTTTCTTCAAGTCACCTTCGGGTTCTGGGGATTTTGGGAGCAGCTTTTTATGTGCGACTCGCTTGTGCGCAGACGTAACGTTGGAGGAAGGAAAGCAGGTTTCAAAGAAACCCACCGTTTTCTTTAGTTCCTGAAATGTGCTCTCTCTCCCCGTCCTCCAGTAAACAAATAACTGCATGGAAGGGACTTTCATCTTGGAAGTAATGGTGCTTCTTTTTAATGACGTGGTTTGTTGTGAGTCAGTGACTGTTCGGTGCCTTTCCTGGCCACACAGATGCTCCAGGCTCCTCAGCATCTTTGTAGCCTCCACTGGACTCTCTCCAGCAGTTTCCTGGAATACATCACCTGGCTAAGGACACTTGGGACATCCAACATACACTGGAAAATAATCACTTGTGGTTTCATGAGCCTTAATCTCCACCGAATATCAGGACATGCCCGCTAGATGTCTTTGTGCGGTTGCTTAAGAGCACAGCGCGGTGTCTCCGCGTGCTGCGGCTGCGTGCAGTCGCTAGCTGAGACGTGACAAACTGCTCAGTCATTCAGCCAGAGGTATTACGGGAGCTGGCAGTAGTTTGCTTCAAAAGAACCCTAAATCTTTGACTGGCTGTGGTTATCTCTCTGTTAACAGTGAAAACTCTCCGAAGGAGAGACTGGAACCTTTGCAAAGTTCAAAGGTCCAAAGGTGAAGGAAAAGCTCGTTGGTTAAAAGCAGAGAAAATATTAAGTAGGAGTAGAAGTGGAGTTTTAAATTGAACAAAAAAAAGTTGCAGTGATCAAGCTTACTGGTGGCTTCCCTGGTAGTTGAGTTCATCGATGGGAAGGAAGATCTGCACTCCTGTTCCAGGCTGGTGAAAAGCCAGGCCTCTGGTTTCTGCAGAAAGAGAAGAAAAGGGCTGTTTAGGGAGCTCTGCTTTTATTTACTCTTGCACGCTTTATTCTGAGAGCAAAATCCTAGACCTTCAGTCGACAGAACAACACCCAAACCCCATGTTTGCAAGTGCAGCTGGAAGGATGTTTTTTTGTTCTGAAGGGTGATAAAATCTGAGTGAATCCCAAGGAGCTGGTTGTGCTTCCAGGAACAGGCTGTAGCCCGTTTTCACACATCACGCAACAGAAATAGAAGTCGTCAATAAAGCAGCCGGTTGGGGAAGGCAGAGCGATGCTCACGAGCATGAGATAATGGGATTTATCAGAGAAGACATGTGAAAAACGGAGTAGTCTTTAAAAATTAAAAACCCCCACCCAATCAGAATAACTGCAAGTCTGACATACTGTCTTTAGAAACAGTATACCCCAGAAAAAACAGTGGTGGGTTGGGGTTTTTTTTTTTCACACATTCGTGAGGTCTCTCCTGAGAGGCAAAGTTCAAGTTGCCTTTCATTTCAGGTACTTCCCACGTTTCCATTACCATAGAAATAGTGATTACTGGCTTCCCCCTGATTTACGAATATTTCCAGAGGAACCGAACATTTTTCTTGCCTCAGCAAAAATGCTGCTCTTTCCCATTTCGCGTTCTTGTTTGCAAATGATTCACAAATACTTGTTTTTCTGCCTGTTCTGCTTACAAGGAGTTGAATTGAAAATGCTCTTGTTGATCAATTTTAAGCTCTTTTTCAGCTTTAAGCAAGTCTGCAAACATTTAGTCCAAATACTTGGTTTAAGTGTGTCCTGGGGGCTTTTTTTATGTCGCTTCCACCATACTTCAGGTAGATAATTTGTATGATTTGGAAACAGGCTTTAACAAATCTACTTTTAGCTGCTTAGGCAGGAGTGAAATGGGAGCATTTTGGAATGACCTGAGTGTATCACCTCCAGGAAAACGAAAGGGCTCCTGCAGTTGTTTGTCTTGATGTGCAGTTGCCATTTTGACCTCCAGTCAAAGTAATCACCCGGGCAGGGAAGTTCCTGGCTGGAATGTACGCAGTCAAATCCCCGTTTAGCTAATTTAATGTTTCCTGGCCAGACTCCAGAGAGGTGTGGGGTTTTTTTTTGTTGTTGGTTTGTGTTTTTTTTTTCCCCGTTGTAAAAACCCAGCTCTTACAGTTTTGCATGAACTGCTTCATACTTGAATGTTCGTGATTCCGTTTGGATTCTGATTTCGCGTGCGCTTTTTTCGTTCTGAAAATCAGCTGCTTGGCTGCTCGTAGACGGTGTTGACGAAAGAAATTGTGCTACTTAAGGGAAATCATTTGCTCTGTGACATTTATGTAGTTGTTTCTCATAAAGCCAGATTTCACAGCAGGAGTGTGACATATTTCAACTGTCAGTTGATGCAATACCTCTGAGACGGGAAACAGAACGTTGGTTTTCTTGCTTCAGGGTTTTTACCAAATGGGAAAAAGGAGATTTTTTTCATCTGCTCTCGGTACTGGTGAGAGTTCACATCATCTTTGCAAGAGTCACACTGCTCTAAGAAAAAAAATCACAGAAACCTAAGGAGAGCTCTTTTCATGCCAAAGGTGGTGGGGTTGGGTACAGAAACCATCCAGCTCACCGCAAACGAGCTCTAGGTCAGCGATCTTACCCGAGCTCGCGGGTTTTGATGGAAAGAACAGTGGTGCATATTAGAGAAAAATGTCCAGACTAGCTTTAAAATGCTGCTAAACTGGGGATCTGACATGGGCGGCATTCTGGCTGCGCTGAACTGTGACTGTGTCGGGAGTATTAATAAGGTCAAAGCCACCAGCATGAGAAACTCAAGCAGAAGCTTCTTGTGGAGGTAGAAACTTTCAACCCAAGATGTGAAAGGAATTTCCTGTGTTATTCATCCTAAATCACACTGGTGAATGATGTTAGAGGAACCAAGTAATGCCAACTGAGACAGAGGGGTTTCTGGTGGGGGTATTTGGATCCAACACACTTTTGTCTAGATTCGCGAGGTGAAGGTGGCGAGGTGGGAGTGATCACTAGTGCCAGTGACTACTAACCACGCTCTTGTGGCAAAAATATGCTCTGTATCCTGGATCCAACTCAAATATGTGAGAATAAATACAGTTCTGCTTCTGACTACGCTTCTGATAAGGTGTCAGAAGACACCAAGCCACCTCTAGAGGAATTTAGCAGAGATCTAAAGAAAAGTCTGAGTTTTCCTGGTGGCAGCTTTTACGGCAGCCCATCGGTGTACGGCTGTAAATAAGTGGTAACGGTCGGACATAATATAGTTTGGCTTAATGATCTTCAAGGTATTTTCCAACCTGCGTGATTCTGTGGTTCTACGATTCTAAGTCTTGTACACATGTAAATAGGAAAATTTATTATTTGACACCTAAATTGTCCATCGGGTTTCCCAAGATTCTTAATACCACACAGTGGACAGAGACATAAATTAATCCCTCTGTTGCTGTACGTCAAAGGCACCAGAGTTTGAGGATGCATTTCGTTAGGGCCAGGATAATGCCAGCCACTGACATTCCAGAAATAAAAAGACCAATTTCAGCTCGACGCGAATGGTATTTGTGGGAACTTACTTCCCTTGTGAGAGAGAAGCCGTCAGGTGAACGCAGTGACTCTTGTCTTCCAGACCTCGAAAACAAAAATAGGCTTGGTGAACAGAACAGTTGTTAGGATGAACTAATTTGTGGTATATTTGAAAACAAGATCAAACCGGGGTTAAGAAATAGCTGTGATAGCCTGAAGTAGAAAGTGCCAGACTAGGAGGAAATCCACCACCATAAATTCAAGCTTTCGCGTGCTTCGGAGAGAACTCTTGGACATCTGCGCAGAAAATCTGCATCTAAACCTATAAAAGGAACCGACGGCCGTGGCCAGATTTGCCTGCAACAAACGGAGAGTCGTAACATGTTGCAAAATTTCCAGTCAAAAGGATGAGTTGTTGGGTATTCCCTGAGGGCAGCCCGTTTACTGGAGCGTGGTTCTCCAAACCAGTTCCGAAGGTGACGTAACAGCAATATCTGTAAGCACAGAACATCCGGGATGTGATTTTGGAGAGAATTGACAGACTTGGTCCCTGAAGGTCTGAATTTGTCTCAGAGATTTGAGGATACGAACCTTAATGAAGCCAAAAGAGAAACCTGCTTTCTTTCCTCGAAACTTTGCCTCTGCTTCAGGGAGCTCTACCAAGTTGAGGAGACGTTGCCGGAAAATTTTACTTTATTGTTTGTGGACAAAGATATTTATGCTCAGGAAATGCAGGTTGTTCTCCCCTCTCAACTACACCTCAACAGCAGCAAAGACTCTTCACCAACAAGAAAGCCGTATGTAAAGCAGGTTTATCAGTCAGTCAGTTTTAAATTAAAAATACTACAATCAAATACCTCCAAATTAAAAAATAAATTCTGGCATTAATCAGCAGCAAGTAGAGCAGCAAGTAATGAGCCAGGAGCACTTACGGCAAGTGAAGACATTTAGAATTCAGTCCAGTGAAGATCTCATTTAAAAAAAAGAAACCCTGCGTCTCAAAAATCACCACTATCTGACCAGAGAACTTTGAGGGATAAGAATTACTATCCTCAGTGCTGTCTTATCTCTCTCAGAAGCAACAGATGCTTCCAAAGTTATTACCTGCTAAGTGGAAAATTACGGACCAGATGGAGCTAATTAATTTGCAATTAAAAAATTGCCACAAACCAAATAATATAATTAATTTTCCGCAAGATACGGTTATGCAAAAAATTGGTCTGCCACTTTTAAGGCGTCCGAAGCATTCGTTAACGGTTCTATAAGCCGATGGATGCTACGGAGCTGGGGTAGCACCTACAAACTCTGATGTGTAGCAAACTTGGGTGGGAGATTACAAACCTGGACAGTATATTTTCAGAAAGCTCTGAGGTTTGCTGTTAATCTGGCAGCTTTTTGATCTCAGCTGAGAGCTCTACTTGGAAAGAAAAAGAAAAACAAGTAAAAATTTGTCTTTGCAAAGCTACAAACCAAGTTCACAGAATTATTTTTCCAACTTGGGAACGTGCATTTCTGTGAAGCTCTGCACCGTGCGGGAGTCCGTGTTGTCCCACCACGTTTCAGTTAGTCCTGGGACATCCTAACCTTGCGAGCCCCAGCTGCTCCTGTTTGTTCCCCGAACTGCGTGCAGCACTATAGCCACGCTCCAGGTGGTTGGATTCTGCTTCTCACCCTGGGAGGCAGCTTAAGGAGCGTCTGTTGCTGCTCTGGTTGCCTGGCTTACTCCCCAGCTGGTTGCAACGGTGTGAGCATTGCCACTTTGGACCTCATCCCCCAAGTCCTTCCGTTTAAAGCCTGCCCCCCAAAGGTGGCCAGCCTGCTGCCAAAGGTACCTGGAGCTCCAGCTATAAAAAAGATTATAATAAGGATAATTTTTTCCTTGTAAGAGAGCGCAGGGCGGACTTTGATGGCATTGCAAAGCTTCATTGGCTGGTTAGTGGCACGTGGGCTTGTTGAATCGGGAGAAGGGAGAGGCATCAGAGCCTTCCTGCCATTTCTCTTGGAATTGATTATCCATCACCCGCTACGTACATAAAGGCTTTTTCCTCCTCCACCTGGTTTTGCCCTGCAGTAGTCATCAGCCTCCTAGTCTGGAGTTGTTCATGTAATATTAATGTGCGCCGTCTCGCCGGGATGTTTCGAACAAGGTGCCAGAAGACACGTGCACGCTCGTACCCCCCGGGGACGAAGCCCTTCCAGATCGCAGATGCATTATCCCAAGCCTACCAGTGCTCTGTAGAAGCAGAATTTGAGGGATTAGCAAAACCAGAGGACTTGGCTGCAGCTGGCTGTAGGAATAAAAGGTGAAGCGAAAACTCTCCAGCAATTTTTCTCAGCATAGTTGCTCGGCACGCTGCGCTTCACGGGATGCAGTGCTTGGAGCAGGGCTGCTTCTGAATGGGACCTGTAGTTGTAGTTTTCTTTCAGCAGAAGCCAATATATTCACAGAAGGCACAGAGATGCTGTTTAAAATCGTGTTTAAAATTTTATCTTCTAGTTGGAGGCAGAAGTACGAGCCAGAGATTTTAGAGCAGGGAGAAACTCATCTCCTGTTTTCCCGAGAACACGAGAACAAGCTGTCTATTAGCGTAATTACAGCAAATATTATTTTTCTCATGTTTTACTATATGAAATAGAATCCTTGGCTGAACAGCCTGGCTGCAAGCAATCTCTGCTAACTGGGGAGAAGTGTCAGCATCTACAGCCCAGGGAACTGGGAACCATGTAAAGATGAGGTCTCCCCATTAAAGTACAGTGAGGTCGGATGTAATCCTGCATGTGCCCGCCGAGGCTGCCTCCGGAACACCGACCGTGTAGAAAGCCAGAAACAATTGGAAAAGGCTTGGCATGAGAAAGGGAGGTTTATTTTCCTTTCAGAAATCATTGGAAGTTCTAATTGTATTTGTAATTTTTATAAAAAGTTATCAATCAGATGATCTCAAATGGCGTTACAATCCCTGATGAACTTAATCTCATAATGCCCAAGAAATAGAAAGCTTCTTTAAATTGCGTTTTCTGGGGCTTACGGGAAACTTAGCTCAGCCAAGCAGAAAAGCAGATCTCCTTCCACCTTTATCTTTGCTTCACTCATCGAACAAAACTGTCTAACTAATGGCTCTCGTCTTCTCTTTTTATTTTCTTCATTTTCTCTTCGCTGAGATAACTTTGCTCTGCTTAACAGACATCAAAACACTCTGACCAAGCAAAGCCAGCAACTAATTCCTGGAAAACTAGACTAGTTCTTGGCTAGATCACACTTTTTCAATTATCTTTAGAAAAGGTTTATGCTCTAATTAAAATAAGTAGCAATAAATTATGGGAAAATGTTGACTTCTTTCATTTGTTTGAGAAGCCAAACATAAGAATTTCATCATTTCGGGTGTCCCTGCCCACGGCAGGGCGGTTGGAACGAGATGGTCTTTAAGGTCCCTTCCAAATCAAGCCGTTCTAGGATTCTGTGATTTATTTAAGGAAAATTTGCATCTTGAGTGACTTCACTGAATTTGTCTACTGGGGGTCTTACCTAAATTGTTAACTTTCTCTTTATTTTGCTTTTTTTTCCTTTTTTCTTCCCCCGCCTCTCTCACCAGTCCCTTACGGAAACTCTTCTTTCTCACCCTCCCTGTTTCACAGAGAGATAGGGAAGAGATTACATCTTTTTTATTGTAGGAATGCATCTTCTTTAACACTTCTGCAGGGTCTCCTTTGTGTCTCAAATCAGCAGAATTTGAGAGTCAGGATGAGAAATAACAAGGAGAAGTTTAAAGAGAAATGTTTCAGCCATGGAAACACATGTCCTGCTGTCAAAAGCTTCTCACTCCCCGAGCAGCAGAGTGGAAGATGAACCCTGCTAAGTTCCGACTTCCACTTTAGATCCCTTGTAGATAAATGGGAGAGACCCAAGTAAAGAAAATGCAGAGATAGGTTGGAGAGATTTAATTGGAGAGGGAAGCTGCCTGTGTCTACATGTAAATGCTGATAAATGAAATCAGAAGAAAACAAATCTCTGAAGGAGAAACAACCGGCATTTTTTTTTCTTTCAAATAAATTAATAAGAAAATAGGAATAAGTTCAGCATTTTTTTTGCCATTTCCAAGTGGGGTGTGAATACTGTATGAATAATAGAGAGTCAGCCTGCTGGCTGAATGACCTGGCTAATTCCTATCCCTCTGCTGGTGGGCTGGTGGGGGTGGCAGATGGGCCTGTAGGATCCACCCTGTTATTTTCAGTCCCTCTCTCACTCTTAAGGGCTGATAACATTTGAAAACCCATTTAACCGACACATTTTTAAATCTCTTACAACCTCAGTTGTTTGGGAGCAACGATTGCAATTTAGATGAGCTGCCTGAGCTCTGTAACTTGTGCAGAAATCCCAGGAAGGAGAAGAGAGGTTGAGAAGCGGCCCCTATTGTGGCGGTTCTGATGTCCAGGAAGGACAAATTTTCCTGGTGTGTTTGTCTCCTTACCTTTTGTAAGTCGTTCGTATCGCGTCGAATAGAAGTTACAAAGTCTTTGGTGTGGTATCAGAAAACGTGGGGCAGGATGGAAGGCTGGTGTTACTTTGCTGAGTTAGAAAGGGGAGTATGGAACAGAATGTGTGTGCTCAGGGAGAGCTTTTTGCTGTCAAATCTGGGCCCTTGCTGTTGGGATGTGTCCCAGAGACGTTTGGTTTCTGCCAGGTGCTCACTGCTGGGCTGCAGCTTTGGGCGCCCGCATCTTCATAAGACCAGCAACAGTCTGCTGCCCGAGCAATCAATAATTAACCAAGTAATTAATAATGAATGAATAATTTGGGTGAAGGTAAAGATAAACACTGACTATCCATAGAAATCTACAAGGAGGTATCAGCTACTGGGTAAAGGGAGCGTAAAGGGAATAAAAATGAGGGTGTATTTCGTGAAAGAATACCCTCCCGAGTGTGAAGTTTGGTTAGCTGGAGGAGTGCCACGGGGCGGTGGTGGACCCGACGTTCACCGGGAGCCAGGATGAGGTAGCAGAAACACAACCATAGGAAGCGATTCATTCTTTCTGAGGTGATGTGGTCTGTTGGTTGATCTCTCATTTCTGCAAGTGCCGTCAAGATTTCCTGGAGCTGGAGCTTGCCCAAAGTCATGTCCTACCTGCCCTGCGCTGCACAGCCAGCAGCCTGCTTGCCTGCACTATTTGCTATCAACCCCAGCCCCGGCAGCTCCTTCCTTTCCCGGTGTTCCCGAGTCGTTGGCTCCTTGTTTTCAACTGCTGCCCATTTGCTGCTGCGACTGCTCTCCTACCCTTGTGACCTCGGCGGGCTGCGAACACTTCTGAGGAGCTAATCAGGCTTTCACAGATTGCCACTGAAGAGGAATTTCCATTGAAGTAGCACCTCCTTAGAAAATACCAGGTGGGCAAACCTTGTCATTTCGTGGTGCTTTTTTTCTCTACTTGTTTTGACACACACAGATCTTTGTCTGCACAGTCGATAAAAATACGGACAAACAAAAGCGATTTATGTGTCGTTAAAATGCTTTCTACAGCTCGACTGAGCGTAAAAGTCCTTAAAAAATGCAGCTCCCAAATAAGGACCTTAGGGAAACATTTACAAAATGAGATAAAAAAAATGAAAAAAGCACGACACAATTACATAGCAATCCAAGTTCCAATTTGAAAGTTCACGCCGTTCTTCTGTGCCATTAGTTGAGATGAGGAAATGGGGATGGTGGCCAAGTATTTCTCAAAAGCTTTCTAAATGTACACTTGGAGTTTTCTGGATATTTCAGCTTTGTGTGTGGGTCACCAGAAGCACTAGTTTGAGGATGAGTGCGTCCTCGTCCTAGAGCTTATCTCAGTTGATTTATTTATTTCATTATTTATTTTACTTTTTATTTATTGTTTATTATTTATTTTTATTATTATTATTCTATTTTATTATTTATTTTTATTATTATAATTCTATTTTATTATTTATTTTATTGTTTATTTTATTATTTATTAACCATTCAAGTTAACTCCCAACTGTAATTTCTGGAATTCATTAGAGCTGTAATTTTTCTCCAGGATTTGTCCCAGTACCTACTTCACAATTTCTCTTCCCCTCCTTGGTTCACACTCAGTTGAAGAAAATGACTTTTAAATTTTATTTTTTTTTTTATTGAGCCTTTATTTTGCATGCTGATAGAAAACAAACACAAAGGGAGAATGTAAAAACCACCTGTCATCTGAGTCTGATCATCACCAATATGCAAAACACACACATTTATCATATTTTCCCATTATAAAAACTCAAATATCTAAGCTCTTGATTTCATAGGTAGGGGATAAATTTGTAACTAACGTTGCAAAACCCAGCCCCACTTTTCCCTTTTTTCCTGCTGACCAGCACTGCTTGTCTTTTAGCATTAAAGAGCCGGTGTCAGGCTGTTCCCAGCTGACAGGACAGACACCTCATCATTGCTTTTGAGCGAGGGAAGCGCGGGAGCTGGTTCAAGGTCTGCGAGTAGTAGTCTGTGTGCAGTGTTCTCCTCCTGGGAACGGAGCTGATTGCTGTGTCCTGGCTGACCCTTTGTTCCTCGTTATACGGTGGGTTAATCCCGTGATGTCAAGCATGATGCGGGAGAGGAGGAAGAGCAGATTCGGTTTTGCTCCTTGTGGTATATTTTGACACTTAAGGAAAAAAATATAACTGGGAACCATATTTTTATGTCATTTGAAACAACTATGAATTTGGTAGGGCAACAGGAAAACAGTCCATCCATGGCACATTTGCCTGTGGAATAAGGCTTTGTATAGAGGAGCAATGTTGAGGGGAAGTCAACCATGTGTTGACAAGTCTCGCTCTGGAGAGCGCCGGAGGTTGCACCAAGCCTCCCACAATAAGCTCTGTTCTAGGATCCTCATAAATCTAAATAGAACAGTTTTCTCAGTGAAGTGTGGGATGGATTGATGTTCATTAAGAACTTTCCATCAGCCTTAACGCTGCTGTGTGTGTTCTGGCCTCTCTCTGTCACGGTTTCCTCTCGGCACTTGGCTGTTCCCTGGCCTGTTGAGCTGTGGACACTTGTAGTACAAGCCTCAGGATAAGTCTGAATGGAGAATGGAAAAATCTGGGTGTGGAAGGTGCTGTAGAGAACAGTGGCAGGGAGAACCTAATTAGAATAGCAAATGTTGATGGTACCAATGTTAGCAGGCCATCAAGATCCTGGAGAAGGGAAGAGAAAACACTGATGGCTCAAAGCAAGCCACAGGATGGTTACTTCCTAATTAGGAGACCTAAAAAGATTGATCTGGTACCAGATCATCTGTAATTGGAATCATGAAAACCTAGAATCCCAGGCTGGTCTGAGTGGGAAGGGACCTTTCAAAATCATCTAGTCCCACCCCCCTGCAGGGAGCAGGGACATCTGCAACTGGAGCAGGTTGCTCACAGCCCTGTCCAACATCATAGTTTTTAATATTAAAAATGTAAAAAAGATTGACATCTAATGACACTTACTGAGGTTTCATAGATACCGTAAGCCAAGCTGCACATAATTCTTTCTCTTTTCTTCACTGCATGTGAATCTTCTCTGCCTTTTCATCATCTTCTTGGCTTTTCAGATTTATCTCAAAATGAGATGTTATTGTCACTCAAGCTCGGTCAATAAGCTGGGAAAAAAGCCTCACCTGAGATTTATAATCGTCACAATCAACCTAAATAAACATCTGATAGGAAGCAGGTTAGCCAGAAGGGTTGAAATAGGTCCTGCTCAGCCAGCGGAGGAACACTTCAGTCCCTGTGTGCACTTTCCCTCAGGTCTGGTGCACACCACCACTACCTAGTGGCTCTGAACATGACAGAGAAGATGACACCCAACTTGAGTATCTTTTATTTGGGTGTGTGAGACTGAAAATCCTCAAATCAACTTGTAGAGGAGCCGTTGCTGGTAATGTGACATTTCCTGCGGGGTTAACAGTCCATCGGAATGACGGGGGAGGCTGCAAAGTGTCTTGGCCACCTTGAGTCATTCAGAAGTGCCCTGCCAGAATTCGAGGCGATGGAGGCAGGAGAGAAATATTCCCTAATTCCATTCTTCCCTCTTCTTGGCACAGAGAGCCACTGGAACAGAAGACAGAATACCAGCAGATGGGGAGAACTCCTGCCGTTAAGAAGCAGGATTGCAAACACCTTGAAATTAGCTCTAATAGCTGTGTTGTCAATTAGAAAAAAAAGACTTTGTGTCTGCCCCAAAACACTTCTTTTCAAAACCATTTCTTTCCTGGTAAATCTTCCAGCTGTGGTATAAGGCAGGAGGTCAAAGCAGTGTTATAATGTGGGGTCTGCGCTTCGAGACCTGAGGTCAATGGCAACTCTTTGGAATCAGGGTGACCAAAACTTCATGCTTGAGCATCATTTAAAGCATATAAGCTGTGTAGATCCTGAAATTCTTTCGTGAAGAATTCAGGCTTTGCGTAACAGCAGTAGATGGGTCCCTCTGTAGGGGATGTTCAGCGAAGTCTGATCTTGAGTTCAACCCTGCCAAAGTAATCCCATGAGAGCGGGTGCCGCACTGTGCATGTGGAAGTCATGGGCTGGAAGATGAGGACGAGGAAAGACTTCGAGAGTCGGTGCTGCATTCTGTCAGTCAAGTGATAAGTTAGAATTTCTCCTCATCAGTTCAGACTGCGCTGGACACCAGGAATGCTTGACTGGAAGAGGGCCTGCAGGCAGTGTTCCGCTGCTCACTTAAGCGTTCCGTGATGTCCAGAGACAGGAGTCACTTTGGCAGGTGAAATTCCCATCATACCGGTAAATAACTCCACCTCATGAAGGAGAGGAGACCTCTGAGCAATAACCAGGGAGCAGAAAAGAAAGAAAAAGGGAGAGATGAGGAAAATATACAAAAGTACAATGAAAGCGGGGTGGCCTCTGCCCTAGGTATGTGTATATTATCAACCCGTTACAGATTCTGAGGCTGTTCACAACACTTCCAGCAAGCTCAGGCCCTCTTCCGTGATAGACTGAAGTCACACAAGCCTATTCGGAGACATATTTATTAATGACTTTGCTCAAACAAATGAACAAAACACAAAAATAAAACCTACAGCCCCCTCTCACAGCAATACGTATGTATTTTATTTTATAGATGTTAACAACTCTTACCTGCAACCGTTGGCCTGTGGGAGTCATAGGCTGTGGCTGGACAAACCAGACTTTATTTCCATTAGTGGCTAGTGCTGATAATGGAATAAAAAAAACCAAAACAAAACCAAAAAAAGAAGTCAGCTTTATCAGTCAGCATTTCAGAAAGCAATTTTGGAGAAAATATTCCTATCAGGATCACATATGGATTTGTGAAATAAGGGTATTTTCCAGTAAAACCACTGTTCTGTGTTACATTTATCTCATTTTTTTACAGCTTCTGCAGTAGAAACCTTCAAAGATGCTTTGAGCAGTGCCAGATATTCCACTGGTTACTCATGAAAAGCACAATTTAGGAGAGGTGCTATTATGGCATTTTAGTCAATATTTCCTCTCTCTCTCTCTCTCTCTCTGCATTTCTTTTTGGTCCTTTTCAGCACCCTCAAAAGAGTTTAGTAGGTGATAGAGGTTGTGACAGTAAGTTTAGTACCTAAAACTGTTCCTATTAATAGTGGCCAAAAGCAGCAATTTAACATTGTTTCTGACTGGAATGTTGTTGCACAGAAGGAAAACAGAAACTTCCTACCTGTTAGGAAGAGTAATTACAAGAAGAAAATAAATCATTTTACTACTGTGCTTATCAGTCGTGAAAGTAATATTAACCATACCTTTTTAAGAGAGAGGCAGTTGGAAAGAGTGAAGAAAATACAGAACTTGAAGAGTGAAAGGCAAGGAGGGAGATTAGAAGAGCTCATTTGTTTATCTTACTCAGGAAAAAATTGCGACATGATCAATAATTGTGAAGCATCTTTACTGACAGGAAAATGCTAGAGATTGAAGGTCTGCAGTGGAGCACAGGCATGTGCAACACAAAAAGGGCTCTATGATTTTAAGAATTAAAATGGGAGATAGAGCTTGTGTCTTAGCTGGGAGGATTATTAGCCATTGGAAAATATTAGTGTGGAAAATTGTCAATTCTTTACCTCTTCAGCGAAGACACCAATTACTGGGCTGCAGTCAGGAGCGACTGGATGGAATTCTGTCGTCTTTTAGGCAGCAGGTCCGATTCAGATGGCAAAATCTTATTTTATTGACTGTAAAAAATCAATAAAAGGTTTGCAATTTGAAGCCCTAAGTATCATAAAGAAAACTAATCCTGCAGATCTGATTTGTCTGCGCCGGTGTGAGCCTTCACGCTTCCAAAAAGTGTCGGAATCGTGTAGTGGGAAAGGGACATTCCCTTCGGCTGCTGCAGGGGAGGCAGCGAAGCTGGGGAAGGGCCTGGGGAGGAAGTCTGGGGAAGAGCGACTGAAGGAGCTGGGGCTGGTTAGTTTGAAGAAGAGGAGGCTGAGGGGAGACCTCCTCACTCTCTACAACTACCTGAAAGGACATTGTAGAGAGGTCGGTGCTGGTCTCATCTCACAAGTCATTAGTGATAGAGTAAGAGAGAGGGGCTTCAAACTGCAGCAGGGGAGGTTTAGACTGGACATTAGGAAAACATTTTTCACAGGAAGGGTAGTCAGCCTTTGGAACAGGCTGCCCAGGGAGAGGGTTGAGTCCCCATCCCTGGAGGTTTTTAAAGGCCATTTAGATGTGGTGTTGGGGGATCTGGTTTAGGGGTGAGCTTTGGAAGGTGGGGTTAATGGTTGGACTTGATGATCCCAAGGGGCTTTTCCAATCTGAATGATTCTGTGGTTTTATGATTCTGCCTCTCTCCATATGGCCACAGCTCTGGGGCTCCTCATCGTATCCATTTCTTCATTACCTCTAACAGTTCTAGATTTGTCCTGCGAACGGTTGCTTCCAGCCAAACCCAACACACTGGAATTGAGTGCAGTGTTTCCAGTCACTAGATCCACAATTCGTTATTAGTTCCCAGATGGAAGATGGGGCTGGGGGAAGAGGTACAGTGCTGAGTCCTTAACTTCATCTGTGCAGCCATCACATTTGCTTCTGGCTGCAAGTGTCTGATTGCTTCTGGTTAAGCCCCGCAGAAATCTTATTGGCGATGCTCATAAATAGTTATGGGGAGGGGGGAACCAGACATTCCTAATTTCATCCCTCAGAGAGGGAAAGAGGTGACTTCTAAAGATAATCAAATAGAAAAGATCAACCAATATCAGCATCCTGAAGGATAACACAGAGATGGACCAAAGCGATTTAAACACTTCAACACACCCTGGAAAAGCAAATCGATTTTCCCGATGACGGTTATTGGAGCCGAGGCATCGCAGAACAGCTGACGGAATAAAGCAGTGCCGACAACAGAGGGATGAGAAATGCCTTCCTGTACAAGCTGGGATGGTCAAGTGCCCTTTGGGGGCAGATCTCGTTGCCCAGCAAGTCCGTAGGTATCTCTAATACTTTTCTTAAACCTGGAAATCAAGATGTGCTTCCAGCCTACTTGCCCTAACAGGCAATTGGTTATTCCTCAGTGACTACTCTTGTAAACTGTTTTGCTCTGCTCTGAGTGTGCAAGGTGCTTGGAAAGGTCCCATTATTCACATTCTGCTGGGCAGGTGCTTCATACAAATCTGTATCTCGTGTCTTTTAGTCACGTAAAGTAAATTCTTCTTGTTTAGACATAGTTTATCACACCAAAGTCAAAAAGACTAGGTCAATTCAGGGCACTTTTTACATATTTCGTTATTTTAGTTTATGTTTCAGTCTCTGGTTGTTGCGTGAACTGTGTAGCATAGCTAAATGTGTCAGGCACTGATCATCCTTAAAAAAACCCACAGAAATCTTAGACATCAAATAACTTGAACCTCCTGCAGACAGTTTCACCCATCCACTTGAAAAGCAAAGCGTGTGTTCGGAATTGGCAGCGGTACCTTCTCTGCTTCTGGCCTCAGCTACGTGCCACGAGGTGAGTCAACCAACACATAAATAAAGAAGATTTTGCGCTGGCTGCAGAAAATTATTCGAGCAAATATGGTGGCAGTAAATATGCTTTATCTTTAGTCAGGGCCATAATTACTGAGCAGCCACCAAAGACTAAATGTACTTTGAGTCTAACAGCTGATTTCTCCTTGCCAAGCCTAAAAGTAATCGTGCCAATTTATATTTGATTTTAACTCCTGATGAATATCTCGAAATATGCCTAAAGATCTGAGCTTTTGATAGGCGAAGTCTCTCCTCATCAATGGCCAGTTTGATATAATGCTCTAGGACGATAAGAATTGTCCAGAGACAGACCAGGTTTTGAAGAGCACAACCCCCCGGCTCATCACAAATGGTTGGTATGTTTGGATTAAACGTTTTCTTTCGTTTCTCAGCAGGTTTAGTCAATCCCCACAAACAAATGCCACCAAGAGGACCCTCATTTAGGGGACACTTTCATGCCAGCTACTGCTTTTAATTTGGGGAAAATGAGTCATCTCACGTTCTTTCAGGTTCTTTAACAACAAGGAGAGCTTTGGCCATTCAGAAACACCTCAGGACTGAAGGTCCATCAGCCCTTTCTTTGTCTTGAGCCAGGCACAGGGAGGTGGGGCAAGTCTGACCCTGGTTTTTTGTTGCCCGCTTCTCTTTTCTCCAACTCGTTATCTTTGGTCTTGGCTCTAATTTTGCAATGTCATTTCCAGTTAGTGGCAGTTCAGATTTTTTTTTCTTTTTTTTTTTTTTTTTTTTTCCCCTGGCTTTCCAGAGCTTTCTTGCCGTATTAATACAGCTTAGAACAGTTTGGAATTTTACCTCAGGTTAGTTTTATATAAAAGGTATGATTCAGGGCATATAAAGCTATGTGTACAAAAACGACTGATGAACCGATACTTTCAGAACAACGTCATTTTGTTATTTCAGCGTGATCTTTTCTTGCTCTGGTTGTTGTCTGTCTGGTTACCCACACAAGAGCGGGGATAACCCTGCCTTGTCAGGAATTTAATTATTTTCTCATCCACCCTTGGTTTTGAAGCGTACCGGAGCGAAGCACCGTGGGCAGCGCAGCTGTCACCGTTGCGGCTGTAGCTCCAAATACAGTAGTCCTGATTCCCATTGTAATGCAATTAATCTTCTGCTTTGCGCTAATGGCTGAACAAGCATATTTACTGCAGCAGAAAATCCTAATTATTTCCTGAACAGATGCATAAAGGGGATTTAAATTAATGGCAAGTGACAAATGTGATAAATGTAGATAACATCTTTAAATACGGACATGCTGCACTGCAGACGTTTTTTTTCGATACTCACGGTTTCTAAACCTCCCCAGGATGTGTTTTCTCTTTGTAAGGAAGCTGCTGTCTCACAGACAGATGTTTCAGGCACCAGGTATCTCCCCCTGAGGACAGCCCTGCCCGGCAGGCACGGCTGAGTTGTGTTGCATTCCCCAAGGCTGCACTCCCTGCTTCTCCAGCGCACTCTTTGGAATCCTCCTTTCGTCCCAACTCCATTGCTTTCTATTTTCTGTCAAGAACTCCTCCTCCTCTCATGGAGCTGCCTTAAACATTTGGGTGTTCTGTAGAAATAGAACCGGTTTGGGTTTGTTTACAAAATTATTGACAAAGTAAATAAGGCTGCTGGCAGATGGTGTGCGATGGTCAGACTAGTGATGTGAACCTTAACAGTGCAGTGCCTGATACTTGCTGTGGCTCCAGAGAAGACTAACCTAAAATTTCATCTGCAAGGCTTCCTTGGAGAGCCATCCTTCCAAGGACCATCACTGCCCGACGGCCAATTCTGTCTCAGTCACGGAGCCCAGGCATATTGTGGCATTGGGACACAGAGCAAATGTCTTCTGCTTCTCCAGATCCATCAAGGTCTGACTTCACAAAACACCTCTTATTTGTATGCCATGGAGGTTCTGAATTCCTTCCAGAGCAAACAAATGTATTTATTCACTACGTTACTTCAGCAAACCAGCCAAAAGCCCGGTAATGAGCGCATCTTGGGAGCTGTATCCCCTGACAGAACAAGGGTAGTGTCTGGCCTGTGCAGCTGTACTGATGCTTTCAGAAACATCAGCCTTTGTTTCTGGCACTAACAGCTTTCAGATTTTTCACATGGTCCCCGTTCTGTTTTTTCTCTGCAGTCGTTCCCACCTCCTTTCATTGGTTCTGAGGTAGCCTTTGAGACATCCATGACCCCAGCGCTTCACGTAGGTTTCTTTTTTTTTCCCCAGTATCTATTAATTTTTTTTTTTCCCCTTGTCCTCTTGGTGCTGCATTTCCACCTCATTTTTGTTGCTTCCCAGTTCTTTTGTCTTCTCTGTCTGGCCACGTCCTGCCCACTGCTGTCACCAGCTCCTGACAGCTCCTTTCTCAAGTGCCCGTTAGGTGGAGATACCAGTGTAAGGATACAGCAGGGACTCCGAAAGTGCTGCAAATTAGATTTGAAAGACTGTATTAAAATGAGCTCTCTCTTTCTGTCCATACCAAGGGGGCTATTAGGAGAAGCTAGGAGAACTAAATGGTTACCCCTCCCTGGAAATAAACGGTACAGGCAGCAGAAGGAAAGTGCAGACAAATAGAAAAGCAAATCAGTGTAGTGTACCAGTAGAACTAATAAAAGACAAACCCAGGGTTTAATCAGCGTGTATTTAATTGTCATAGAACCTTGTTAGGGGCCTTCAAGCTGCTACCTGTTAGCAGTTAACTTCTGCCCTTAAGTATGAAGGTTTATATACTAGTAAATTTTTATCGTGTCTAACTTCTCATTAGCCATGTAAATGTATAATTCTTTAGTAATTCCATTTAAGCTCTTAACCTCAATTATATCCCGTGGCAGCAAGTTCCATGGGTTAATTACTCATCACGCTTAAAAAATTTCTACTTTCATCAGCTTTGTATTTATCTCTTAACAATCCTTTCTTTATGACCCTATTACAATTTACGCCATTTCCTAGAAATTACCTTTCTTGTCCTCCAGCTGTTTTTTCTTCCTTTCTCGAGAGCAGAAAGGTTTGACATCTCAATTTTATTATTTTAAATGAAGCAGCTCTAAAATAATTAAAATGTGTGAGACCGATGTACAAAATTTTTCTTTGACCTCAGTGTCACCTGACAGAACACCTTGAACATTTACTGTGAGAAATAGAACTAATCCAGAATGTTTTCATGCAGTAAAGCGTCATTTCTGAAACAGATACTTTGTGCAGAGGAAATAACTCTTTACACGAACTGTTGTGCTTATTAGCAAACTTGAAATTGCGCTGAAGTAATTTTTTTCAAGCTGAAACTGCAAATCATGAGGAAAATAACAATAAAATCACCTGTTTATGAAAGCCTAACCAGACCAAAAGACCATCAGTGCTGTCAGCGGGGAACTGGACTGCTACAAATGTTTAGTCAGGCCGTGGAGATGTATTTCTCAGGCTGGTTTCCAAATTCAGAAACACTTTCTGCAAAAAGATTAAATCTGGGGAGAAAAACTTTCTGGAAGCAGTGTTTTCTGCAGCTTTTAGGAGTAGCTGTATCCATAACCTGCTGCCTTTTGCAGAGTCATTGACTGATACACTCAGGGTATTGGAAACGTATGTTCCAGATACGAGAAATCAATATTTCCAAAATGAGATTATCTTTCTGGTCCTCTGTTTCCTAATTCCCATACTCAGAAAAGCTTGTCAAAGGAAACATGCTGACATACTTAGTCATTTAACTCACTTTTGCCTGATTAATGCATTCAAACTATTTTGGTTTTCTCCTCGTCTTTCCATATTTTCTTTCTGCGATGTTACAGCTGCTGAAAGAGTGGGATAGAGCAAGCCCAAGACTGGCCACAAAAACATCATCTAGAACAGAATTATTCCTTGTGCTTCTTTCAGTAGTTCCAGTAGGCACAACGGGGAAGTTTTTAGTATTTATTAGACGTGTGGCTCCAGCCGAGCTGTGCAAGAGACATCAAGCTCTTCTTTGCTTGGTTTGCCCTGAGCAGGAAACAAAAGGTCCATTTTATGTGCCCGTGTTCCTTCCTAGCACAAAACCCTGTAAAAGGGCTGGTGGAATTTCACTTCACCGAGGAAAACAAGGAGATCTGTGGAATGGTTTGGAGCACGTCATGGTTTGGAGCGATGGCACTTGCAGCCATCAAGCCCATCCCAGTGTCTTAGGGTGCTCGATGAACTTGGAGAGGCAAAGAGAGACAAGTAAGGAGAGGTAGCTCCTGTGGCCTCCATCTTCTACATAGATAAAGGAAGAGCTCTTCCTAACTTCTGAACTGCTCCCGTTCGATCCGGAGCTGTGCCAGGAGTGAGCCTGGAAGCTCGCTGCCCCACGACTGCTGTGACTGACACATCAAAGAAGAGTTTTAGTTCCTGTTCTTCAGCCTTTTCAGTTCTACATTTATACAGATATAGAAAAATAAATCCTTGAAAAATGAGCTGGGACTCAAGTCTCACGAATCCCTTTTTCTGGCACAAGTTCAATGGGCTGAGTCTCATGAAAACTGCAGGAAGAATGAAAATGGATGGGAATGTTCATTTTTAATACATCTTTCTGTGGAACTTTTCCCAGTCTCTGTAGCTTCTGCTACACAACCCCCCGAACAATTGCGAGGGTTTCTGAGATACAACCTTCTTCCTTTTACCTCCAGTCTGTATAATTTCCAAGTACAGTCTTGAATGTTACCAACCCCAAAGCTCATCTTTATTTCAGCACACATCCTCAGAGAATAAGCATCGTGCCTCTTGGTATAATGCTTGAGTGTGGACACTTCACTAAATCTCACTTGGGAAAATAATGGGAAGTTTAATGCATCTCATTTGGTAAAATTTACAGTGGACTTAGATTTTAATCCTGGCTTGTGTATAAAGTGAAAATATTTCTTAAAAGTAGAGTAATATCAGTAATTCTGTGTTGGCTTTGTGGAACTGTAGGCAGCGGAAAGTCACCTGCCCTCCCTACAGGCCGGGGATGGCAGCCCTGGGAAGAGAAGGGATTTTTCCCGGGTGTGATCCCTGTGTCGGTGGTGCCTGCTTCCCTCGTGTGCTCAGTAGTGCCCTCAGGCTGTTGCTGTCCAAGGAATGGTGGGTGAGACCTTTCCAACTGCAGTTATGCCTGGAATCAAGTGCTGAAGATCTGCAGTAGGGTTATGTTCTCTCTTGGCAATCTGTCTTCGGTTCCTAATAGGAAGGAACATTGCTGTTCAGGTATAAAAATTTCAATTTGGAAGAAATTTGTCAGGATAAAGTTTGTTTTCTTTTTGCTTCCATTAATACAAACTTTAAAATGAAAGGTCAAACCATTGCTAAAAAAGAAAGAGAGAAATATCCTGTTCTAAAAGGATTAAAAATGAAGCAGTTTCCCTTATGAAAATGCCTTTTTCACTCTTCCCTAAGAAAATGCCAGTCAAATTGACATATTCACGTTAAAGGTTTTCTTTGTTAACAAACCCCTATTTTCTAGAAGAAAAAGAAAACAGTTTCACCAGGTCTAATAAAGATTTTGTGTTTGAGACTTGGATAGAAAATTCAATAATTCATGAGGTAAAATGAGATCCAGTTAATTCCAGCTTAGTGGTTGTGCCCTTCAGATCTAACGGGAGGAAACTTGTTCAGTCACAAAGACAGAAGATAATTCAAAGGTACTCCAGCAAGTATGTGCATAGATGAGGAGCAGCTGCTTTGTGTAGACCTGTTTCCTGACCATAAACAGACTTTCAGACTTCTCTCCTGTACGCTGGGCCAGTGAAGATTTTCCGTGGCCCGTTACGGACCCACCTACCTTGAGGGACAGCGGTGGCACGGGTTGTAGTGCTGGGCCTTTGATCGTCCGAAGCTGGAGCTGTCTGTCCTGGCTAAAGCAGGCTACAGGTTTTTTTTCTTGCCTAGATGCAACAACCTTTTCCTTGGCTGAAGAGGAGGAGCCAGATCCTTCTGGAGAGCCTCTACCCAGATATAGCCAAAGACCCCATTGTTCTGCTCAAGTTGCTCAGGGGTGACTTTATAGGCCTCAGGGCAGTCAGTACAGGGAAAAAAAAACTTGTTCAGTTTTGGTGTCAGCCTTGCTTCAGGCAATTTCAGAACTCGTTGTGAAATCTTCCTGTAAAGATCTCCTTAGGGAACCAGAAGAGCAGCAGCCAGTGCAAAAGCTGCAAAAGAAACCCGGCAGCTGAAGCTTTCTCTCAGGCCGGCCAGCTGACCGTGGGTTTTCCTGGCTCCCAGTGTCTGCCTTTTTCTAACAAATACGGGTTAGAACAGAATTGCGGAACCAAAGACCCCGCTGGAAGACAGAGGCTGAGAGACCCTCAGTATCTTGTGCCACAGCTCTTCTTTCTCAAAGACGGGCCGTAGAAACTTCATGTCCTAAGTGACCAATATTAGCCTTGGCTGTCTTTGTATTTTCCTCTGCCCTATGATGACAGCTAAGGGAAGGAGTGATTCATGTAAAGAGATGACGGCACTTGACAAGCAAAATCTGTAGTTTATTAATAATTAAAAATTATTGCCATGTTCTGTTACTGATGGAATATTTAATCATTTGTTCAGTCAATACCAATGTCTCATTTATTATTCATTAAAGATAAATACTGTGTAGTGCTTCTGGATTGAAATATGTTACACCAAGATTATTAAGAGCACCCACAGTTGATTTATTATTTAGCAATCGATTAAACTTTTGTACAGAATTTAATGACTTAAATAACCCTCCGGATTTTTAAGGTTAACAATAAGTTTTATTTAAAGCTTGGTTATGTGAACGCAAGCACTTACGGAGAGAAAAAAAGCAGCTCTCAGACTTAAGTTTAACAATTAAACTGAGAGAGAAATGCATCACTAACAGCAGCCCTGCCTCACACGTCCCTGACTTTCTTCTATTTTTAACGTGGAAGAACATCAGTCTGTGCCGTGCTGTGTCACCGTAACCTTGCCACCACTTAGCCCCGTCCTCCGAGGAACCAGCAGGACTCTTCCCTCCATCCCCTCAATTTGTACCCCCTCCACGTTGAGTTACTTGACTTGTTTTGAAAGGACTCGCATGTGATTTCTGGAGGTTGTTCTGTACCTCTTCTTCTTAGTCTGTAGCCTGAATAAAGCCAAAGAGCAGAGAAGGAGAGATTCATCTCTTCACATCCTGGCAGCGGTAACTTACCTCCCGAGGAGCAGGAGATGAGACACTTCTTTCTTCTCTGCAAGTGGACAGTCGGCCCAGCGGCCAAAGGGTTGCCTCCTCGCTCTCTGAAAGGCTTTCTAGCTTGCCTGGTAATGGCTAACTATGAAGCGAAACCAGTTTTGAAAATGAAAAGTCTTTGATTTTTATAGCTCTCTAGTTGCTGGGGCAAACCTGGAGGCTGCGGCCCAGGTCAGGGTATTGAATTTACTGGAAGAGACTAAAAAGAGAGTAAATCACTACCTGAGTGGATCAGGTAACGAGTTTTGTTTATAACTTCAGTTTAGAGATCTCTGGCGAGAGCATGTTATGCAAAAATTTGGAAAAAAAGAAGAGTTCAGTTTATTAGTTTTTGATATCAAAACAGTAACTTACTAAAAGACAAAATGAAGGTTCTTCTCTACTATTTCCCTTTCAAGCTTTTGATTCAAGGTTTGGACCTCTTCCCTCCCTTCAAACAATGCAGGGCTTCACAAACTCACCAAAAGAAATTTTTGTGGTCATTGCTTTCTCAAACATGGGGAATAGCTTAAAAGAGTTCAACTACCCAGAAGTAAATCCTCTAAGGACCCTCCTTCCAGGCTGGGAGGGTCGTTCTGGGGGGTGCCACACGATTTCATTCTGCCTCCGGCAAACGATGATTCCTGAAGTCATTGTGTTTCCCTATGCTTCTCAGTTAAGCACGTGCAGATACTGGTGTTGGGCAAGGCACCAGAGGAGAGAACCTTTCACAGATTCACAGATTGACAGATGATAAGAGTTGGAAAGGACCTCCAAAGTTGGGCTCTGCTCCCAAGAAACAAGCACCAGGACAAGAGGAACCAGCCTCAAGTTGCCCCAGGGGAGGCTTAGGTTGGAGCTGAGGAACAATTTGTTCCCCTGCAGGGCTGTCCAGGCCTGTCCCAGGCTGCCCAGGGCAGGGCTGGAGTCCCCCTGATCCCTGGAGGGGTTTCCAGGGCATGGAGATGTGGTGCTGAGGGACAGGGCTCAGTGGTGCCCTGGCAGGGATGGGGCAATGCTGGGACTCCATGATCTTGAAGGCGTCTTCCAACGAAAATAATTCTCTGACTGTAAGAGCTTCCCGGTGTCCAGCTCAGAGGCCGATGCAGCAGAGCACCCAGGCTGGCAGGATTGATGGAGGCCGCCCCATTATGGAAGGACATGGTGGAAAAGAGAGGCTTGAGGAGAAGGAAGTTTTCTTTTAGGAAAAAATGGAGCTTTCAGCTGCATCCTAGCAAACTAGAGAATTAACAGCACGTGCCCCGCGGTGGGAAGGAGTAACACCTTCTCATCTGTCAGACGAGAGACAAGTGAAAATAACTCCTGCTCTGTAGGTACCCACAGAGGCTTGTCACTGCCTTTACCCCCAGAGCATTTCCTCGTTAAAAGTGAAGGGTAGAGCTAGAGTGTAACTATCACCCCTTTCCTCTGCTTCTGCCCGCTCTTGGCTCCGTTGAATTCTGGGCCCTGGGAATGGAGGGTTTCAGGGCTGGGAAGCGCCGCTTGATGTTGCTGAGAGACACTGGAGAGAGCAGGGGAACGTTCTGGAAAAAATGAGATTGAGTGGTGAGAGGAGGAAGATGAAAGGGCTGGTCTGGGGAGGTCTTCAAAGAAGATAAATCGGTTAATGGTTGGAAATGCCAAGTATCTGTCGGCATATTTCTAAACACATTGTAATTAAGATTACGTTGCATATGCCAACATCTGTAATTAATTTCTTAATGTTATAATTATAGAAACTAGAAGAAAATGGAGTGATTACAATATAATTAACATAAATAATCACGTTAGAAAGACTCTTGAAGTCTTCAGCACCAAATCTTGGGGTTAGGTAAAGATTTTTTTGGCTCTTTCTTTAGGTTTCTAATAAAACCTAGAACAGTGCGAACTCCTTAAAGACAACCTGATTTCTGAAGTGCTCCCATTGCAGTAAATCAGGAAGAAAAAGAATCGCTAAGAAGACAGAACTTTGGCACTATCAAGTAGCTTTTAGTGGAGAAGACATAACCAGCGAGGAAGAAGGCAAAAAAAAAGAATTTTAAATAAGTAAATCTTTGGAAATGTGGAGTGGATTGTGTGCTGTAGAAAATTCTGGTAACTTGAAAGCTTTGCACTTAGAGAGACCCATCTTAAAAATTAATCGCATCAAGAGAAACACTTTCATCTGAAAATGACTTTGCTGGGTCTATTTATGACAGACTTCATGGGTGAAAATCATTGAAAATATAGTTAAAGAGATTTTCATTGGAACCCAGAGCCAGTATAGGGCCTGAAACTGGTTTGAAATATTTTACCTGTTATAGCTGGAATAATTTTATTTTATTTTAATGTTGTTTTAAAGAGAGATGCGCTTTCTATTAGTTTATGACTAAGTAGCTCACGAGCTAAAAGACAGAGCTTTAGTGCTTTGTGCTGTTTGGCATTTATTTTGCCTTTACCTGTATTGTGAGAAGTGTAATTCTATTACTAGCAAAAAAAAAAAGAACTAAAAATGGATTTTTTTTATTACATTCTTAGAAACGAGAAAATGAAGCAATGAAGACAGCCGTCTCTTAATACAATGAAATGCTCTGTTTTCAGTTTGTGGGTAGAGCGGAACCTTAGAGGTGAGGATTTAGCCGTGTATCACAAAGATGCTCAGGATACATGACGGGACTGATTGAGTAGCACCGTCAAACCTCTATTGTAACTTCACCCAGTCCGTAAACTGGAAGTTCTGGGCACAGTGCTTGCACTCCTCACTGCCCCTACTAATATAGGAAATCTTTTTACTGGGTTGGAACCTGTATTTTATTTATTGGTCTGCAAAGTTAACAGTTTGTTAAATATGTTTTTGAGTAATTTGCATTGTCTCTTTGACTCTTATACTTTGTTACAGAATGGAGGAAGTGATTAGAATAAATACACCAAAATATTTCAATACAATACAAGGAAATTAGAAGGTAGCATTGAAATAAGAGTCTTCCCCCCCGCCAATTTCTGTATTACATCTTACTCAAAGCCCTGGCGTGGGAATGTGTGTGATATAAATGGGCTCCTTCCCTCAGATGTAAAAAGCATCTTCCAGTAACTGTGAGATTTCCAGTTTGGGGGACGGACATTTTTCTTGCCTACAACAGTATCGATCCCTGTGCAGTTCAGAGTCCTAGAAATAGTGAGTTATAAATTCCAGGAGGCCGGCAGCGCTTCCCCCCCCTGGAAGAAAGAGAAATGGTTGTCAGGAACAACACTTTGAGGACTCACTCTTTGAGGGGGGTTTCTTTTGCTTGACTCTTTCCTGCCCAGGACACTCCTCCAAGGAACCAAAGACTAAAAGGGAACAGAGTTTGTTACTGGCTTAAGCCATCAGAAGCTCTTTTTCAGCTCCAAGGCAGGGATTTTCCTCCCCTAAAGGATGGGAAGAAAATGAAAGGGTCAGATAGTAATCTTTTGAAGGCAGGAGAATGAGGAATTTTCACAAATTCATTTTTTAAAAAAAGACATGGTAAGGTGGTTTATTTTTCTTTTCTATGTTTGATCTCACGCTGGAACCACACTACTGGGAGACTGTTATTCACTGGGGAATAATCAGCTTGCAGAGCTTTCTGTCTCTAAGATCATGAAAAGGCTTAAGTAGGAAAGAGATCATCCCATAAATATAGATATTAAAATTTCTGGCATCTGAACTGAATTCACGTTTTAACCTCTGAGAGCCGTATGGTTTGTGTCACCCATGGCTGGGTTAGTGTCAAGTGCAGGGAAGACATGAGGAGAAGCAGGAATTTTGTCAGCCTGCCTTTGCTCTGTGACCTTCTGTGGAATTTGTGTTTGCAGTATTTGCAAAGTTAGCCCCTTATGGTTCTTACTCCATGCAAGTCTCTGCTGCCCTGCTGGAGAGATGGTGCCAAACGAAATATTTATTGGCTTGTGGACTTGATTCCTCCCTTGCCCATGTGATTGTCTGACACACAGGTTATCACTGAAGCGATCTCTGACCCTTCTGTGTCAGTGAACAGGTTCCAGTAGAAGACATGCCTCATGAAGAAGGCTGAATGAAATCTCCAGCTGCTTGCTGCTGAAAGCATTCAGATGTGTGGGGCCCCGACTCTGGGTCAAAGGTCAAAATTCTCCATTTTGTGATAATGCCAAAGACATCCAGCTCCAGACAGTGCTGGCAATGGGAAAACTGTCTGTCAATGTTTCAGCTGTGCCCATCTTCACACATGGGATCCATGGGGTGAAACTCCTTTACAGAGGTAGCTCTCCAGTTTGAATAAACTCGNTATATATAAATTATATATATAAATTTCCTTTGCAGGCCGCTGTTGGCAGCATGATGTTAAATGGAATCTAACTGCAAATTAAATTCACCTANGGAGAGATGGTGCCAAACGAAATATTTATTGGCTTGTGGACTTGATTCCTCCCTTGCCCATGTGATTGTCTGACACACAGGTTATCACTGAAGCGATCTCTGACCCTTCTGCGTCAGTGAACAGGTTCCAGTAGAAGACATGCCTCATGAAGAAGGCTGAATGAAATCTCCAGCTGCTTGCTGCTGAAAGCATTCAGATGTGTGGGGCCCCGACTCTGGGTCAAAGGTCAAAATTCTCCATTTTGTGATAATGCCAAAGACATCCAGCTCCAGACAGTGCTGGCAATGGGAAAACTGTCTGTCAATGTTTCAGCTGTGCCCATCTTCACACATGGGATCCATGGGGTGAAACTCCTTTACAGAGGTAGCTCTCCAGTTTGAATAAACTCGTAGAACCACAGGCTGGTTTGGGTGGGAAGGGACCTTCCAAGGTCATCTGGTCCCACCCCCCTGCAGGGAGCTGGGACATCTGCAACTCGAGCAGGTTGCTCAGAGCCCCATCCAACCTCCCCTGGGATGGTGCCAGGGATGGGGCAGCCACCACCTCTCGGGGCAGCCTGGGCCAGGCTCTCACCACCCTCAGCAGCGACAATTTCTCCCTCCTTTTGAGTCTGAATCTCCCCTCTTTTTGTGAATAAACAATTTAGTCAGAGTGATAATTACATTTCAAGGATATCAGAAATGCCACAGCTGGGTGGAGAAACAGGCAATACTACAACAGAAGGTTATCTTAAGAGAAACCTTATTTCAGCCACAAACCTTAACACCCCTTTGCAGACTTAAGGGCTGGCTCTGGGTACGGCCACCGCGGTTTTTATTCACCGGCATTCAGGTGATCTCAGGCACTCCCACAGTCCTCTTCCCTGCCTGAGCGCTTTCCAAGTGGGATGTTATGGTGAAGTGTTGCCAGCAGCCAACCTCCCACCTGCCTCCAGCGGCCCCAGGCTGGGCTCACCTCTGGGGGGCTCTGGGAAGCCCATCTGCTCACTCACTCTTTTGGCTGTGCTGGGTTTGCCAGCATGAGGTTGTGTTTATGGGCTTCCTAAGGTCGTGGGTTGGGTGTTACCCTTGTGTGTGTGGTGTTACGGCAGGGGCTTGTAGTTACTGTATATATATATATATATATAAATTATATATATAAATTTCCTTTGCAGGCCGCTGTTGGCAGCATGATGTTAAATGGAATCTAACTGCAAATTAAATTCACCTAGAGGAACTTATTTTTTTTTTAAAAATCGAAGTAAATCATTGTAAAATGACATTAGTTCACAGAACACCTGCTCACTGAAAGTTGCACATCACTGAAAAAATGTTATTTAAGAGAAGTACTTTGCACAGCTGTATCTGACTTAATTCTGGATCAGCAATGGGCATTCAGATGTTGCCAGATACTCCTTTGATTGTGTATTTCCTTTTATTTCCTGGTCCGCAATCTGTTCTCCTGCAAGTTTGACAGCAGGAAAACCCTGGCAGACTCAAGGAGGTTACTTGTCGTTTCCAACAGTGTGAGATACGAGGGGGGTCTTTACGGTGCAAAACACGGAGAAGAGCCCTATCAAAAGCCTCTCTGAAGAGGAGAGCAAACAAATACACACTTGTGAGGAGAAGTCCTGCGGTTCTGAGAAAGCTGAGCCAATTTAGCGAAGCTGCTGAGACATTTAGGCAAAGGTTGGGATTCTTATCTAAATCAAGCTGGTGCGGATTGTCTCATGTCTCTCCGTTGATTTCTGAGTCACCCTTAAATTTAAACGGATCTTGTCCCAACCAGCTCCTTCAGCTTTTGCCAAGAGCGACCTGAGTAGCTGCTGTTTCGCTCTGCCCTCTTTTCCTCTACTGAAATAAGGGTAGTTAATGGTGGCAGGTAGTTAATGGTGGCAGTTGAAACGTCTCTCTTGAGAGCAGGGATTTTTTTTTTTTTGCTTCCTTCACTTTTTTTTTTTGGCTTAGCACCACTGATTTCATTTCAGATGACAGCCTGCCTTCAGCATTTTGCTAATGCTGCCAAAGTCCGGTGAATGTCCTGGCTAAGGACCAACAGCCGTATTTCTTCCACTACCTCTAGCAGCGAAACTGGTGCTTCACATGACCCCTCTGCCTCGAGCACGTCAGTGCTTGTCGGCTGGAGGAGGGGGTACAGTACAATGAAGTGAGCTGAAGGGAAACAGTACAAATCACAGGGAGTTTGAGAGCTTCTCCCTTTTTTTTTTAACTGATATTTCTGTTCTTTAGGAGGTGAAGCTGTGTGAAAAAACCTCATTCTTCTCTTGCAAGACCTTTCAGTCAAGTCGCGAAGCGCTTCGGCTCAGCATTGTTGGGTGTGGCCCAGCTCCTGTTTGAAATACCTGTAACAGGTCCTTACCACATCATGGGCTAGATGATGCTGAGGTGATCTCACTACCAACTAGGGAGCTACTTTCTTATTGCTGCCCATCTGCGCCCAGTCTCGTACTAAGGATCTGATTGGAATTCCATTTTGTGGGTTGTAGATTGCTAAAAGGAAATCAGAATGCGACAGGCTGCAGTTTTCTGCTCTGGTTTTCCGTGTGATGTTCGTTTTTCTTCCTTGTTCTATTCTAACTCAAGCCAGAACTTTTCCTATCTCGAAAAAATGAGAAATTCCAAAATGACAGGTGTAGAGGTTTGTAATAAAGAGTTATCGACAAGCTCTACGTTTCTGTAATGCTTTGGGACCTAAGCCGACATGAATGAGCAGAAATTTCTTAACTGCTCCTTCCAAGGTCTCCTGAGCATTACTCTGGTGTTGCTTCCCCTGGGGGTCAGAGCTCATGGATACCTGGGAATCTGTTTCAGTCCACTCATGCGGTTTCTGTGTTTCAGGCAAAGAAGTAGAAAAGTTGCTGCTTACTGCAATGAGAGCACAGACAAGTCAGATACCGAAATGTCACAACTGTTCCAGGCTTTGAAACAGCTCACCTACAAGTGTTCACTGCAGAAGAACATCCTGAGGGAAGTAGCGGAGGAGACAGTGAGGTACATGAATTAATTCCACTAGGATTCCTCGTTAGGCCACATACCGTTTATTTCTCTCTTACTTTACACCATGAACGATTAAACTCATTTGCAGAGAGCAAGTGGAAAGGAGATATAAAATACAGCTGTTCTACCCCCGGCAAAATCTTAGACATTCTGTGCAGAAGCAGATTACAAATGGCAAAACAGCAGATAATTTAGCCTACACACTTCACCAAGCTGTGTTTCAAACTGAATATGAGATAGAGGATGTTTTCAAAAATCTCGACACAGCTCTAAAATCTCCTCAGCAAACCCACCAGATTTATAGGCAGGATTCAGAAAAGGCTAGTGAAGTATAAAATAAAATATCTGTTTGTCTAGCAAGTCTCGGCTGAGTTCCATCCATTTTTTTTAAGTTATGTGTCAGCAACTCAAGGAAAACCCACGAAGGTCTCCAAAAAAGCTTCCACGTTTCAGTCTTGGCTTAGAAGTGCTGAGTAACTCTCCAGGCATTAGCATCAGCAGGCGTGCAGGCTAGTAGGCTTTGCACTGATCATCTTCAATCGATCTGAGACAGAATAGTTGACAGTAGCTCTGAAACCACTGCTTGTGACAGTGAGAAATCGCTATTTTCAGTCCTTTGCTGTAAGGGCTTTGAAATCCTGGTCACTGTGTTGCTACTAACTGAACAGTTACCTAAGACATTCTGAATGGGTGATCTTAAAAACAGAAATACAAATCAGTTTTACCCATATGTCACTATTTCCTCACCCCTTCTAGGTTGTCCTTGAAGCTGTCCCTGTCTAGCTCAGGCTGTCGGTTCTCTGAGGGCAGGGAAGAGCAGCATTAACAGTGTAGTGATAAAGACACAGCCACATGAGAACCATTTCTTTTCTCCGTTCTTCACAGGATTCGTGTTGACAGGGGTGATTGTCAGTGCCGTGCGAGTGGCCGCCCGTGTGGGTGCTGCATGGGTATGTCAGGGGCTGGATGGAAACGGTGAGTAAAAAGGTGCTTTTATGTTGTCACCAATCAAAAAAACTTCTCTACTATCATCAGGTCATCTCTTCAGCTTTGTTTTGATAAAATCAACAGATCCAATTTTTTTAAAATTCTCATTTTAAACCATTTCTGTAATCCTGATGTCATTTCTGAGGTTCTTCTCTCTGCCCTTTTAACTTCTTCAAGCCCTTCTAAATCTGCAAGAAAATCCGTATCATTTTCTGGTTTTCATCCCACCAAGCACATACAATCGTGGTTTCCTTCTGCCCACTGCAACCTGTTCATCTATCCAACTTAGTGGCCTGTTGGACAAATTCTGCTTACCAGAAGCTCACCTAGAGCTGCTGGTCAGCTGTGACCCTTTGGTATTTCTCTAATTCTTAAGATGAGGTCCTCATTCTGTGTCTGTGGTTGGCTTTGTTGGTTTGGGGTGGGTTTTTTTTTCTGAAATAATATGTAACTTTAGTTCTGACCTCATTAAAACAATCTCATTAAGATGCTTAACTCAGTAATTCAAACAAATGACCCAGTCCTTACTATTATTTGGCATTCCTTCCCCTTGATTTTTTTTAACTTGCAATTTTCATTAGTGATTTCCTGCTTTCCCTCAGCTCACTGCCAGAAACGTTCGTTTTAGGCAGTTTTATGCTAGATAGCATGTATTTGCTGATAAATTAGAGCAACATTTTTTAATCGAGTAGCCATGGCAATGCTTATTAGACGACTGTAGATCTTGTACTGAGCCCTTCCTGAGTAGCTCGGTCCCCAGATACTGTAGTTTATGATCATGAGACACAAATTGCTTCCTCCTCTCCACAAAAAGCATGGTCCTTCTCTGGCTTTAGTCCTGTTTTATGGTCATCTTCTTAAGCCAATACAGAGAATGACATGCAAAACCCTCCTGTATAGACAACATCCTTTTCTCTTTTACCTCTCCAAGCTACAGACTCTTTCTTTCCGTTGTTGTCATTCCCTATTTCCTCCACCTCAGTTACCTGTCCATAAGAAATGAGGAAAAAGTCATTTATCATTGCTCCTAAGTGCTTATCATGGAGCAGGAATGCTCTGTGACTGGGCTCCCTATCGAGTTGTTTTCAGGTATTTTTGGCAGCAATATTAAATAACCAAGTTATTGGGTGGTTACTGAGAGAACTTGGAAAAAGAGAAGAGCAGACTTTTCTCCATAAAGCATCAGTGTACTCTACTCAGTTTTGGGATCGATTTCAGCTCTTGCTTATTCAACAGATTGCAGCTAATTCTTCAAAAAGCTGCTCAGAACTTTTCGATCCGAACTTCTGCGTAGATTATTGTATTCACAGTCAGTAAAAAGAATAAGTGGAATATATGAATTTGACATGAAGCACGACTTTTTAATCTTTCTGTGAAATGACTCGCTGAGGGCTGGACGTTGCTGAAAACAGAGAGGGCACAAAACCAAATCCACTGGCTAGAGAAAGAGGGCACGATGCTCTCATTAGATTGAGAATGAGCTTGAACTATCATGGTATCTAAAAGGAGAAAGGGAAGAAAATCTAGGAAAGAGGAGTGAACAAGTGAAAATAAAAATACGTCATTAGTTCTGTCTATAGCTGTGTTACTTCTACAGACAAGGACTAAATTGTCCTACTAACATGGGAGGCCAAATTACTCACTCTTGTTCTGAGGCACACACGCCTTCTAAGCTTCATAAAAAGATCTGAACTCCACCAAATAGCAGATTTTCTTACCAAGTATGAGTTTTGGACAGGAATGGAGCCTGGAATCATTGTTATCTTGCCTCTTTAGTGTAACCTGGAGGTGAAAGTGGAAGGAAAAGTGCAGGATTCACAGGAGAACACAGATTCTCAGGATCTTCAGCTTTCTATATTTTGTGCAAGGATACCATAACTTGAGAAATAAGTTCTTCACAGTCCATTTTTTTTATATCTAGTGCACACCTTGGGATCACAAACTGCCTACAAACAAATAATGAACAATGGTTAGTCTATAGAATGCCCAAATCCATCAGGTGCATGAGCAAACCACTAGAACAACTGATGTAGTTTCAGAAGTCGATGGCTGTTAGGGGATTGTTTTCAAATAGAAAAAACAGCAAATAAATGATTTCACTGAATTTATGACTTTCTTCCAGTTTTTAATAATGTTCCTGGCATTGCCAATAAGGTGCAGCGTAAACCCTCTCAAGGAAGAGAGACTTGATGGCTGATAGGCAGTACTCCAGTGGCAGAAAGAGGAATGAAATACGTAAAAAATGATCAGAGGTCAGAGGGGTTCCAGAAAAGAAAGAAAAGGGAAAAAGAAAAAAAGATGTTTACAAGATCTTGGTGAGCTAAAATTAGAAATGCTGGGGAAGGGGGGAATCAGATACTTTTCTTCTGTAATATACAGTTATATATAATATATATATAGTATATTTTATATATATATAAAATAGTTTTCAGGGCCATTCTGGCTCTATTACTTACGCTGTATTACAGTCCTTCAAATTACTTGTTGCTACCAGAAATACTGAACATGATGCTACTTTATTTCCAAGTATATGAGTTTATATATATATTTATGTATACACACAAATATATATTTATTTCCAAGTGAAGCATATATATTTATTTCCAGGTGTATGTATGCATGTACAGAGAGAGATATGCACGTTCCACAGGCAGAAGGAACTATTTAATTTTGGCCCTGCATTGTGCTTTGGACTAACTCCACCATAATGTCCCTCCACCAGAACATCACCTAGGTTTTCAAAACTTCTCTAGAAACAAACGTTTCTTCTTTATTTGCTTTCTAGGGTCATGATCTTACTTACTTCTGCATTTCGTCTAGGAACCTGAGAGTTTTTATTCTGAAAGTGAGGGATATCAGTTCCTTTTCTTTCACATTTTTGTTCTTGTATCTTCAGGGATATGTCATTAGACCAAAAATATGTGTCTGAGGTGGTAAGGGAGTTCTGGCTTTAATAGTAGGTATAGTTGTCATTATTCAGTGCTGTAACCACATGATTATTTTTTTCACAAATATATTAGCAATACCCCTCAAGTGTCAACTATTCATCATAGAAAAGTAACAATAAAAAATCCCAGGCCATTTCTTTTCCCCTTCCCGTCCAAATTTCCAGAATCATTCTAAAACGCTTGTGAAAGTTCTTTGTCTTAATAATCTTTTATTGTCCAGCTTTTTATTCTTGAAGTTTCATCAATGTCTGTGTCTGTGCTGCTCCCGTCCTTAGGCCGTCCAGCCCACAAACCGCTCTTGGGATCTTCCTTGTTCATTCAGGTACGTGGCAGAAAAGCAGTTGGTCTTTTAACCCTGATGTTGACACTTTCCATGTTCGGGAAACTAGAGATCCCACAGAACTTAGAGGAGAGACAACAATTAGGAAAGAAAAGAGTCTGGAGAAGTTTGGGAAAAATTATGACATACGTACTTAATATATATGGCAAGGAATCCTATTTATAAATTGAGGCTGGAAAAAAGACATTTCGTTTCAGTTTGAAATAGCTGAATTCACGTGGGAGGTTTTCTCATACGCTTCTTACTTGAGTTCCACTTTGCTAGCAGGACTTTTAAGGGTAAGTTCTTCCTCTTTTCTAACAAAATGAACTCGATCTCCAGAGGTCCCTTCCAACCCCTACCATTCTAGGATTCTACGAAAATCTTCTAATACTTTCTAAAAGAGTTTCTTGCAAGTGGGTAGCAAAATACTTCTGAGAAGTATTGTTTGCACTCTTTGCTTTGACCAAAGGGAACCTTCTTGTGTTTACCAAACAGGTCACAACCTTTTCAGTATCACATACCAGCTGTGTAGCTGGTTTTCAAGACCAAGGTAACTAGAGATAATCATGCTAACAGGTTTTATTCTTTATTTTTTTGTCTGAAAAGATCATCTGACTTAGCCATCATAATTTACATGAGGATGTTACTGGCTTAATTTTCATTCAGGCCATCATCTTTGTCTATGGAAAGTTATATACATAGTTGGGAGGCTTCCTTTTGTCCCTAAAAATCATTCCTTCAGCATTGAAGATACTGAGGAAATCAGTCAGGTAGAACTATTTGTGTGTGCAGTGGAGAAGACGATGTGCGGATACTTGCCCAGCCTGGGGTGCTTTCTCCCCCTCGGGAGGCATTTACTGTTCAGCTGAAGGGATTTTTGCTCACATGGAGCCACTGACCACTTCCTGGTCATAAGAGCGTGGAAGGATAAACCAAAAATGTAGCATCTTAAACTGTTGTGATCACTTGGCTTCATTGCAACCTTTGGAAGGAAAACAGAAATGCTACCTGGCGGGAAATTCTCACAGTTTGAAAATAATTTTCTTCTTCAAGCAGGCAGAAAAGCTGATGTTTCAAGATATCTCATAAACATACATATTTTTAAAGATCAAACCACTAAACATTATTTTGTTTCAGTAGGGTAGATAAAACACAGCAAAGAATATGAACAAATGAGAAGTCAGCATGAAATGAAACAATACTGAATTCAATGCTGCATTCTAACTTTCCATTTTTAAAAGAAATGTTTTGTAATGTCGCCAGAATTTGCACATTCTTATGAAAGGGGTTTTTTGCGTGAAGCAGCTTCGTCCAAACAGAATACTGTGGTTTGCAGCCTCTTTTTATCATTCCTCTTACAACAGCTGTACAATAAAATTAATTTAATAGCTAAATAAAGCACGATCGACGTCTTTATTTTCATGGATTTTTTTTCAAGAGAGGGGGCGATGCCTAAATACATTTATCTGAAGAAGTTTTTGCGTGGCTTTCATGCTGGAAAAGAATGTGCTCGTTGATGTTCTCATAATTGCAAATAACGTTCACCAGATAATTTGGAAAAATAGGTAAATAATAATAGAAAATGTCAATGCAAATTCTAAATGGCATTGGTAATGAACGACGGCTTATCTGGTGGTGAGCGTACCCAACTCAAACACTCATCTAGTTGTTGAATTAGAACTGCTTGTATAAGACATGTTATTCCTCTTCTCTCTCGGATGAGTCAGGCTGCCATCCAGCATAATGTATGGGAACTGTTGCTTTTTAAATGAGCTTCTGAAAATCTCATTTACATTTCCTTTCACACAAAATATAATTATTCAGGCTTCAAATGTCTTTTTCATAATATTTGTGATAGCAAAGCATGAGGACAAGATGCACGCGGAATTTATATCCGAAGGAATCTCAAATGCAATCAAATGGGATTTTATACTGAGATAACAAAAGCCATAATTGCAGAAAACCTCCTGGTTTTCAGCTTGAGAAATTCGCAGGTCAGTTTCTATTTGGATGAGGAGTTGCTGATGTACAGTCTGGAGAATTTCTAAATGTGTTTGATTTTGAGAAAGGTGGCCATCAAAAGCAGCAGATCATTATTTTGTAGTTGCAGACTAAATTCCTGTATTCAGTTTCCCAGAAAAAAAAAACCTGATCCCTTGGTGGACTCTTAATAGGAGAGGTGAGGAAAAGGTCAATCCTTCTCCCTCTCTTTTCAGCATCTTGCTCTTTGAGAAATGGCCCCCTAAACTCACATGGACTGTCAAGGTGAGGCTCTTGTAGCATAACATCACTGGCTGATAATCCCATTCGATGGCCTTCATTATTTTTCTTTTCAGATTCAGAACTTGAGTTTCAGGATAGGACAAACATCTCCAGACGGAGGTATCTAAAGTCTCGATGACTCAACAGAGCTCTTTGTTTTCCCCGTAGCTCCAAAGTCAGTGCTACGGATGAGCACAGGTTTCCTTCGGCGCGCGGTGGCTTTAGTTTTGGCACTTTTTGAGGCAGAATGAAGGTAGGTGTTTGAATCTGAACAGCTTGTGCTTCTGTGGTGCGTGCTTATCAAAGGAGCAGAGGAAATGAAATCCTGACTCTGACGTGACTCATAAGAATCCGTACCACGGATTTCAGGAGAGCCAGGCTTGACACCCCTTTCTTGATCCATTGACAAGAAGAATTTCTGAGTACAAATCAGCTACAATTCTATATATTTCTGTCATCCTCTTACAGTATTTAAATAGAGAAAGTGAATCCTTTCTTTTCCTGTATTCAAAATGGTGAGCATCAAGTGGGTTCCCAGAATCAGGCCCTCCTGTGAGTGGGAAGGGACCTCCTGAGGTCTCCAGCCAGCCCTGCTGCTCGGAGCAGGATCAGCGCCCAGTGGAAACCAGGCTGCTCAAGGTTCTGTCCATTTGGGTCTTGGAGATCTCCAAGATGGAGAAAATTCCGGGAGCATCTATTCTGCTTGGCTGGCTGATATACTGAAGCTTTTCCTTCTCTCCTACTTCAGCCAAAATGTCCCAGTATAAAGCTGGTTTCGGGAGGAGCAGGTTTTAGAACAGGAAATGCCACACATTGAAGCTGGACTAGAATAACTGGTCTGACTTTGGCAGTTTTATTGAGACTTGAGATCTTTTAGTTCCACTTACTGACAAGGGAAATGAGATGAGGAAAGCTAAAAAAAAATAAATCCTTAGTCTTCAACTCCTTATAAAACTTCTTTAAGACCCCTTGGGTTTCTCAGTCTCTCCCTGCTGACGTTGAGATAGTATTTGTTAAACAAGGACAGTTACTTTATTTATTTCTGGTCACTATATGAAAATACTTGTGATTTTCATATCCTGTCAGATCAAAAAAAGGGATACAATTTATTTGTCAGAATGAACCCTGAGTATTTGGAGTGCTTGCTTTCCAGGCGTGGTCAATGAGTGGAGCTGAAGCTGTTGTGTCCCTAGCCCAGTAGCTTCCCTGGCTTCAGGTAAGACTGCGTGGAGGGGGGATTGGTTGGAGCGGGAGAATCCAACCCTTCTCATCTTCTGGAGCGAATATCACCTCAGAGCTTCTCTTGCTCCGTGTCAGATGCAGTATGAAATGGAAGTTAGATGTCTGAAGTAACATAGAACAATGCCAGCGTAGGAGGCTCTTTGACGTCTCTATCTGGTACCAAAATAATCTTGCCTACTCCGCGTTGCGATTTATGATCCAGAAAGTGTCATAAATCACCATACAAGATGCTGGTTAAAATGGACCGTTTTTGTCAGGAAGATGTCAGGTTGTACAATACTGATTTCTTTCTGTGTGTGCCACGTGAGACAAGTTTCGGTTTATTTTACACCGTCTGGATGTGAATTAGGCCCCATATGAAAACATAACCCGGCCGAGGTTATCTCTTTGTATTTCACCTTCACAACTGCTGATGCTTTGTCATTTAAACTGCTAGAAGATCATTGAAATAACCTTTTTATAATGGCGAAGTTGCATTCATTTTTTTTTTCTCACTCCTATTCAAATGAAATGGCTGCAGTGTTGCTGCTCAGATATTTCTAGGATCATGCTGAAGATGCCAAGATGAGGAACGTTTCCATCACTAGAGTGAGTGTCTGAGGTTTTTGAGTGGTTGAAGCGTGGAGTTAGAAAGAAGCCCTTTACAATTATAATTTTAGTTGTCACTGCCCTCCTGTCTTCCTTGTAACATATTTATGCGTCGGCCAGCCTGAAATTCTTCAGCTTCAGACCTTAACTGTGAGCTTGGGAAGCATTAATCCACGGCCCTGTCACTGTCTCAGCGTGACTGTCCTTGATAGATACACCAGTGGTCTCACGGTGGCTCGCAGCTCGGCTTGCGTGGAAACCCAGCCGCCTTCGCAATGTGTCTGAAGCGCAGGGGAGTTATGTTTTTTGGGCTGAGGAGAAGTTCCCATCTCATTTCCTCTAACTCAAGTGAAAAACTCCCTGGAGCTGAACACAGAGGTCAGCACCTTGAACGCCACCGACGCTAAACGAGGTCACGTTTGTTTGCAAAGCGAGGGCTCAGTTAAATAAGGGAGAAAGATTTAATTTTCATCCTTATTTGATATGTTTTTTTTTTCTTTCTTTTTCTTAAAATACAACTGGGCTTCAAGTGAAAAATAAAAGGAAAAGCTCTGTCTGTGCTTGCATGTATATTCATAAGCAGACCTAAATAATTTAGCAAGAGCTTAATCCTTTTCATTTTTAAATACATTACATTAATCCATTTATATGAGATCATTATTCTCAGCTCTTCTGTGAGGCAGAGCCTCAGTACCTAATATAGTCTTTTCAGTTTAAAAAAAAAAAAAGGACAAAGTTCCATGAATAACAGCAAATACAGGGTTTGTTCCCATTAGGGTTTCTATGCTGGTCACTTCTCCCCCAGCTCACCGGTGATTAACACCAGTCCACACGCCGAGCCGTGCTGGGTTTCAGTTTTTCCACACACCGCTGCCAGCTCAGCTTCTGCTTCTCATACTTCGCCCTCTGTTCAGTTCCAGGGATCCCTCCTCTTGGTGGCTCTTCCCTTCACCCAGACTGTCAGCTCAGGAAGCACTTCATCCCGGTGCAGGAGCAGATCCACATCCTGCAGCTCTTCTTTCCACAACTTCTTGGCAGATCTCCAATCCCAGGTAAGGTACGAGTTGCCATTTCTGATCGTACAGAGCCCACGGCAGTAAATCCATCCAAAATCCTTTCCAAAGGCCAGATCAGACAGGCTGTGTTCCCACCGCGCATCGTTCAACCGACGCCTTCCTTGCAGCAGGGTGCTGTGGGTGCTTCAGCAGTGACATTGTGTCTACTCTGCCCCAGTGAGGCCACCTCTGGAGTGTTGTGTCCAGTGCTGGGCTCCCCAGTTCAAGAGAGACAGGGAAATACTGGAGAGAGTCCAGCGGGGGCCATGAGAATGATTTGGGGACTGGAACATCTCTCTTCTGAGGAGAGGCTGAGAGCCCTGGGGCTGTTTAGTCTGGAGAAGAGAAGCCTGAGAGGGGATCTGATTCATGTTTCCAAATCTCTGCAGGGTGGGGGTCAAGTGGAAGGGGCCAGGCTCTTTTCTGGGGTGCCCGGGGACAGGACGAGGGGCAATGGGCACAAACTGGAACCCAGGAAGTTCCACCTCAACAGGAGGAGAAACTTCTTTCCTATGAGGGTGACAGAACCTGGCCCAGGCTGCTCAGATTGATTCTGGAGTCTCCTTCTCTGGAGACTTTCCAAACCCCCCTGGCTCTGTTGCTGTGTGGCCTGCCCTGGGTGATCCTGCTCTTGCAGGAGGGTTGGACTCGATCATCTCCAGAGGTCCCTTCCAACCCCTAACATTCTAGGATTCTGTGAAAAGCAATTAGACAAATTAGAATGGAAAATAGATCCATGAGGATGTTATTAACTACAAGAATAACAGTTTTGGTTCAGGAAATCTGTAAGCCACAAACCCCCGGAGCTGGGAAGGTATGTCAGAGGGTGAGCACTGGGTGATCTCTAGGCCGACCCTCACTCCAGGCCGTCTCTCACGGCAGGACACCACGTCAGGTGGACTTTTATGCTGATCTGCTACAGCCACTTCTCCAAAGTGTGAGGACTGCAACATTTTGAATGGATGCCACAGACAGGAGCCAATAAATCTTAGTCCCTAACAGGGAGTTAGGTCTGGTTTTTGTAGTTGGTGACAGGTTTGCTGAAGTCATTGAGCCACTGGGGACACTCCATCTCTGCTGATCCCACGTCTGACAGCAGTGAAGAGACTTGTTGTCTGTGTGTGACTAAGCTCTGAGGAAAGGGCTGAGTGTGGAGAGATGCTGATTTCTACAATATCCTGTATGTAAATGAAGACATATTGTCAATGAATTAAATTTAATATTTAAAAAGTCCAATACTTAAAATTTCTAAAATTGCCTAACCGTAGGAAAAACTTCTTTGGTGGGAGGGGGTTGGAGCCCGGCCCAGGCTGCCCAGAGAGCTTGGGGAGTCTCCTTCTCTGGAGAGATTCCAAACGCGCCTGGACCCTGCGCTGCTGGGCCCCCTGCTCTGGGTGACCCTGCTGGAGCAGGGGGGTGGCACCAGAGGAGCTCCAGAGATCCCTCCCAACCGCCACCAAGCTGGGATTTTTGAGATTCTGTAATAACGGAAGGGCCATAGTTGGCTGATGCTCATAGAGCTGAATAAAAGTGCTGGAAAGCTGCAATCCCTTCTTAGGAGCTTTACAGAGAACAATTGATTCTCAAACATTTTTATTGTCTTTTGTCAGTCACATGAAGAGAAAAGAAAGTTTAGTAAATGGGGAAGTTTCTGGGATTTGTCTTACATAACAATATATAAAATTTATCTCTTACAACAATGGCAAAATATGAAAGGAGGTTGAGTGGGATATAGGAAAACACCTGTTATGATACCTGTCTCATGAGAAATGAATTAATTTTTACTTAGATTCACTGCCTCAGCTCAAGTTTCTATAGCTCCTTTCATCCAAATGTACGTTCCCCAAGTGCCATTCAGGTTTGTCCCTGGATATCCCACTGGCTATATAAAGGCCATACGGAAAATGCCGGCGTTTCTTTAACGGGCCAACGCGACTCTACCTAAACCCGCGCGGCAGGAGGGGACTCGGGACCGTTCCCCGTGCACGTGTGGGTAACGTCTCCGCTCAGCCCAGGGCTGCTCTCTGCAGTGAAATCTGGAGTTCCAGCAGCAGCCAGGCCTGCCCCACGGTCCCAAAGGCAGCACGGAAGTGTGAGCTGATGAGAGAGTACAGGTGTTACTGCTGCAAAATTTAAGGAATGATTAGAGGATTCCCAAATGAGCGGGAAAACAATTACGGAGACCATCAGCCTGCACGCCTAAGGGCATTTAAATTGCCACCAAATAGCCGAGGAAAGATTTACATGTGTAATGTTGTAAGGCTGCTCCAGTCGCATTTTCTTCTGCTTTCCACTGAAGCGTCAGATAAAGGACAAGCTGTCTGCCAAAACGCTCGAATAATTTATTTCACACAGGCTTTTGCTTACAGAATTCATTCGTTATCTTTACGAAGGGTATTCTGATGGACTCGTAGCATCTAAGTTCACTGGGCTTCCCATACTTACACAAACCTGCTAAACAATTGTAAAACCGCACAAAAATACACTCTGAAATTCTCCCCGGTGATTGGCTACACCACGTACTTTAATAAATCCCTTTGGAGGTTGTTTCCAGTCTTTGTGTAGCTACAAGTGTCATAAAAGGACAGGGTATCCATGAAACAAATGTCCTTTTTATTAGGGCTGCTTATCCATGAAACGAACATCATGGCAATATCCATTATGAAAAAAAAAATGAAGAAAAATAGAAGGGAAAAAAAAAAGAAGAGGAAAAAAGGCTTTACCCACTTAACAGTGTAACTGCAGCAGGGAAATTGAAGAACAAGAGGCAGACTCATGAATTAAAATGATGTTTCTTATTTCATCATTTCCATTGCTGTTAGTGTGATCACAGTTGGTGGTCCTACAACTAAGATTATTTTTGTGTGCACTTAAAGGATGAAAACATTCTATTTAATTCCACCAAAGAAAAACACATTTCAAAATTTAATGTTCTGTTGTTAAACTCTTTCATTTAAAAAGTACCCCAACTATTTCTTTAAAGATTATTGTGAAGGGTAATGTGTTTTATTACAATTCTAAGCTAATACCACTTGGAACTGTTGTAGGAACACTGGCATCGTAACGTTTCTTTCGCTTACAGGGTTTAGCTGGAGAAAAATGTGACATTTGCTAGATGCTTTATAGCAAGAAATAGGTGTCACCAATGGTTGCATCCTGCACTCCACTAATTGCTCTTGGTTGGCTGCTGGTCCCATTTAAAGCAGGGATGATGTGCTGGAAGACAGGGAGCACTGAGCTTTACCATGGTAAAGCTCCTGCCTCCAGACCTCCAAACATTAGGAATCCTGAGAGGCAGGGATTTTGGTGAGCTTTGCTGGCTTTGTGTGGCTGCCTCGGAGGTGGAAGGGACTGGGACTGGATCTTCGGTGGGTGTTTATTGACCTGGCATTTTGAGAGGCTGTGGGAGGTCAGGACGTGCCACAGCTACCTTCCAGTCTCCAGTGACAATGCCACTGCTGGTTCGCTTTCCGAGCCTGGGAGCATCTCGCAGTTAAAGGCTCAAGAGCCTTAGGAAACGGGGTGACGTCATGTCTGGAAAACCTGCTGACAAGGAGACAATTTGCAGAGAAAATCTAAAGAATTTGGGACTGCTTGTATCCAAAGGGTGATACTCTTCACAGTCTAGACAGTCTGTTTTAGGGGGGCTTATCTCTTTTTCCCCAAAAAGGTTTTTGTTCTAAACAAGAAAGGTTTTACTTGGAGCAGGGGCAATTTAGCCATTGGTTCCTCTTGCAGGGGCCTGAAGAGAGCAGGTCTGCAGGGCACAGACATCATCAAACCTTCTGAGCTAGATCAGAACTGACGTCACAGGACTATAACCCAGCTCCTTGTCTGAGAAAAGAAGAACCTTGGGATTAAGCCCCCAGATACAAGTGCTAATTAGAAACTGAAGAAGCAGACGCCATCAAAAAATGAGGTGAAGTTTTGTAGAGAGCCTAAGAGGGAGACAAAGCTGAGTTCTGCCTGGTTAAGGATTTTTGAGTAAACTGCTTCTGCTCCATATAGCTCTTTTTTTTTTTTTTTTTTTTTTTTTTTTACATAGAAGAGGGTGTATGTTTTTCTCTCTTCCTCTCATTCCGTTTTAGACATTTACTTCAGCATGCAAAAAGCTCATCCTCTCCTGTGGGTATTGGGAAGATAATAGGTGTTACCATATGTGACAATTGCCTTTTATCAGTATGAGGTCTTGGGCTTGCTTGGAGAATAGCAGGAGTTCTGGGAAGGAATGGGGAGCCAATTTACCTTTCAGGGTCCCTGGAGTGAACCCCGCTGAAAACATTGAGAGCGGCTGACCTTTCTCTTGAACATTAACACATTACAGACCTAGAATCAGGGACATACTTCTCTTCTTTTGATCAAAACCCATAAATAGGCGAAGGAACCTCCCTGAATAATTCCTCCTCCAGTTTTGGCACAGGTCCCACTATTTGCTGGGAAAACTTTGGGAATTTAAAACCTAAATAACAATGCTTGGCAAAGGGATTAGAAGAAGAATACCTCAAGGTATCCTGGGAGAAGCTAAGGGAGGACTCTTAATGGATCCGAGAGGAAGAAAATAGAAAAGCAATGGATATTACGGTTTGATGGGGGTAAAGAAAGACTGTAGTCTTAAGGCAAAGAAGTTCCTAAGTGTGATGCCAAGAGAATTTTAATTTTGAAAAGAGACAAAGAGAAAATTGGGAATCATAGCATCAGGATAAAGTACTTGTGCGAAATTCAGCGGAGCAGGTGAGTTCAGTGCTCACAAGTAATGAATTCCTGCCAATACCTTTAAGAGGCTTATTTCACGTTCCTGTCCTACATCTGTGCCAGGTCCTCAGTTCTGTGCAGACTTGACCAAAGTTATCATGTTTTCCTTTCAGCGAAGCCCAATTATATATGGGAAAAAAAATGCAAATGCAGGAATTTTATACCCCTGGTCTGAATTTATATTCTACCTAACACTTCCCTGCCCTTTCCCAGCACATCTCACTAGATTTTCCATGCAAATAGCTTGAGATGGTGCAGCTTCTTCCCCCCTCTGGTGGGAAAGTGCAGAAGTGCAGAGGCCACAGAAGTATTTTGCAGCAGTTCTTTGTCAGCTCCGCTCTCCTGGAAACGCCTTTTCTTCTGAGCCCTTGTCTCATGCATTTTGGTTCACGTTAGCCGTGCTTACTCTTCATTCCCAGTGTTATAAAGTTGCTCTGAAAACGAATAGCACCCAATAAAAAAAGGCCCAGAGTGTTTGAGAAGGGTAGAACAATTGTATTTCTATCAAGTTGTTCCAATGACTTATAGAAGGTGGCAAAGAACTCTTTTTTCTTTCCCAAGCTCAATGGAAAGTCTAAGTGACTTTTTTACTGGAAGAAAACAAGTGAGCAGGAAGGGGAATCATAGAATCCTAGAATGTTAGGGGTTGGAAGGGACCTCTGGAGATGATCGAGTCTAACCCCGTTGTCAGAGCAGGATCACCCAGGGCAGGCCACACAGGAACAGATCCAGGGGGTTTGGAAAGTCTCCGGAGAAGGAGACTCCACAGCCTCTCTGGGCAGCCTGTGCCAGAACTTCATCAGATGTCTGGAAGCCCAGCACATGGCAGGGGCAGGGGGTAGGAAGGAGCTTCCCTCCTCCCATCTGCTGCTTGCACTATTCCATTTCCTTCTGAGAACACTCCATGGGGTATTTCACCCTGTCTTAAGATAAAGTGATATCACTGACCAGAGGTTAACCACCAATCACTTACCAAGGCAACTGGCTTCCAGAGGCTTTCCTGAGGAAGGAGAACCTCAGAGGAGGCTCTTAGCACGCTCACAGTCCCCAGATCCTTGAATTTAGCCGCAAACCCTCGCACTGAGCCACAGGGGCAGCTGCTTCTCAATCCTGGGGTGGTCTGTACCACTTGGGCACCCATCAGTCTTGGCCAAACAAGGCAGGAGGTCAAAGCAAGTCGGAGCTCCGCACTGGGAAGGTACGGAAGGTACGGACGCCCTGCTGCAGGTAGTGGGAGAAGCTTCAAACAAATAGAACTAGACATCTTATGGTCTCATGAGTCATGGTAGCATGAAAGAATGAGCACTCCTACGTTGTTTTAATATGAGTTTCCTTTATCATCTCCAATTACAAGAAGATATCCCTGATCTTCACCTTTGGTAGAAATGTACGTATTTGGCTCTAATGAGTGCACATAGGGATCCATTTCACAAATGCAGCTTTTTTTTTTTCCTTTCATAAGTTTTCACAGCAGTACAACAAGAGAAATGTGATAAGACCCAATAAAAGGTTGCAAATACTAAAGATTTCCCAGAAAAGAGCAGATAAGGATCTGTTCTTACTTTGTAGCAACCGAGATTTTAAAGAATCAGGCTATAGACTATAGAACATCAGAAACACTTGTTCAGGTGGAGATTATATGAAATAATATCACAATAATAGCACTTGGTTTTCTATATCATCATTTACAAGGAACCATATTCCTTAATAGTTTAAAATGATAAGTAATATAAAAAAAAATATATTTCACATGCAAAGTGACTTTTCAGTTACTGTATTAAGGAGGGTTATGCTGCAATGAATGCCTACCTCATCCGTAAACCTTCAAAGTACTTTATCTTACCTGTGTCTAGAAGTAAACATTTTAATCTCATGTGAAGCAAAAGTTAAAATTCCATCTTTTTTTTTTTTTTTTCTTGAAAATTGGACCAGAGCTCTAATCCAGGGTCTTGATGCCTTCCATGGATGCCCTCATCACATTGTAGACTTGTGAAAATCAGTGACAGAGCCAAGCTATGAAAAAAATACCCCTCCAATGAAATCTTAAACATCTTTTCCACTAATAACTTTGAAAAAAATTTCAGCCTACTGTTAAATCCCCAAAATGCCAAAATGTTTCTGTCTGCCTTTGTCTCTGCAATCTTATCTGCTCCTATGGTTATTTAAAACTCATCTTAAAAATGAAGATAGTAGTTTTAAAAAAAAAACAACCAAACGCAAAACTCACTTTTTTTTTCAAAAGAGAATGGACCTCTAGTAAAAATTTCAAATGGAATCTGCTCCATGGCTAGAGAAACATTGCAGGTTTGGTATGAACACTCTTATTTCCAGAGAACTGGCAGCAGAATATAATTTTGTCAGGAGGGCAAAGAACAGACATACTTCAGAGGAAATTATCATGCAGCAATAGTTGTGAGGTGTAAAAAAATGGTAAGTGATAAGAGGAGGTTAAAAAGAAACACAATTATTCTAAGGTTAAGGACTGAATAATACGCCACAAAACATTTTGTGCAAGTCATCTAATGTCAGAGACACGTGAATAACAGGAAAAGTTACTTAAGGCAAGTAAATTACAAATTGTAAGTAGGGAGTAGAAATTCTAGTAGATAGAATTAAGTCACGGTGAAATCTTAATTCCTCCTTCAGCATCTAGGCTTTTGGAATAGGCCCAGATTTGTCACCCAGTCAAGAGCCTACACAAGAACTGGAAAATTTTAAGAGCTAGTAAAACACCTGCCTTCTAGGGAGATTTAATGAGCAATAAATTGAGCTGGATAGAGGTTTAGCGCTCTTGAAAGCTGAAAACCCAAGAGTTTTCTGGCATCTTCATGTGTACATAGAAAAAAAAAGTTTATATAAGAATATCAGGAATATCTGTACTTATTATCTGTGTAGTAAACGGCACAGAAAAGAAGAGTTTTGATGGAAGGTGTGAGCAGCAGGCACTGGGTGAAGCAGAGAGAAAATGCAGCCAAGAGCCATGGAGAAAGAGAAAGGATGGTCACCTGGCCCAGGAAAGGTCACTGGGGAAGTAAAAGAACTTCAGAATGTTCCTGCTTTGAAAGAGGGAGCAAATAAATTGTGTCTTGCTGTTTGTTTCTTTCTAGTGTGAGGTTTGTGGTCCCTGCAAATAAACAGGACTGCATCAGTGAAATACCCAGTGCTCAACAGGTGTCTTCTCCAACAGGAAAAGACCATAAAATCTGATTTTTTCCCTCTTTTGTCTATCAAATACTAATGGTATTTTTCTCAGTTTGGAATAGAACTCATGTAGTTTCTTTTTTTTTTTCCTAATGCAAAAGCTACTCTTAGAAGAAATACTCAGTACTGAGAATATATGGGGCTTGGGTGTTTATAGAACCTAAAGTACTAGTTTCTCCAGAAAAAGAAAGAAAGAAAGAATATTTCCTAACTGCAAAAATTTCACAGCCAGAGAGAAAAGCCTGAGGGCAACTGGAAAGCTGTAGAAGCCAAATGCGAGGAGCCGGGCTTGGCTGTGCAGCTGTACAGCGATTTCTGCTGCACGCGGGACCCCAGTGTCTGAGCGGTGCCAGTGCAGAGGCAGAGGGAAGGAGGGAGAGGAGCTACAGCCTCCTCAGGTGTGTCCCAAAGAGCCCTGGCACCTGACAGCTCTGAGCCCCGAGAGCACAGAATCACAGCACAGGTTGGGTGGGAAGGGATCTTTCAAGGTCCAACTCCCTGCAGAGCGCAGGGACATCTACAACTGGAGCAGGTTGCTCAGAGCCCCATCCAACCTCCCCTGGGATGGCACAAGGGATGGGGCAGCGACCATCTCTCGGGGCAACCTGGGCTGGGCTCTCACCACCCTCAGTATCAACAATTTCTTGCTTCTCTCCAGTCTGAATCTCCCCTCTTAGCTGAATCCATCCCCTCCTTGTCCTGTCCCAACAGGCCCTGCTCAAAAGTCTCTCCCCATCTTGCTTCTGGGCTCCTTTTGTCACTGAAAGGCCCCCAGAAGGTCTCTGCGGAGCCTTCTCCTCTCCAGGCTGCACAAGCCCAACTCTCCCAGCCTGGCCTCCCAGCAGAGGGTTCCAGCCCTCCCAGCATCACTGGGCCTCCTCTGGCCCCGCTCCCACAGCTCCCTGTCTCTCCCGGGCTGAGGACTCCTGAGCTGGAGCCAGCCCTGCAGGGAAGCGTGTTCATCATTCATCCATAATTTCATTATGGACTTCATTTTTTAGGATAGACAAGGAGAAGATGGCCTGGAAATGACCCAGAGGCACCCAAACATTAGAGTTCGAGATGATCCAAACCCACAAAATAAACAACAACTATCTTATAGCCCTGGATTGAGAAAGAATCACAGACTATTTTTAATCCTGTGCATTCCATTTGGCACCAATAGCCTTGCAGGAGCACTGTGCACACTGCTTTGGTTCTGACGGCCACTTCAGCTGGGGAAGCTGAGAAATCAGTGATTTCTGTAAAATTATCCAAGCTGAGTTCAAGTTTGGGCTCTTAGCCCAAGCTAAGCTGCGTGCTGCTAGGCCTGCTCTGCTCGCAGAAGCCACTTGCCATGAATTATTTACGATCGTCAGCAGATTTTGTCTCCTCACTCCCATTCCTTAGCTGGCTTTAGAGCAGCTCTGATGTGCCTGCACAAGCTGGAAGCACAGCGGTGCAGATGTGGGAAGCATATCCCAGGTCAAAAGCTATGGCTTTTCTTCTTCTTGGAGCAATTCCAGCATCCCTTTCACATGGGATCGACTGAAGACTGTGGTTCTTGCCTCTCCGAGGAGAGTGCTGGGGCTCCGAGGGCATCCACAGCTCCCCGACAGGAGGTTGGAGCCAGGGGGTGTCGGGCTCTGCTCCCAAGGGGCAAGTGACAGGACAAGAGGAAACAGCCTCAAGTTGTCCCAGGGGAGGTTGAGGTTGGAGCTGAGGAACAATTTGTTCCCCTGCAGTGTTGTCCAGGCCTGTGCCAGGCTGCCCAGGGCAGGGCTGGAGTCCCCCTGATCCCTGGAGGGGTTTCCAAGGCGTGGAGATGTGGTGCTGAGGGACAGGGGTCGGTGGTGCCTGGGCAGGGATGGGGCAACGCTTGGACTTGATCATCGTAAAGGTCTCTGCCAACCGCAGTGACAGCTTGGTTCTGTGATTGGCCTGATGACTTCACCTGCAATCCCCACATTTTGCTCGTGCAGACCTCTCAGGTCCCTGTCACGAGGCTGTGTGAGGATAGTATGAAAATAATGTTTGTAAAGAACTGATCTGTATATGAGTTATCGCTGGCTGGATTGATCAGCTTCACCACTGCAAATGCCATAGGATGAAAGTCCCACGAAGAAGGATCGTTTGGGGAATTACGCATCTCAGACTTCTGCCCATGGGAGACGCTATGTTTTTCCCCCAGTACTTTTTGATTATGACAACAAAAATTATTTTGAGCTAGCTAAATATTTACTTAATATTTAAGTATTGCTTTTCCTTTAATATTAAGTAAATATTAGAATAGTTCATGGACGATGCAGAGCGAACTGAGATGCTATCAAAATGTTTGGTGTCTAAAAACCAGGATTTATCCTTTGTTAACATAATTGCGATATTTCCTCTGTCATTTAATGCTGACATATATAGAGAAAGCGGTAGATTGTAGGCACGTGCTTGCTTTTTATATTTTTATGTATTTTCCTTCGTTATGTGAGTTCATCCTTTGATATATATCATGAAACATCAATAACAAAGGAAGGGAAACCACATAAATATCTAACATTTTTTTTTGTTTAAATGTCACCTGTCAACTAAAGGATCACAAAGCACTTGGGGAAAAAAGTATTGAGTGTCTGCTGAACACAGACTGAAGTTGATGGGAGTCTTTCCACGACTTCCCTCTGCTTTTGGCTTAAAAAATTAAGTCAAACTCAGTGGAGCAAAATACGGCTGGGAAAAATTAAAGGTAGAAGTGATACCTTAAAATATTATTACGGGGACAGAGCTGAAGAAGATCCCCAGTCCTAAGGGCTGTACCTCAGAGACATGTTGCCGGTCGTTAATAGTGATCATTTTAAGACTTACAGGCACTGTACAGAAGTCAGAAAATACTGGTGGTGCTGGCAGGGTACTGAGAGTACTAAATGCAGCTGGATAGAAGAACCTGTCGGTCTTGCCCCTTTGTGTGTGTTGGTACTGTGCGAGAGGGAGCAAGAAAGCAAAACAAACAGGAACACAAGAGAAATCCCAAAGACTCCACCTCTTCCACTCAATGAAACTCATCGGCTTTGATTGACCGACTTGAAGAGGAAATATCACTGTTCCTCTTGAAGAAACTACATTTGACAATTTAAAACAATAGACTTGGAAATATCTGTGAAACCTTAAGGAGAGCCTGAAAAAAAGGCAACGTTTTACTCAGCATCCTGTCAGAGTTATCTGATTCAGTGGTCAAATAAGTTTAAAATAATGGCCTTCAGAAACATTTTATTTGATTTACAGTCATTTCCTTCTCTTTTCAACTCTTTAAAAAACAATAATATATTGATATAGTTTAACATCCCACAGCTCAAAACAGTTCCAGGCATTCTATGAAAATGGTTCTATCTATAATATATGGTCTTCTTTCTACAAATCATTACATCCATGAGTAACTTTATGTACATGAGTTATTCCAAGGATTTGCTGGGAGTATTTACATCTCCTCCCTTAATCGTTGGCAGAGTGCGTACGTTAAAGGCACTGGGGTCACTTTACCTGTCACAGGCTCAGGGTAGCAGGGTGTTTGGAATCCACTGGTAGTTTTCATACAGGTATGGTGACTTTATAAAATCCAACCCACCGTACTGGTTACAGGGCACGACAGAACTGGGGCAGCAAGTAGAACCCCAGACTGAAGAGGAAGAATGGAAAATCAGATCTTGAAGTTCTCAAGATGCTGTGTGTTATCAATGATACCAACAGTACCAGGGGTGCAACACCTGTAGAAGTCAGTTGTGTACGGACGACGACAGCTCCACACAGGAATTGCTTAGAAAGAGAAGAGAGAGGGTTACTTAGCAGTGCACTTGGCCATCAGAGGTGGTTCTCCAACTGTCTGAAGGGTAGAGCGTGGATGCAGAACTATGAGGGTGACTGGGAGTGATAGATATGGGAACTCGCAGCATGACCCCAAGATAATTAGGGGAACTGGGAGGGCTGGAGGGAAGGAAGCTGAAATCTCTTGTGAGTATAAAGAGAATGAAAACCTGTTGTTGGGAGGAATAGAAGGGCTTCTCTCTCCTGAAAGTAAGGAGGGAATGGAAAGCTCTCTGCTGAAGGTAAGATCTCAGTGTCAGAAGGTGGGGGATAACCTGAAGGATGACAGTTTATCAAACCTGAGCCCGTTGCCTTGCAGAGAGCTGGCCAGTTGTAAATGAGGAGCTTTCGACACGGGAGCAGGATAGGGACAAAAATACCATTTAGTGGATATTACAGAGATTCATATAAAGCATCAGCAAAAAATGCGGCGTAAGGCTGAATGCCGTGATCTGTTTTAAGGTGACGTGGAACTCAACCACAGCAGGTCAGTGTCAGCTGTGATAATAGTGAAAAAACAAGGCAATGTACCTTAGAGTGATTCAGTCAGCTTCTTCTGGATACCTCATGCCATAGATGCCTGTCACTGCTGAAGTCTGCAGTACCCGACCTCTCCCTTGGACTGTCGGTCCTTTCACACTAATGTCCAGACCCTCAGGTGGAGAGGAATTCCCGTGCAGACTGGAGCGTGAAATACCGACAGAAAACGCAGAACCCAAAAATAGCTGCCCTTGGTGAGACCACAGGGTCCTTCTAAGCCAGTGGTGATGAGTGGAGGCAGGGACAGGGTTGCTGGCAGGCATAGGAGAGCCTGGAGAGAACTGGTTGCTGCTGCAGTGTGAAATCAAGCTGCTTTCAACCCTCCATGGAAGAGGAAAGTCTGTAGAACTGTGACCAGGCTTTCTGGCTACGGACTTGCATTTTCTTCACTCCCTTCAAGTGTCCTTAAAGGACATCGCTCACACTTCACAAGGCCACATGTTTCTTACCTGGGCATTCATCATCTGACTGATAATTATAATGACTGTACTTGGGTTCTTGAGGGAGTGGGCTGTAGGTGAAGTACCTGTGACTCCTTAGGTGTTTCTATCCTATTAATTTCATTGAGAGTTAGGCAACTAATTAGAAGATGCCTGCCTGGAAACCTTTGATAAGGTGGGTCTTTGTCTCTGCAAACAGATGCAGTGCTGCTGATAGCACTGCCGCAGAGCGGAGCTACAGTGGGGCTGGCTTTGTGCAGAAGCGAGGAATTGGACCTTAAGAAATCTCAGCTTGATTTATTTTTTATTTTTTTTTTTAATGCCCTACAAAGTACCCTGCAACTTCAGGAAGTTAGTCAAACTCATTAGGTCCCAGTTCTTCACGAGCCATTCTCAGTTACCAACAGGGGGGGATTGGACTCGATAATCTCCAGAGGTCCCTTCCAACCCCTGCTGTTCTCTGGTTCTATGATTGTATGATCTCTCTCTTTTCAAGACACAATAATGGTAATATTTTCAAGATATTTACAGAAATATAGGACCAGATAATTAGAAATTAATAGAGAGGTGACAAAAAGCTGCAGAAAGCACTGTATTTTATACATTTTCAATTGATCTAGATACAATGTGCACATACATTCTTCTTGAGTAGGTAGGGAAACAAAGTACTTTCTTGGGATAATGTCCAGGAAAGATCCATTTTCATGACAACTTAAATGTCTCTTTCTCATTCAGTAATAAAAATCCTTCTATATTCTAGTATTCCACAAGTCCAGACTGAAAATAAATCTCTCTGGAATTTTCTTTTTTGTCTTTCATTTCTGGCTCCAGATAGCAAGGAGAAGTGCATTTTAAGGAAGAATTTGGTTCTTTGGGGGTGATTAAATGTATAAGTCTGCCAAAACACACTCGATCTAAACAGAAATCCCCCAGGGAGCCTCTGAGACTTACAATTTTATTCCTGGAGAGTCTGCAGCTAAAATGGTTTCCTTGTCTCTTACATGTTATTTTCTCACAGTTACACTGGAGTGCATTACCTGATTTTATAATAAAATTGACTTAGTATGCAAAATTCCAGATGTGGAATCAATGAAGACGCTCAAACATAATTTAACGGTGATGATGAGTGACAGCTGAGAAATCAACTCCCTCTTTTAAACCTGGAATAGCTCAATGAGGCCATTGAATTGTAGGTGTTCACTAATTTCAGAAATGCTAGTAATTGTGAATTAAACAGGGAGCAAAGATGAGTTTGTTTAGGGAAAATACGCCTTTCGAAATAGTCAGCACTAAGAAAAATAGGCTTTTCAAAAGTAATTTAAATAGCAGGTTTAAAAAATGCAATATATGAGCTTTTTGGGAAAGAACCACCTCAGCATTTCCTTTTCAAAGCCTCTATTGCCTGTATGATGGGTGGTGTTCACAGCTCGCTGTGGGAGCTCCATCCTGGCGGCCGAGTCGCAGCCAGGTGCCCAGGGGTCCGTATGGACAGAGCGTGAGGTCCAGCCAGCCTTCTGGATCCTGTCAGGGGCAAAACAGAACCGACTCGAAAGATTTTTACTGCACCTTCTTGCCAGCTAACACAAACTGATGGCTGACTTTGCGATGCAGCAGCATTGGAGCCATCTGGAGTTGGCTGTGAGCGGCCTGGGGCAGTTGGTGCCCTTCTTCCACACAGGGCACCACTGCAGCTCTTGCTACTTCCAGCAGTTCAGGCCCAATACGCTCCTCTAAACTTTAACAGGAACTGACAACTTTTTCATAGGGTCGGTGGTGTTTTTTTTTTTTCACAACCATCTGGTAGAATTTCAGAAAATTTAATTAGGAAATTAAATCCCAGCTACAAAATGTCAGAGGGTAGCTAAACAACAGCATATAAAAAACATTGAAAAGGGATGCTGCTGTGTCCTAAAAGCTGACTCTGTTGTACCTGAGACAGGAGGGTGAGTGGCTCTAAAGTGCTCACAGAGTTCCTCACACAATGGGTACATACAGGAGCAAAAAATGTCAGTGGCTCCCTAATAGTGAGATTTTCTTTGCATCAAAGTCCTGCACCGGGGCCGGGGCAACCCCTGGGATCAGCCCAGGATGGGGGTGAAAGGCTGGAGAGGCCCCTGGGAGAGGGACTTGGAGGTGCTGGAGGTGAGGAGCTGGAGCGGAGCCGGCCCCGTGTGCTCGCAGCCCAGCAGCCCCTGCTCCCCTGGGCTCATCCCCAGCGGTGTGGGCAGCAGGGCCAGGGGGGGATCCTGCCCCTCTGCTCCCAGGGCTCTGGGGAGACCCCCCCTTGCAGAGAAGGAAGGAATTTTTGACACTGAGGGTGGTGAGAGCCTGGCCCAGGTTGCCCTAAGGCGGTCGCTGCCCCATCCCTGGCACCATTCTAGGGCAGGTTGGATGGGGCTCTGAGCAACCTGCTCTGGTTGCAGATGTCCCTGCTCCCTGCAGGGGAGTGGGACCAGATGACCTTGGAAGGTCCCTTCCCACCCAAACCGGTCTGTGATTCTATGGGCAGTGCTTGGGATAGGGATTTAGGTGCGTGGTGTGAGGTCCGACCTCTTGGGTGGATACAGGTTGTGAGAGTAAGATGATCTCGTTAGACATCTCATGTCATTTTTTTTTTGAGAGAGTGGGAATGATGGAAGTCAGAGCTGTGGCTCACACTGCAATGTGTACTCTGAAGATTCAGTTCCCTTTGTTTCTTTCTCGTTTCTTTTCCAAAACCACTACCTGAGCTGCAGTGTCTATTGCAAAAGTAAATTTGGACATAAAACATGAAATCCTAATGAAGACAAAGTCATGCTGGGTATTTATATCACTGTAATCGGTTTAAGTAGATGAGAGGGTTTGTGGGGACAAAGCTGATTTTGATTAGTTAACTTTGGAGTGAACTCTTCACCACGTACAACTCAAACAGGTTCACTTCATCTATGAATATCTGAGATACTTTTTTCCTTTTCCCAGTTACTTTATAGTTATTATTGTGCTCGCTTGAACAATACCAGGGCTTCTTTCTTGAAGGCTGTTTTTATATCTTTTATACAAGGGAAGATAATCTGTCACTTAACTCATTTAGAGTTCAGCCTGTTGATTACTCATGAAGAGCCTGGAGATGTTAGGATCGAGGTCAGTATGTGTGAGACAACAGCTTGCTGAAATGGTTATTTTAAAAGCCTGAGGTTAAACATATATAACCAGTGTTTTTCTTCTGTGAAATGACAGACGTATTTCTCTTATGAATGAGAAACATAATCTTTCTGAAGTTTAATTTTATCAACTGAGCCTATAGAGCTTTTTTCCCCTTGCCTCCCCCCACAACCCAGTTGTTATCCCGCTCTTAGAGAGTCACTCAAAGATTTTGTCTTCATCTCCAACATGTGACAACGAATAAGCACCCTTACTTGGGTCACATACCACCAAAAGCAATGCTAATACCTTTGCATCCAGGGATATTCTTCCATGGAGTCCTTTGATCTGTAAAATAAAGCACGTTCCTTCCCTCACCATCTGTATAAAACCCTCTAACAGCCCTAGGTTTTTCTAAATCACACCGATTTCTACAGTGACATTTTGATGATGAAACTTTTTCTGAAGAGAATTCTTGATTGACATCTTTCCCAAGCCACTTGGCCCTCAGTGCTGCCCTGCCTGCCGAGACACACGACTCGGGTGTACACAGCTTAGCAGTTGACAACGGATGCAAAATATGTTTTTTCAGCTTAATTCTGTGCTGAAGAGATTTGAGCTGAAGTCTTTCACTTTTCATTTGTAATGGGTTAAAATATTTCTGCTCAGCTGTTCTCAGTATTCTGGGTGTCAGCCCTGGGTGACTTGCTGCTCTGAGCCCCTCAGGCCAGGTGCTCATATTTGTAGGGTAACGACGGAGCCAATGGAGTCACGGGTTTAATCTCCAGTGGCTCCAGCTGTGTCAGAATGAAGGTGTTTTTATGGAAGTTCACAGCAATAGTTGAAAAAAACAATTTTGTATCAGTATTAGAGGCCAGAAGAAAAGCTTATCCCAGGTTGGCATTATGGCTTTCTTATGGCCCTGTGCAGGAAACCGGGGTGTCCATCAGGCCACAAATGAGGTGACTTTGAACTCTGCAGCCTGCTCAGGGATTTTTAACAGGGGAGTGGACAAGATGATCTCCAGAGGTCCCTTCCAACCCCCAGTGTGCTGTGATTCTGTGATCGGGTGGGTAGCTGCAGCACCCCAGAGACGCCCAGGCCTTTCTTTACAGGCTTCCTGGGGGCCTAGCTGCAGTAACCTCTGCCTGCTTTTCTGCCGGCAACTGCGTGACTCATGTTTATTCAACACGCTGTTAAACTTGTGTTTTTGCCGTGTCTGACCCTGTCCCTGAGTCACTGCAAGTGCTTCAAGCGCTTTCCTGGGAACAGAATTATCAAGCGATAGGCATTTCCACGGGGTTTATCCTTAGACCATCTGAGAGCTTAATGAATATTAATATTCCACTGTTATTTTCCTCTGTTCTTTAATAAGGTGGTAAAATGACCTCCATTTTACATACTGAACAGACATTCAGAACATTTCTGGTTGAAAACGGGAGGGGAGGAGGCCAGGAGTTTGGGTTTGAAGCTCCCCCACCCCCTGAGTGCCGGCAGCTGTGGGGGGAGCACAGGTGTTTGGGGGTATTTATGGCAATCGGGGGTAGGGGCCTGGGCAGCTTTTCAAAATGGAGTCTTGGAAGGCAGGAGCAGCATCAGGAGCTTGTGGGGATCAAGAGAATTTCAGGTAATGGAGAATATTTTTTTTTTTTCCCCCTCCTTTTCTGGAGCTGTATCTTCTTCAGACCTAGTAGTAGGGTGATGTGCTTCCTGGTATTTGAGGGAAAGAGTTTGGATTTTGAGGAAAGTACTTTCTGGGAAAGCTGGGGAGGACTGGCTTTGGAGTCTGAACAGAGAGGAATGTGTATGTGGTGGTGTGTTTAAGTTGCGTTTAGCTAACTAGTGGGAAATAATGATTATGGGATGATGTAAGGAAGTGAAAAAAGATGAGTGAATAAAATCTTTCACGTCAAAGAGTCTCAAATTTTTAAGTTCGGGAAACCTCTTTGTGGTGTGGAGCCCCTTTCTGAGGGTAAATAGTCTGTGTTCAAAGACTGTGTAAAACTGTATTATATTCACTGTAATATGGATAAAAAAATGATTATGAGGAAATACCAGATGCTGTTTGAGGCTCCTGGCTGGGTGAAGCATTCTGGCAGTAAGAGACCTGGGCTTGCTCTTGCTCTGAGTTACTCTTGCCTGCTGCTTCTGATTCTTAGAGGAATACCTTTATCCCTTAGACTTTGGTGACATTCAGTCTCTTTCTAGGGAAGAGGAGGCTCTGGGGAGACCTTCTGGGAGTCTTTCAGGACATCAGGGGGCCTGCCAGAAAAATTGGGACAGACTTCTTAGTAAGACCTGTTGCAACAGGACAAGGGGTGGTGGTTTGGAACTAAAGCAAGGTGGATTTAGACCAGAGAGAAGGGAGAAATTTTTAATACTGAGGGTGATGAGAGCCTGGCCCAGGTTGCCCCGAGGGGTGGTCGCTGCCCCATCCCTGGCACCATTCTAGGGGAGGTTGGATGGGGCTCTGAGCAACCTGCTCCAGGTGCAGATGTCCCTGCTCCCTGCAGGGGTGGTAGACCAGATGACCTTGGAAGGTCCCTTCCCACCCACACCCATCTGTGATTTTATGATTCTTTCTTAGCACTTAGTGCAAACTCAGCTTTATGTTCCAGCAATTTTTGACTCTTTCTCCTTCTTATATTCTCAGCTTGTGCATTTCTCCTAGCCAGCCTGGCCTGGACCCTTTGGTGGCCTGGCTGCCAGTGCATGGGAACTCCCTCTTGAATGGGAGTGAACTGAGCATGTTTGTCTTACAAGTTCACAATCCTTTCAAGATACTGTTGACAGAAGTTTTCTGGTGCTGAGGAGAGCTGCTTGCTAAGTTAAAAATCTTATTCCAAAGTCCAAGTATGCCAGAAAAATTCAGTGGATTAGCTGTAATGCTGTCCTGAGCAAATCAAAGTCTCTCTTCCTGTGATTTTTGCTTTCTGAAGTTTCTGAATTAATTTTGAACATTTAGCCTGAAGGAGGTACTTGATAGGAGACATGTAATCCAGAAGTGCTACAGTTTTTTTTTGTAAAACTAAACTGTCAATGAGAAAGCATTTTTAACTTTTTTTTTCAATTTTGCTTAGAGTCACTGGTATGATCAAGTAACCTTGATTATGCTTGGTATAATCAACACATTTTTAATAGTTTGGCAGGTAGTCCTTAAAAGGACTACAAATAGAAAGGAGTTTTTCTAATATCCCATGTGGTAACACAATCCTTGTTTTTCTTCTGTGTTTGTGTCTTTATGAAGAATCCTGTCAGCTGTTTGGGCTTTCTCTGTTGGCTCATGGAAACCAGCAGTGGAAAAGATGCTCTTCATAAGGTTAACTACTGCTCCTCACCCTCACTATGAGATTATTAAGTGTTGTACTATTATTTTGTCCAGTCTCATTTAAAGTGTGACCTGTTCTAGGGCTTACGCTATTTCCTCTGAATGACATTTTCAATGCTGAAAATAATCTCATTATCATAGATGTTTTGTGTTTACAAGCTAGACTTTTATGTACCTTAATTTCATCTAGCAATTCTTAGTGAAAACTTTATGATAGAAGCAGCAGTTGAAAGTAATGTTACGAGTTAGTCTGTGGCTCTTTTGTTGCCATGGTACACAGGCCTCCAAGAGCAGTATCTTCTGCCAGTCTTCTGTTTTCATCTAATGGGTCTAAATCAAGTTTAAATTTAAGGAGTTTTTTCTCTTCTTACTCCTGAATTAATCAAGACAACTAAGTAAATGTTAACTAAGTAAATGTTCTTTCTCCCATGCAAACGATTTGTGCTTCCAGTTAAACTGTGAGTAGTTTCTATTTGTTTGTGCCTGAGCCAAAGTCCTGTAACAGGCAGTGGCAGCAGCTGGGCAACCAGTGAATCCCAGGGAGTTTTAGAATGGATGCACCTTGGTTTTGATGAACATGACTATATTGAGTAGTGTGCTATGGAAGGAAGTGCATTTTGGTTGGATTGTTCCAAGTTAATCTAAAGAAGGATGTATTCCTAAAAGTCTTCTTGAAAATGTTTACAGCCTCTCTGGTACTAGAACTTCCAAAGTCTTTTTTGTGCTTTGTCTCTTTTGTAATTCTTCAGCCTTTTGTTCATGGGAAACCTGGGTTTGGATTTTTAGGGTTTCATTTTTAGTCGCAAGTTTTCAAACTTGATTAGCTCTGTGCTTCCCTGTTTCTTATTGACCCCCTCATTTTCCCCTTTGAGTTTTCAGTCCTACACTACCACTCTAGTCTGTAGTCTTTGATATCTTTGAAAACAAACACACACACATACAAAATACATCATTACTTTTCTTTCCCAGTATCTGTGGATAACTCTTTTCCTTTAACAGTTTCTTCCTTCCCATCCCTGGTTCCTTTTCCTTCTCTCACCACTGGGAGAAGAAACAAGGTCCCCACAATGACAGCTAATAGAGGGAGCTCATGCTCAATTTCATCCATTTTCATTGCATCTCCAAAATATATCTGGTGAAACCTCTTCAGGTTCTCTTCACTGTGCTTGCAGTAATTGCAGCAGGCTCCGGGGCACGCAGGTGACTGAGGCAGAAATGGGATGTGAGGTTGTGTATTGATCACTGCACAGGGAAACCTTTATCTCTGGATCATCCAGGCCAAGTAGGTATAGAACAGAAATTGTCGAGCAGAGGAAGACATCATGTTCCTGCTCCAGGGCTGACAAAGAAACACGGAGGTAGCGTAAACAAGAACAGGCAGGGTTTTTAAATGCTATTTTCTAGGGTTAAAATTCCAAGCAACTTTTGTTTCCCATGGCTGGCACCAATGGGCATTGGGCCTGTCAGTATTTAGAGGGAGCTTTATCTATATGTGACACAAGGTGTACAGCAGGATACTTTGTGGTTGCAGATTAACCCTTGTTAGCAGCCTGCTAAAGCCAAAGAGAACCACCTGCAGCAGAGGTATGGGTGTCACAGGTGGTCCCTCAAGCCAACCTGGGGCTTGGAGGGTTTGGTCTGGATGCCTACAAAGAAACAAATGACAGTGCCCTGAGGTGTTAACTCTTCTTAACAGTGCAAAGGAGGCGGACAGGAGGAGCTTGCATGGAGATGTGTGACCACAAGTGAAAGGATCGCTGTCTTTAAGGATAATTATATGCTATTTGTTCTGAGACCAGTAAGAAAAATGCATCTGTAGGTATTGTGATGTTCTCTGAATTATTATTGCTGAAGCATCTATTTGGAAGTGCTGCCCTGGTTTGAGTGAGGAGGGGGAAAAACCAAAACTGCCTTAACTTGAAGTCCAAAATGATCTGATCTTCTCTGTCATCTGGAAGCTTCAAATGTTGCTCAAGAAGAGCTCGTCTTTTGCTCTCTGTTGCCTGTGGTGATATGTAGGTGTTAGTAAGAAGAGTAAAGGAAATTCTTGTATAAAAACTGCTTTGTTGCATGGAGGGGACACGGATGAAGTGGCTGACAAAAAATGTTTAATAGGAAAGTGGAAGAAGACGCTTTGACTTCTCTTGATCATCCTGATAGTCAGCTTGCAGTGTTTAGAGAAACATAGAAGGCACACCTTTTGGAGAAAATAAAGCTAATTTTACCTTCATCATGATCTTTTTCCTGGTTTAGCAATGCCTAGCCCAATACTGAGTATCAAACTGGTTTGCCGAATTTCTGTGCACGCAGGTGAGACTGGAAAGCTGGAGTTGGGGCTGGAAGGCAAACAGCAGGCTCTCAAGAGCAGGAATAGTGGTGAAACCCTCCCTTGGGCCTTCTTAATTGATGTCAGTAATGCTGGAGTCAGCGTGAATTATAAACTGCTGGTGGGCACCAGAGGTAGGGAGAGGGGAGTCAAAGTTCCTGGAGAACTAAACCACTTGAGAATGGAAATACTGGTTAAAGATACATGTAGTAATTGCAGCTTCCAATTTTTTGTTCTATTTTTTTTTACCTGAATGTATGTTAAGGTAAAGGTCATGAAGAGATTTATGACCAACTGGAACAAAAAAAACCAAACTCAAAATCTCTGCTGCTTAGAGAAAAATCTTCTAGGGAACTGAAATGTAATAGTATAATACTCTGATCTTGGTTTTCTATCAGTGCTGCTTCAGTATAGGAGAAATCAATGCAAGGTATTTAGTTTTAGTTTATTAACTTGCATCTTGTTTTTTAAAGAGTGTTGCAGTATTGAAGGCTGCAAGACTCTGTAAGAAGAAAGGCAGGACAAACACAAGCAGTGTCCCTCTCCTCCTTCAAGTATTTTCATTGGTCACTTGACCAGAGAGGAAAAAATAAAATTTCCTATGGGGTGGTGGTGAGGGAACAGAGATGTATGGACACGTAATATCCATGTAGGATTTTGGGAGTTGGAATCTGTGGGCAAAGGTTTTGATTTTAATTTTTTTTATGCTGGAGAGTTGTACTCCTCTAAAATAGCTGTTCTCTTTCACGCTTTAAACATTTTTTTTCTTCTCCAAAAGGAAAAGATAAAAAAGTATGTTTCCTTAACTTCTGATTTTTGATCAGAATTTTCTGCCTAAGTCAGATAGAAAAGTTGGAAAAGCAATCGTTAATAGCAGCCAAATAGCACAGAATCAAGGTGACTATGATTTGTGTTTCAGCATTGCAGGGTTAATTTGAAATCAGACTTGAGGCACTGAAATAGAATCAATTTTTAGCCTGGAGGTTGGAGTCTGATGGTTAGCCTCTATTGGAACTGAAAATAGCTACAAGGAAAACTGCTCAATTTGCCAAAGAAGTTGGTTAAAAAAAAGACTGCCGCTGTATGATATGTCTGTCTTTAAGATAGTTAGTACCTAAATACATTTTAGTGTGTTTCTCAGACTTTGAGGAACTTGTGTTGCTCACTAGACTGGGAGGTTTAAGATGTAAAGAGCATGAAATACCTGTTTGCTGTAGTTATGCTGTCATACTTTCTCCTTGGAGAAGAGAGGTTTAGGATGAAATTATTATTACTATTATTCATGTGCCTATTGTGCCAGGAATGGGGAGGCTCTGCCCCTCTACTGCCTATGAAATGCAGCGGTGGCAGTGGGCATTGAGCTTCTGTGGGGTGGAGGCAGCAGAAGCCACGTGTGTTGCTTCATGCTCCCTGCAGTTTGGAGGCCAGTGTGTAAATTTACACTGGCCATTGATCCTGGCTTTAGGTTAGGACTAGGCAGAGGAAAGTAGTGCCTGGGAAATGGGTGTGTGATTGCTTCTCATAGTTGCATCTGGGGTGTGCTACTGTTGGGCAGTGACTCCCCAAGTGTCAACAACCTGGTTGTCCCTGGTGACATCCTCAGGCTGTCCATGAGAGCCTCTCAAATCATCTTTCGCTCTGCCATGGTCTTGCTGATGGCTTTCCCAGTGTGGAAGCTGTCATCTTAAATATGACTTTTCCTTGGCAAAATTACTGAAAACTAAGAGGAGTTAAGGGGGCTGGGCTGACAAATAGCATATGGATTTGGGGTTCATGAAATCAACAGGTTAACATAAAACCCAAGTGGAATACTGCAAAAACCTTTGAGGGGCCTTGGGAAAAGCACCATTTGCTTCCCTTGATCTGGTGGTTGTCTGTGGCAGTGACCACCAGAGGCAAGACTTTGGCTACAGGGACCTTCAGCCCAAGACCCCGTGACTGCTCGTGTTCCTGTGTGGAGAGGTTTGGTTGTGTTTGGGAAACTGCTGCTTTCTGGTCTGATGGAGCTTCAGTGGACCCACAAGGTGTTGTGCAGGGTTGGGAACAGGATGGCTTGTGGAGCAGAAAAATAATTGCAATGAAGGAAAAAACCAGTTGCCATTTAAAACGTCTCCTGTTAGTTCTGTGGATTTCCATGTAAATAAATCATTTTAGATTTAAATTATAAGGCAAGTTAAGCTGGAAAAGCGATCAAAAGCCCAAGTGACTGGATGTGATTAGTGGAACAGGGCCGGTCTTCCATCTTCTGAAACAGTTCCCTACAGCGCCCTATATTTCTCTGTCTGGATACTGTGGAGATCCAGCTGGTTTGTGCTGAGTGGTCTTCTAAGTTCCCTGGCTGTCAAATTGCAGGCTTTACTGACCAGTAGAAGGCTTTTACTCAGTGTTAGTATTAAATATCGTGGCAACAGTGCTTCTGGACAGTGCCCCGTTATGTTGCAGTGCTCTGTGCCCCAATTCCAGTTATCCTGCCACGGTCAGTGCCTCCAGGCTGCCTTGCCAGGTAGCCTGTGGTTGGACTACCAAAAACTACCGGAGCATTTCCAAGCTGCTTCTGAAGAGGAGTTTATTTTTTACTTTCAGGTTCCTAAAGGAGTCTTAAAGTGTTGTCTGCTGCAAAAAAAAAGTTGGCATTATGGATGCCAAGTGAGACAGCGGTGCCTGCATCCTGAAGCTGAGGCAGAGGGCGTGAGTTACCTGCGGGGAAGCACAGGCAGCAGGGCTGTTTTCATCTTTCGTGGGAGTGAAGTACAGCTCAGACTTGTACCTGCTGCAGCAGAATCCCGGGGTGATGCACCAGTGCACGTCAGCCTCTCGGACAATTCGTGGAAAATCTGCTTTGGCCATTGGGCTGAGAACTCTGAACTCATTTCACAAGTGACAGGTTTCAGCAGAACAATTCTCTACGAAGGAGGGAGCTTCAAGCACCTTCACGAATGCAGTGCTGGATGGCGGCCTCCACTGACTTTCTGAATTTTTTCTTTTCCTGCCAGAAATCCTTTCTTCTCTAAAAATATTTACTTGACTCTGCATATTGCTGTATAATCTAGAGATGGAGAATATAGTGCTGATTTTCAAATCCTGACTGGTGCAGGATATAAGAATGACTTCTAAAATAGGGCTGAAATGAGTCGCTTTGGAACACATTTCCTACCCTAATGTGCTCTTCTGGGTGTAGGGTGGCTTCTGCGCACACACAGCCCCCCACCACACCACCACCACACCCCCAGCATCTTAATCTTCTAGACCATTTAGTACCCTCCTCTTCTCCTAAGTAAAATACAATTGCTGGCTCTGATATTCATTAAGTGATAATCCAGATTAATTCAGACTTCGATGCAGATCCAGGTCCTATTTCGGCAGCGAAGAAATCCAGATCTCCCCATGGAAAATGCTCCCCCTCCCCTGCCCCCAACACACCCCCAGGGAGGCACGTACACCCGGTATGTAGAATGCCTTAAAGAAACTGTAGCTAACCACCTTATTAGTATTCCTCCCTCCTCTGTGTTTCACTTGCAGCAACAGAGGGCTGAGCAAAATGCAGTAGAACAGGGACAGAGACAGAGCTGGCAATCATCTCGGTGCAGGCTGCTGAATGTAGGGGGTGGGGGGGATGCAGCAAAGCAAGATTAATAACCTTGCCATAATCCTGTGCACCCTGGAAGGAGATACCTCTGGTGACGGAGCTGTTCTTGTCTTGATTAATTGGACTGAGTGAGTGAGGGGCTGGCAATCCACCTGCTTCGGAGGCGACCCCCTGGTTTTGCTGCTCTCTGAATCCTCTACCCATCTGGGAAGGTAACAGTGAGACCTACCATCTGCAGCACACACAGCAGCTATTGGAGGCTACTCCTGACAGTTTGCACTACAGTGTGGTGGTGGTTTTTTTTTTTTGGTGAGCAAGAAGCCAGGTACACGGTACAGCAGGATATTTCTGCACGCGAGCTCCTGAATTTCACAATCTGGTCCTTCAGCAACCCCCTAACTCTCCCTTTTCCAATTGCCTTGGAGTTCTGGGCTTACTTTTGGCACGGTCTCCTGGACGCATTTTTGCTGGGCATGGAAGAGCAGTAAATGGAACCTCCGAAAACTACTTGTTTTGCTTCGGTGTGACTCGGAGGAAGAGGAAAAAGCGACGAGAATCGGATCCGGCTGGAGGAATTTAAATTTCTTTCGGAGAAGTTTTACGGAGGGACCGTACAAAAGGTAAGTCCAGGGGTTTATCTACCCCCTCTGTTGCCTTGTTTGTATCCTGCTTGCTGGCCTGAGCTGGGGAAAAAAGCAAAACCATGAGTCCTGAGTGCAGATGAAGTGTGGTGTTCGTGAAGTCTGTGCTTGTTATTTGCGTTCCCTTTTTACTTCCTTTTCTGGTTTTGTGCTTTTGTTTTTCCTTTTTCTTCTCCCCCTGCCATTTGCACAGTAAAAATGCTAGCAAGAGAATGATCTCTAGCACTGGAAAAAATGTTAGTTAAATAGCACTAGAAAGCTCCTTTCATTTCAAAGGTATTAGAATTTCTAGGGAGAGAATTCTTTTTATTAAACCAGTGAAAATATTTGGAAATTGTCTAGAATGGGCAAGCAATACAGCTGGTACAATATCTTCAACGGGAGTCTGCATGTTTTCATAAATCTTGCCTAGTTTTTTCCCTGCATTTCAGTCGGCTCTAGAATGATGAATATGTAAGTAAAAAGCTGCTTCTTGCCGCTGTTAGCAGAAGTAGAAGGTAGGTAGCAGAATGGAAATGTGAGGATTTGTGCATCACTTAGATCAAGTTCATCTGTTTACTTCTCATTAACCTTTTGAATGCTGCTGGTTTCTTGTTTTCGGCTACAGACTTGATGAAATGTAGAGCCAAACACTAATAACTCCTATGGAACAGAGTGCCAGTCACAATGGAGTTCTGGGGGGTCCTTCCTTTTGGAGGATGGAGGCGCTACCCAAGTGCTCAGGTGACCAAAGTGAAGGTCTCATCCAGCACGGTTCACAGCACTCCAGTATTTCTGGAGATGGATCTAGCCATCGTACAGCCCTGATGCTACTCGGTGCTTAAACCTGGCACTTCTCCCTCCTCTTCCTCTTCCTCCTCCCAATGCAGTTTCTGCAGGAGCAGCCTGACCGTTGTAGCCTTTCCCATCTTTCTATTAAATAATAGAAATAAAATACCGTTGCAGTGCAGTAGAGCCGGAGCGCTCGTAGTTGAGAGTTTTTTATTGCTGCACTGATAGTACTTTGCATTCCCAAGGAGGTGAGCAAACCATTTGTAAATACATTGCCAAGATGCTTCCTTCTCCAAATGGAATTGCTTTAGATACTCGCCCCCCTCAATTAGGGGAATATGAATGACTGATGTTGAAGGGGATAGTATTTATTTGGATGACTGCATAGCTGGTTACTGAGCATAAAAAGACGTGGCCAAAATACAGCCCTCCCGAGCGCTGGGCTGGTGAGGGGCTTGTGTTTGCAGGGATACATACGTAAGGTGTGGGAAGAAGGTGACTGGTGTCAGAATTATGAATGCAAGGGCGCGTCAAAAAGGCTGGACCTTTGATCCCTTCGGCACAAAGAAGTGTCCTGACCCTTCCTGGTGATAGATCTTGTGTTGTAAAGCTAAAAACTTAATGAAAAGGCTCTGCTTCGGAGTAATCAAATCACTTTCTGTTATTGCATCCTGTCAGTCAGTCTCTCTATTTCCCCCTGGTTTTGCATAATAGCTTTAAAGAGGGATTAAGGAAGAAAAGAGAACTGGTTGTAGGGATGGGTTTTTTCCTCTCACTTTCTGGAAGTGATGCTCTGTGTTGCATGTGCCTTTGCTCTGGGTGATTATGACAAACAAATGTCTTTGTGGGCAGGATGCAGTTTTCCAGCTTTCCCCTCATTGTACTTTCCTCAAGCTGCATCGCCTGTAGTCCATGAATCTGTTTCACCAGGCAATGAGCTGTGCTCTCAAATATGGGGAGCAGGCTCTGTGTAATGAGGGCTAAAAAAAGGAAAAAAAAAAAAAAAGGCAGGGGGAGGGGGATGGGTGTTTTAAAAAAAAAAAAAAAAACAAAAAAACCACACACACCCATGGTTTGTCTTTTTTTTTTTTAAAAAAAAAAAAGACAAACCATGGGGGTGTGTTTGTTTTTATTTGTTTGTTTGTTTTTGTTTTTCTTTGAACCTTACCCTGATTTTAGAGTTGCAGGATGCAATGAGACCATCAAAGCAGAGATGTAGGCTGAATGAGAGCAGGGGGGAAATGTTCTGCCTGGAGATGAAACAACTTTCATGCTCTGGGGCGAAAGGAAAAAAAAACAAAACAAACCAAGCCACGGATGGCTCCCTTGCTCCATAAGTATTTATATGTTCTGATGTGTAGGATAAAATGTAGTAGTGTTGTCCTAAACTGTCTGAGAGGGTAGTCTCCTGTGTGTGCTGGAGAAGAAAGATGTCGCTGCTCTCTGGATATGGTGTCCAGATGTTAATCATCTGTTTCTGGTGATCAACTCTACAGAAGTGAGGCTGGTGGGGACTTTTTTGCAGGTAGGATTATCTCCTTACATACAGCAGACTAAAGCAAACGGTGCTGCTTTTACATATTAACAGTCTCACTGAAGAGGAAACCTTGTGCTGCTTCCCTCCTCAACCCTGTCTAAGTATTTTTGTTGGTTTAGGAGATTTCAATGAGAACCCTTCTGGGTTTCAACTTTGACTTCTCAATTATACTGTCATGTTGGCTATTGTTTGGGTTTGTACATCTTGTTGTATACCATAGAGTATATAACATCTGCAGTATCACATGATCAGTTTTGGTTTCTAATGCCATTGCTGTTGTTATGGCAAGAATGGAAATGGCTCATGCCCATGGCTGGCAGGTTTTATGTGAGAACAGGCCTTAGCACCAGTTGGACCACGTGTGGGTGTTAATTAATGTTCAGTTAAACTGGGAAAAGAAAGTCAAGTGTTTTACTTCAGTGGCAGTTCCATTTTTCAGTGACGCTTCCATTTCATACTGGAACACCCTCCCCTACCACATCATGTGGAAAACGGGTCCTTCTCCGTGCTCTTTGGGTGCCTCCATGAGCTCAACCTACTACACATGGCATGTCTTGCCGAAATACGAAATGAAGGTCTTCACGGGTCTTGCCATATAGCTCTTGCACGATAGGTCAAGTTTCTCAATAGGAACATGGGTAGGATGAGGTTCTTGTGAGTAGAATTATCAAAATGTTGTGTTGAGAATAAGTGGAAGATAAAAGAAAAATCGCTTTTTTTCACTTGGCTCCGATGACTTGGGTAGCTTCCATTTCACGTTGCTGAGGTCAGCCAAGCAGGCACTCGGCTTCTCCAGCACATGTTCCTGTGTTTCTGAGACCCAGGGTACTTCACACATGAATTCCTCCTTCCTTCTGGAACAAGCTGGGCTGACAACTGGTAGGTCAATCTCTGAGCTCTACAGTGACGCGCAGGCGAGAGGAGGATGGGGGAGAGAAGATGTACCGGCAATTCCAGGACTTGAACCAAAAGCACGAGCTCTGTGGGATGCAGAACATTTTGATTGCTGACTCATCGTGTTGGTCTTGTAATGTTATCGTGCAGTAACGGGATGGCACTGGGGCTGGCTTGGCAATAAGGAGCCAGAAAAAGAGTAGTTTATCAGTAACCGCACACTGCTTATGGGTGTTTGCTTCTCTACTGACAAATGCTGTCATGGCTGGAAATTCCTGCCAGTAGAGTTAGTGTTCTTCAATCTCTGACTTCAAGGGAATTAATAGGAAGTAAAATTTACAGCTTTTATGCACTTAAGGAAAAAAATAATTACAAAGTTGTTGACAAGTTAGTTGACTGCATTAATTTGCCTTTCCCCCCCCTTCCTGCCCCCTTCTTTCCCGTTTAATTTTGTGTCAAAGGATGAAATTTAGGAATGAAGGAGACTCAGAACCCAGAACTCCACTTCCTGGGATGGGAAACAGACATGTTAGATAATCTGCTGCCTAAGAGTTTTGAGTTTAAAACCAATCCACTTTCTGCTTGCAGTGCTCCTAATTGGAAGTGTGAAAATGAACTATGTTTGGAGGATGGTTTAATTTAGTTTTTCAAAAGAGTGGCTCCTCGGGTCATTTAGAAAAGACCGCCTCTGTGGTGGTACCTGCTACTGACTGAGGCAGCCAAGAAGGCATCCTTTAGTAGTAAGAGTTCCTTGCTTTTTTATGGAATTGCTGCACAAGACCATGTAGTTTTGTTGAGTTGTATAACCAAAAAACATGAGGAAAGTGACTTGGACACTGCAGCTTTCAGGAGTGGTCCAAAAGAGGAGTGTTGAGACTGTGGAGTGCACCTGTATGTGCTTCTACTGTTCAAATGGATAAGATAGTGATGGTGATGCTCTCCAAGTTAAAATTGAACTGCCCAAGTGGTATTTCAGTTTTCTACAGCTATTTTGTGTTGCTGAGGAGGAAACTTGCCGTTTCTATATTTTCAGAACCTGCAAGATGCTGCTGTGTAAGAGCTCTTGCTGCCAACCCAGGAGTGGTTACATAAGGTAGAATCCTATTGATCCTGGAGGAGGGTGGTGGGCAGAGATTTCTTCAGAAACTGGAGACTTTTTCTCAGAACATACACTGCAGAGGCAGAATGGGAACAAGGAATCTGGCTCCTTCCTGGGTGTGTTTTGTGTGGACAACAATTATTTTGTACCTTGCCCAAGTTTCTTTATTCAGCTGGCCATCCCTGGTAGGTGTTCTGGTTGTGCTTTGTGCATTGCAAAGGCAGCAGAGCCAGCAGTGGGAAAGAAAAGCTCGCTTCAATGAGGCTCTTAATTGCAAATATTATTTGCAAAATTGCAGCTTCTGTTGCTGCATTTTGGACACAGCTTTGAGCTTGCAGCCTACGGCGGGGAGATTTTCTGCGAGGCCCGTTATTCCAACCTCTGTGATCGTTTAAGATGTTGTTTTGGTAAGTTACATTGATGTCAAGTGCTCATGAAGTTGAGCACATATTGGTAATCAGACTGTCAGTTCCAGTCCTGTTGCTCCTGTTTACAAGGGTGAGAAGAGGGTTATGTCCTTCCCTGAAATCCCACAACTGGTGTGAGGTAAAGATACCGGCAAGTGAGGTGGGAGGCCAGTAACCTTGTTCTGCAGATGTTTGCTTCATTTGATTTAACTCCTCAGGGGAACAAGAGTTCTCTCCTCTATTGTTCAGTAGTAGGGGAAAATCGTACCGTGCACTGTGAGGCTATCAACCAGTGAGTGTATTTTCTATATATTTGACTTCCTTTTTCTAATTTGTATGCTAGTACATCATCTTTGCTGTCTGTTCTGCTGTCTCAGAAAGAAATTGGCAGATGAGAAAGAAAAGCAACGCTCCTTCCCTACCTTTGGGGTGTCTCACCAGCTTGTCACCAGTAAGATGTCATTTTGGTGTGGTTAGGTAAAGCTTGGTGTGGCACTGCTTTGCCCCTGGGACTTCTTCCCATTGTTCCTCAGTTTAAGATCACTGAAAGTATCGTGTAGCTTGAAGCCGAAGGGCCAAGGAGAAGGTGAGTGTTGTGAGAAGGCCTTTCTCTCTCACCGAGGCTGTTTATTTCAACCTGTTTTTATTTATAGGCTTTTCTCTGGAGCTGCTCGCTATAACAACTGTGCATTTCGGGTAAAACTATAAATCTTCACTATACTCTCAGTTATTTCAGGAAGAAAATGAGGCTCTTGGAAACTAAGTGACCTACCTACAATTTACTTAAAGCTTGCAAGAGTAGCCGCCTTCTGGAAAGCAGAAGATGCAATAGTTAAAGTGGAGAGAGGAGTGGAATGGGTGAACTCAAAAGTAGGAAGGAAAAATATTGTGGAGATTAGCCCCAAAACAAAAGCAATTTCGGGTTCTTTTAAGGACACCAACAGGGATTGCATTGCTCAGGCTGGATGTGGAAGAACATTTTACTTCTGCATGTGTTGAAAGCGTGTTTTAGCAGTTTGAGTGGGGAAAAATGGATTGTAGAATGTTCTTTTAAGCATCCCAACCATATGCTTCAGAAATGTCACTGAGATCCCAAGTCTGCCTTTTTGTTTTGAGCAAGGACAGACAGAGCAAGGCTAATACCAGGAGTGGCATTAGCAAAACTCCGTAGAGGGATGTGGAGCCCTCTTGAAAAAGCTTTGAAAAGTTAAGCCTTGGACTTTGATAGGAACTTTAAGCTGCAGCTGCTTAAGTAGAGGAATATATATTGAGTAAGAATAAATATCAAGAACGTATCTCCCTGGGAATACTGCCTTGCTACAGACTCTGCAGTTATTGCATTGCAAGGGGCTTGTAAATATTAAAGTCACGTTCTTTATCTGTTTAGCTGTGCCATCGTTCCTATCAGGTGGAAGTGTCATCTAGTTCTGAAAACAAATGAGAGAAGAGATCTGGTCTAGGCCAGTTTTGGGTGAAAGGCCCAGGAAAACAAGATCCTCTGTGCAGTTAGAAGTTTAAGTATGTGCTGAACTTGAGTTTAGATGGGATTGTTGGGTTCACCACAGTTACCACTTGGATCAGCTGAATTCAGGAATCCTGAAGCAAACTGCAGCATGCAGCAGAGGTGGTATCATGTGTGGTTTTGCAACTTCCTAAGTATCCAGAGATAACATTCCAATAATGACTGTTGCATGGGAAATTTGTATTGTAGAGGAAGTAGGAAGTAATTTAACTGAATTGGGTAGGTATTTGAGCTCACTTCTAGAAAACCAAGTATTATCTGGAGTTGGTTGAGCTAGGCCTTAGAATATTTGGCTGCATCAATTTTGATCTAATCACCTACATGTCTCCTGGGAGAAAAAAGTGAAAACCATTTAAGCTTTGAAGAGTTCTAGTGACTATAAAAAATCATTCCTCGCTTTCTATGAAGAGCTCTAGAATATACAAAGGAGTTTGGAGGAGTTCATGTCTGGCTGAATATAACCTGATCATCAGGTAGTAAATACCATGCGTGTTCCTTCTGTGCTTTGTGTTTCACGTCCCATGTGGATGAGGGGTGATTTCTGCCTTGGCAGTTTTAGTGGGTGCTCATGGGGTGGGCTGTGGGTAGCAGTGCTGGGCAGAGGCACCTCTTGCTGTCCTGTCACCTGCAGCAGAGCATCTGTGCCCTTTCCTGGAGGCCAAAGTGGCCTCAGGGGGAGCAGGGATTGCCTTAGTCCCTCCTGGCTCTGTCTACCAGGTGATTTAGCCGAGTAGTGCAGGAGAGATGACGGTATCACCTGCCTTGGTAGCTTTCCTTTTCCTCCCTTGTCATGGAAACAGGGCTCGCTGCCCTGACCCGGTGCCCTCCTACAGGAGTCACAACCCTTTCCAACCACAAAAGATCCCTTCAAATGGGGATTCCCTTGACAATCAGCTTTATAGTTTAAGCAGCTTTATGCAATACTGAAAACAGTGACAGTTGAGAGAGGTAACTAGGAGGCTTCCTATATTAGAAAGACTTGGCTCGGGAATGTGCGCTTCAGGGTCTTAAGCTGCCTAAAAGATTCTCTTAATCTGCCTTAATTCTTATTACTGTATTCTTTTTTCTGAAGGAGGTGGAGATGCCTGATGTTTCCTTTCATTTAGATGAGTAGAGAAGCTCCACACCTGTCTCCAGATCCATTAGCTCCATTCTGTGGGTGGCTGGCTGAGGATACCAAGTCTAATAAATGAATCACCAGAAGTCAGGGACTTTATGTAAAGTCAGGCTTTACATTGGTCCTATTGTGAGAGAGAAGTATCTGAACCTTTTTCCCCTCAAGGGGAGTATTTGCCACCAGGCAAGAGGTATTAGATGTGCTGTTTCCTTTTATAGGAAGTGTTAGGTTAGAAGTTTAGAAAGCGGATGGAATTCCCTTGACCTCCTCAGTTCCTTCTTGTGGAGACTTGTGTGAAACATTCCAAGAGTATTCAGTTGAAGCTGATTCATGAAACACCTCATTTAACATATGGGATGTGAGTTCTTACTGAGCATATTTACGGAATGTGGTAAGACAGGGGAAGTGTAGTAAAAGCTCTGTCCAAAATACTTCTGTTTACGTAATTTTCCATTTGAAATCAGAGCTTTGCTGTGGATCCTGAGCGTTTTGATGATGATTCCGTCTGGAACTTAATGGAAGCTTTTGAGGTCCAGCAGTGGAGAAGCCAGACTGATTTCATCATCTCTTACCTCTGGTCTTTGTCTCTGGCTGAGGGGTGAGCCAGTTTGAAACCTTTGTGGTGGTGGCAGCAGGAAATGTGCTTCCCCATCCCTTCCCTTTACCCTTTTGGCTACAGGGAGAGAAACTTTAGGAGCAGAACGTTATAAAGTGATGGTCTTGAGGATGCAGAGGAAGTAGAAATGGATAAAGCTACTACTCTGATACTCATAGATGTTTACTTTGCTAGTGGAAATGAGCTCTGTGTTACATTGCAGGAAGAGAAAGTGCATTTTGGAAAGCTATGATTTTTTTTCACAAATCTATGAATGTTGGAGAATACCATATTTGTTTCCTTGGGTTATTTTGTCCAGGTTCAATGTCTCAATTGATATATAATATCTAATGAGAAGGCTCTTTGATCAGCAACCCTGCCTGAGCTGTTAATACTTAAGTTCTTCTGAATGTTGCTGGTAGTTCTCTTCCTTTCATTTGTTCTTTCCATGTTGTTTAACTGTAATTGGTACTAGGAGGCTGCTTTCATGATCCTGTCCAGGCCCTCAGGCGATGGAAATGAGTAGGGAGTGCCAGTAAGGATGTCAGTTTATGAGGATAAGCATTTGGCCTCCAGTTGTACAAATTATTGTCGAAATAGTACTTTTCAAATGTAGGTGCGTTTCTGCAGTCCCTTCAGGTTCGGGCAGTGTTGAATTACTGAAGCCAAGCGGTAAGCATCGCAAGGAGCAGCGGAGGAAAGGTCACTGGAGGAGAAGGAGCATGTCTACTACAAAAGGCACCGATGTTGCATTTGATTTTTTTAGTAGGATAACCCAAACACTAGAAAACATTAAGAATTTAAAGCTACATGGGCTTTATACTGTTGTTAGTAATGGGACTGGAAATTGCCCTCTGTTAGCATAATACTGTGTTTGAATTTTTAATGTGGCGAAGGAAGGGAAAAGCTTTAATTGTTTCAGTTTGAGATGATGCAAATGCTCCTGCTTTGTGTGGAAACTCGCTCACTGGGAGGTGATACCTCTTAAACAGCTAATGCAGCTGGAAAAGGCAAAAAGCTATTGTAGCTAACCTAGGAATGTTTTGGGGAAGACTATTAGTGTAAAACTGCGATGGCTTGTTCTGTTTTTAACATCACATCTTAAGGTCTGCTACTTGAGCTCTGGTGCTTTTCTCTTTTTCCTTTGTTTTCTGCAGTTCTCCAGAGTCTCAATTTTATTTTTATGGCTCGAGGTTAATTTTGAGGAGGAGTCGATGCGTGGCTGATACGAAATGAAACTAATGTGCTTTGCCCTTGCTTTTGCCCCAGCTTGAAAGTCTTTGTTGAATTCTGTTGTTTACATAGACTTTGTCTCCCAACTAAAGAAAATAATAGATGCGATCAATACCTCGCCCTACTCACCAGGCACACTAACCCTCAGCAGAGCAGGCTATACGCACTGCCTTTACATACAGGCCCTTTTGGAGGGAATGGCCTCTTCTTCTCTGCCTGCCAAAGGGTTGAGGTGAGAAGAACAATCTTAGATTTGATCTCCTGTAACCATACACAGTGATTCTGTGATCTGTCTTACTTGCTTTTGCTTTCCCTATGACCTGTTTTCCTGTAGGATTTAGAATGTATAGATTTATATAGTGTATAGATGACTAAAACTGTTATTGAGCCGTTGCATTAAGCTGGTAAATGGCTCCCCCAGTGCCTGGCTACTGGCCCTCAGGACAGAAATGAGAAGCCTCCCCACCACCACCTTGTGCACTCCCCGCTTTCCCTCTGTTACAGGAACAGATGTCTTTAATGGCATTTCATTATCCACACAATGCCCTGACTTTCAGAAAATAAAGAAATGCTTTAGCTTGCTTGGGCTCTCAATCTCTACTTGCAGGCACTCAGAAGCAGTAATCGTTTTTTAGAAATTTCATTTATTGTGGAACCGCTGTTAAAATTTGGTTGTTTTGAGACAAGGCGACACCTGCCTTGTGAGACCGCGCTGTTTAACTAGGCAGAACCGGCACAAACGGGGATGCCCCATCAGTGCAAGGCAGTAAGGGCCAAGGCTGTAGTTCAGGTACGTGATCTCTTGCTACCTGTGACCTTTAAAGCCAAAATTATTCTATTCAGCGGCTCCTCCACTGGCAAGAGTGAGGATCAGGACACTTCTATTGCCTTGCTGCTGCCTTCTGAGTTGGTACCCAGGTTTAAACTGGCCCAGCAGGATGTGTGCAGGACAGAGATGACGGAGGAGTGGATCACGTTGGAGATGCCTACCACTGGTCCTGTTGGGCGAGAGCAATAAAAGTTGGTCACCATGATGAGATGGTGGGCAGCCTGTGTGTCACTTCAGGGGCTGAGGAGGAACTAGACCATTAGCAAGGTTAGTTTGGGTTTTGGTTTTCTAAACGTTGCCCTTCTTAATGCACTTTCTCTTGGCTGGCTTGCCCTGCGCTGGTAAGGATGGAGAGGAAATACGCAAGTAACTTCTGACTCATTCTGTTCCCCACCAGCTAGTGCAAGAATAATTTCAAAAGCATTAAGCAAGAGTTGAGTCACTGACTCAGCCGTGGGGTTCTGCCTCGCTGTACTGGAGGCTTTGTCTGGCCTTCTGCTGCTTTTACACAGCCTCTGGTTTGCAGGAGGTGTGGTGCTCCAGCCACAGTGCTGCAACTTGTGCTGACACGGCATATTGTGGAACACAGCATGGTGGTTGGAAGGTCCCTCTGGAGCTCCTCTGGTGACACCCCCCTGCTCCAGCAGGGTCACCCAGAGCAGGGGGCCCAGCAGCGCAGGGTCCAGGCACCACTGGAATCTCTCCAGAGAAGGAGACTCCCCAAGCTCTCTGGGCAGCCTGGGCCAGGCTCCAACCCCCTCCCACCAAAGAAGTTTCTCGTCCCACTCCCAGGGAACCTCCTGGGTTCCAGTTGGTGCCCGGTGCCCCTCGTCCTGGCGCTGGGCACCCCTGAGCAGAGTCTGGCCCCAGCCTCTCTGCTCCCCGGGGGCCCTTGAGCTCTTGCTCAGCCTTGCTCAGCTCCCCTCTGGGGCTGCTCTTCTCCAGCTGCACAGCCCCAGGGCTCTCAGCCTTTCCTGGCCACACAGATGCTCCAGGCCCCTCAGCAGCTTCGTAGCTTCTGCTCTCCAGTAGCTCCTTGTCTCTCCTGAGAGTTTTGGGGAGCCCAGCACTGAAGACAATACTCCAGAGGTGGCCTCTCTAGGGCAGAGTAGAGGGGGAGAAGACTCAGCACAGGATCTACCTTCAGAATTTGGTAAAATAACCCTTGTAGCAATTTTTAAGGTCAGGTTATGGCACATGAATTTAGTTACAGATTTAGAGGAACCTCTGCCCCCTGTGGAAGATCTGTGTGGCATTTGATGGATAGGAAGATTATAGGCTTCCATCAAAAGGTCATAGGACTATATGATGATTATCTTAAATTTATGGAATGTAGTAGAACATTAATATAGCACTTTCCTGTAGAACTTACTGAACTACCCTGTAACATTTAATATTTGGACTGTAATTTTCTGTTGAACTTGATGGGAGGGTCCAAAAATAGAAAACTACGATTCCAAAGCAGATTTGGTTTTGTCTTTCTCCATGGTATGTGTTCCTGACAGAGCAAATAGATGGACATTTAGGATTTTATCTGGAGTTGAAGAGCAGTGTAATGCTTTACCCCATTGCTTCTGTTGTGGTATAGAGAATACATTTCAAATGTTAACTAAACTAACTTTTAGCGTTGTTTCTATATTTAAGGCTTCCTCTAGGTTAGGTGAAACAATACCCCAAGAGTGTCATTGGAAGAGGTGGCTTGAGTGTGTGATACGGGGGAAGAAAGTTCATAAGGATGGTGACTTTGACTTCTGGTTTTGGAAATCGATGCCTTAGGAACTTAGAACTTGATAAGAAATGAGGAAATTATGTGAAGTTTAACGTTTTCAACTCTCAGACATGATAGAGGCAACACTGAAACTGTGTCCATGCAGCAATATGAATATATAGATTGTTCTGGGAAACTTCGAAATAAATAATTATTTCCAAATCAGAACAAGGCAAAGCAGCCCTGAATCCTTCAAGATAGCCCCTGTCATCCTCTGCAGCAATCTTAACTGCAGTTTAAATCATGCAAGTCATAGCACTTGTGTCCTGTAAACGATGTTCTGTCACTGCCAGGACGAGGTTGTGTCTGTATCAAAAATACTTCGGGCTCCCTGGCTTCATGAAATAACTGGAGTTGACGCACATACTGATCTCAAATCTTCCTAAGTGCAGTACCACTCTTGGCTTTGCTTTCTTCCCTGTTCTCTTAGCACCAGCCCTGCCAGGCTCTAGGTCAGGGCGTAGCACAACATTGATGTGGAAATGCCTTGCTCTTCTCCTGGCTGGGGCAAAATACCACACATGCAGGTATGTACACACGCTCACCTTCTGCTTCTGAAGGTTTGAGTGCTGCTGTCCCACCCCTGCTACAGCAGAACCAGATTTTCTGTTGGAATCATTAAAACTTCTTGTACTTCTGAAGGAAACAACTATCAGGATGTTGTTAGATGACCTTTTCTTTCTTGTTTGTTTTTTTTTTTTTCTCCTTTTCTTGCAGTCTGTGGAAAGAAGGTCAAGTTTCAACTCAAGGGTTGGAACCAGTAGTTGCCTTCTCCTCACCTTGTCTCCAAGAATTAGTTGCAAGTTTTGCTGACTAAAGCTCTTTGCCTCATCTCCTGTAGGAGCAGATCTGAGCAGTGTTTCCTCTGGCAAGTCTTTTTGAAAGACTTGTCTCTGGAGCCAAGCACTAAAAGACCATTTCAGTGAGCCCAACCTCTACTCTAAATCTTTCAAGCTTTTCCTTACTGAGTTTTATCATGATGGAAAGTAGACAGTTTAAAAATCAGTTTTTCGTGGTGACTTAGAATCGCTTTATGCATAGCTCCTAAACTGAATTTAGAAATTACTTTTTGTCGTGGTGTGACGTAACAGCAAGGGAGCACCAAGTCACTAGCACCGATTCGGCGTCATTTCTCTACCATAATGGCAACTGGAGAGAGGGAGATGCAGAGGTGGGTGCTGGTACTTGGGGCTGCACTTGGCTCGTGCCCAGCTCCTCCTCCCAGCTCTGCCTCGCTTACCCCATGAAAGCCGAGTTCCTCTAAGCAAACATAAGGTAGTGATTCTAACTACTCATTATTTCCTTAGCTGCCTCTATTGACGTGGCTCAATAGGCTTACGCGCAAGTACAGCAGTCCCCTAAAAATTAGGTGAGATGTGCTTGTTACTTCTCCCAACCTCCCCCTCCCTTTTTCTCATAACTGTAACTTCTCTAATACAGAAATTTAATTTTATTACCCACTTTTGACCTAAAAAGCTATATAGTCGGTTAGGAAGAGATGTTCCTGCAAGTAACTTGACTTTGAATCAGTTGTTGAGCAGGGAAGGAGAGGAGTCCTTACGAATAGCTCGTGTAGTTGGCAGTAATTTTAGAGGTTTTGTTGAAAACAGGCATTTGCTTCTACTTCTGTCTCACTTTCTTTTCTTATCTGCATAAACTTTGTCCTTTTCTGGGAAGAAAGGCATTTTTCTTTCGCTCTCAAAATCTCACTTGACATTTAGCAAGGGCCGTTTGTAAGAATGTCAGATTGATGAGAGCCGCTTGCTGAAGTCTCACCGTGTTCACTCAGCTGAGCAATATCTGTTGTTAACAGCCCTAATTATTATGAACAGGTTTAAAAGGACAAGCTTATCGCTGTACTTTGGCAACATGCTTCTCAGCTGCTGGTTACACAGTAGTAATACTTGGCACCTTACCTTGCTTTTTATCTTCAAAGTGCTTACAGATATTGACTAATTAAATGTATCAGACGCTCTCGGGAGGCCCCTTGGTTGGGGCTTCTTCATTTATATTGTACAATTTGTGAGTGTTTAGGTTCATAGTGACAAGCAACAGAGGTGTGCCGTGTGTGGCTGAGTCTCTTGAGTTTCGTTGGAGGTTTTCGGACCTGGTTTCACTTGAGCATATACCCTCTGGGAATTTGGGAATTATAAAGCCTTTGGCAGGAAAAGAGCGCACAGTTATGGTGATGCAAACAACACGGGGATCACCTACTGAAGGTGCTGGAATGAGGAGTTCCAGGAGCCTTGAAGAAAAAATCAAATCAATTGAGTTTTGGAGTTGCAAACTTGTGTTTGCAATACAAGTGACTTGACTCACGAGCTGTGTTACTGCATCTTAGAGCCCTTTGGCTTTCACCCGGGACCTCTTTCATCAGGTGGGTTCCTAGTGATGACTGTTCTGCAAAGAAAAATGGAAGCAGAGACGTAACTGAATTGTTGTGTGTTTTCTAATGTTTGCCAGTGAGCCCAGCATGGGATGTTTTGGAAACAAAGAGATTCCTGTGCTAGCTGGAGTGTCTTTTACTTTATTCTGCAGCCAGCTCTGGGCAGATACGTCATCAGAGAAGTGCTTGAGCCCAGGCTCCAGTGAGTGTTTGTACTAATTGATGAAGGGATTGCTGTGCAGTAGCCGGAGTGGTAGTTGGGCCGTGTGTCAGGGAAAGCAAGGGCACGCTTGGCCACCTGGCCCTGGGTGTGGAATGGACCTGAGTGACAAGGGGACAAGGCCTCTTCCCTATGGAGCTGATGTGTATGGTGGCACTCAAGCTAGAAATCGTCATGTGGCTAAATAGCTCCTGCACCTGCAAAGTGCCTGTCTGTGGATTTTCTGAGAGAACATCATGTTTGAGGAGGTGTCTTTGCATTGGGCAGAGGGGAGAAATACCTGTTTTGCTGAAATGTTTCTACCTTTGGAGGAAGGTGACGGCAAATGAGGTTCAATACATGAATTTAGCAGTATCATGAGCTGTGTAATCTGCTGTTTGAGCATTTGTGGACATCATTGTCGAGCATTATGAAGTAATGTTTAGCTGATTGATGTCCCTGGTTAACTAAAGTGTGCTCAGAACAGCTCTGCTGAGCTTGAAACTGAGGCATTTGAGCCTTTTAGACCGAGTGAGAGATCTCGAAGCTGGATGTCCTCAGACCTCGTGTGCCCTTTTTGCATAAGCAAGCAGGAGTCACTTGGAAGAGCTCTCCACGCTTACTAATTCTTCTGGTGGCATTCATAGCTAGAGTTGTTTCCAAAGGCTTGCACACATAGTAGTCAGCTCTTCAGAATCTGACCTTTATTTGGACACATGAATCAGAATTGAGCTTTTAAAAATTCAGGCCTTTGTTCCCTTTGGTATTGTTCGGATTCAGTTATGGTATTTTAGCTTTCCATCCTTCCCTTGTCCAGCTTTATAGATCTGCAGTTTGGGACAAAGTGTTGCTTATGATCCCCAGACACGGGTTGCTCACTGATATAGCTGGGAAATTGTAGTCCTTAGTTTTGTTACATTAGTTCTTAGGCTCTCAAGCGTAATCCTGTGGTGCTATGTGCTGGGCAAATGTAGGAGAAAGATGAGTTCTCCCTGCAAGAATTTGTGCTTTCGTCTCTGAGATGGGGCCAAAGATTCTTCAGATGCACAGATAAGAAAATCCAGCGTGTGAAGTGGTATATTAAAAATGATGTAGGCAAAAAAATAAACATCTATTTTAGGAGTCAGATTCTCTATTTATATTCCTTTGCATGCCTTTCCAAGGGGCACATTAAAACTGCATCACCTGACATGAGGCAGCGATGGGCTCCTGGAGAAAGCGCTCTCCCTGAAGGGCACCGAGAGCCTGGGCGAGATGAAAGAGTAGGTTGCTCCGTGGCGCCTTCCTGTGCTGATGAACTGAGGCAAACACTTGCAGTAAGTGCTCAGCAGGGCTTCTCTCCTGGCCCTCTCCATACTGTAAAGTGCTGTGGGTGACGTGCCTGAGGAACAGGATCCAGCTGGAGGGACCTGGACAATCTGGAGAAGTGGGTCTGTGTGAACCTCATGAGGTTCAACAAGGACAAGTGCAAGGTCTTTACCTGGGTTGGGTCAGCCCATGCTAACAGCCCAGGCTGGGGGTGAAGGGATGGAGAGCACCCCAGGGAGAAGGACTTGGGGGTGCTGGAGGTGAGGAGCTGGAGCAGAGCCGGCCCTATGTGCTTGCAGCCCCTGCTCCCCTGGGCTCATCCCCAGCAGTGCGGGCAGCAGGGCCGGGGGGGGATCCTGCCCCTCTGCTCCCAGGGCTCTGGGGAGAACTCCCCTGCAGGGCTGGCTCCAGCTGGGGAGTCATCAGCCCAGGAGAGACAGGGACCTGTTGGAGTGGGGCCAGAGGAGCCCAGTGATGCTGGAAGGGCTGGAACCCCCTGCTGGGAGGCCAGGCTGGGAGAGTTGCCAGCTACTGCATCTCCTTGGGGGTTTCCTTTCTTTTAGCTGAAGTACCTCAGCTCACATGCACTTCTGGCTTGATGCTCTCGCTTTTATAGGATCTCTTGTGGTTCTGTAGGTTTTGACCATTGTTTTAGTCTGAAATATGTTCTGCTGTTTCAACACTCGCCACCTCCTCCCCCCTTGCTGGTGACTTTACACTATGCAGAGCAAGGAACAGCTTTACAATCGGGTGTAGGCCAGTGGTACGAACCCCTTGTAGAAATGAATAGCTCCAGTGACAATTAGTGATCTGGTTTGGCTATTGAAGAGGCAGGATACAAGTGTGTCTGTTTTACCACGGGTTTGGCAGATCAGCAGCACCTGCAGCGAAGGAAGAACGTAATCCTACGTGAGATTTGTATCCCTGTCTCCAAGTCCCTTTCCATCATCCTGTAACCAAGGGCTCTGAAGTCCCGTGGCCCTGTCATCGGTGCCGTTCCTGGTGTCACTTAAGGCTGGGTGTAAAACCTCACTACAGGTACCACTTAACTATTCTCTCTTCGGCTGCAGAGAAAGAGAAGAGCGCTGTCTTTATACCTTGTCACCCCTTGTGTGCTGCAAGAGATTTTCCTGTCCTGTCTATACCCACATGTATTTCCTTCTTACATAATTCATCTCTGAAGGATTTGCATTTGCCTGAAGTTGAAAGTTCCAGGAGTGCCTTGTAATGATGAGAGAAACGGGGACAGAAGGAGCTGACTGGGTTTGTTTTATTCTGACCTCGCACTTTTGCAAATTTATTTATTATACAAAAACCTCTTAACTAAGAGATAGTTGAACTTGTGCCAGTTCAGTATTTCAGACTTTAAAAGTGATGCGACCCATTTATATTTTGACTTGAAAAAGCTTTTTCTGCGCTGTCTCAGCACAAGGTGACCATCTGTCCATGTCCCCTGCTGAACTGACGGTGCAAGAAGCAAAGCCCTTTGCTGTGCCCTGGTACAGACCCCCTTGCGCCCTCTCTCTCCACAGTCAGCTGTTCACTGTGTTTTTTGATATGGGGAAATATCACAGAATAGAATCATTTTGGTTGGAAGAGCCCTTTAAGGTCATGGAGTCCGACCATTAACCTACCTTTGCCAGGGCACCACTGAGCCCTGTCCCTCAGCACCACATCTCCACGCCTTGGAAACCCCTCCAGGGGTTGTGGGGACTCCAGCCCTGCCCTGGGCAGCCTGGCACAGGCCTGGACAACCCTGCAGGGGAACAAATTTTTCCTCAGCTCCAGCCTCAGCCTCCCCTGGGGAAACTTGAGGCTGTTTCCATTTGTCCTGTTGTTTGGGAGCAGAGCCGGACCCCACCCCAGTTCCGTGTGTACCACTGCCGGAATCACGCAAACATAGAGGCAGGATAATCAGTTGTAGCTGAGGAGTACTTAGCCAGGAGAGAGAGCATGTGGAAGGGCTGCTGTGACCTTTCCAGATCATCACTCTATTTAGTATAATTAATGAGAAGGTCTCTGCTGGAGTGCAAGGTCTAGGTGCTTGCTTTTGGAGGAAGGAGCTCAGGGAAAGCTGGAGACAAGGCTTTGGAAGGGCCCAAATGCCAAAAGCTTGTTGGGAAAGAAGGGAGATTGTAAAGAATTAGGTAGCTGAGGTGCGGATGGTTTTGCTGTCAGATGATTGGAATTGATGGCTGTGTCACTGTTTACGTCACTGCAACATGTCTGCTGACACCTCTGGCAATTTCCCTCTCGACTGAGAATCATTTCTCATCTTCGCACTGCACCGGGGATCTTTTCTGAGGGCTGCAGAAGCGCTCCGTGTGTATTCATAGCTGGGCTTCGAAGAGGAGGTTTTTTTACAATAGGTGAAGAGCTCAGCCAGACATAATTTCCCTTTGGCAGAGCTCTGTTTGATCCTCTTTTACAGATCAAATAAACCCACTGGAGGTGACAAGGAAGCGGTGAGCGTAACAATCCCCAACACCGACGGGCGCAGCCAGGAAGCCCCCCGTGACAGTTCAATCTTGTCTTCCCACGTCGTGGCCGCTGGTTCCCCGTTTCAAAATAAAAATGCTTTCAGGTTCCTGCCAGCCACCAAAGCTCTCCAGTTTGTGTTTAATCAATGACTTGTCCTGGTCTGGCATGTTTTGCCCGAGTGGTTAATACACATTTCTTTGTTTCCCTCCCATGTTTTGCTGAAGCAACGATAGCACAGAGGCGCTTGCCTTGCAGAAAAAGAATCTCAGGGACTCGTTCAAACCCAATTCCTTGGCTTTGTCACAGGGAATTTGTATGGCTGTGTGGGAAGAGGATCTGTGTGGGACTGGCCGCTTGCTCTTCCTTCCTCTTCTGCTGCTTCCCCGTGGCTGGTTACAGTCTGGCATTGCTTCCTTCTGAGAAACGTAAACACTTGTAGGATATTTAGTCCTTTAACAAGCAGAGCGAGCGTAAAATTGATGGGAAATAGCCTCTGCTTCAAAAATACCACGCTGCTGTTGCCTTGTGAATAAACTGCTTTTAGGGCTTACCTGATTTTTAAATTTTAGGTGTAAGTGTATGGAGTTTTTTGGTGGGGGTGTTGGTCTGTGGTTCTTTTGTTGCTTTGAAGAGCTTGTAGGACTTACACGTGTATATGTATGATTTTTAAAAGCTCCATCTAGTACACTGGGCACTGTAGAGTTACTCTAAGGCCAGACAGTCAGTAGAACACAGTGATTGTGAAGATCGTTTCTCACCCCAGCAAATGAAACTGCTTTCCAGTCACATAGGGCTGGAGTCACCACATCTTTCTCCTCATTTCAAGAATGTGGTTTCCATAGTTAAATCCTTGGAACACCAGGCAGCAGGTCTTGCTCTACACGTGGCAGAGAGAAGGTCTTCTGGTAATTATTTGCTTTTAAATCGTGAGTTACCCTCGTTACGAGTAGTGCCATTACCACAGTGCTTTCTGTGTACCTACTGCAGTGGGAATTTCTGGGAAATTGGGAAATATTCAAAAAAAAAAAATGAAGTTCGCTTAGTCGCTTCTAAAATTTGCAGCCTTCACATCTTATGATGGAGACAGATCTGGATTGAAACTGCTGAAGAGCAGTCAGATTTTCCCATGGGCTGTGTCTCCTCAGTGTCCTAGTAGAAAGGCTCCACAGCGTTTGGAAGGCAGCAGATTGGGAGCTCCAAGTGGTTTAAGAAAATGCCAGTCTGCTTTCAGCACAATAAGCCCTTTGGCAATGGCTGACTCTTTCCAAATGCCTCCAAAAGCCATCAACAGAGACCGGTATAGAGACAAGATCATATGGGTGTCTAATTTTTTGATAGCTATGGGTATAAAAGTTGGATATGATATGGATATGAAAGGCTTCGGCAAGATGTGTGGCCGCCTTTTAGCTTTTCCACCTCTAAGGATATCGAGACATCTCAACAAGTGACTGCCTGTGCTGTTCTGTTTGACCCAGTTTGGTGATGGGAATCTGCCTTTTTTGCTTGGCAATAAACACTTCCAAGCTCAGCCTTTGTGGTAGTGGTGGGGTAGACATAATAACTTTTTGGATACCAATGGAGAGCTCACTTGTTTAATTGTCTCTGATCTTTCGCTCGTTTCTGCCCAGCGGGATGCTTTGAAAGGAGCATCGTTCTTCTGCGTAGTTTGTATCAAACAGTGAAAGTTTTGCTTGATGTAAAAATGATTCACTCTCAGCCATCTGTTCTTCTAGTCTTGAAATGCTGTATCTGAGCAGTAGAGCCCCTCAATTTATTTCTTTTTGAGCGAAAAAATCCTTGAGTGAGAAAATGGCATTAAAGTTTTATGTCGCTGCCTTTTGGCTCGATAAACAATAGCGAGGTACACAAAGGATTAATAGATCCTTCCTGCAGGGCCTCTGCTATTATCTAGAGGATTTTTGTCTGCTAAAATATGAGCCTTACAGTACCTCCACAGGCATAAATTATTTGGCTTTTCATGAAGGATAGCCTGTCGCCCTGAAGGTAATTTTTCTTTTTCCTTTACAATGCACTATAACTTTGTGCTCATTCCAGTCCCCACCCCCGTAGGCAGCACGTTACTCCCCTACGGACAGTAACCCCGGTACCTTAGCAAAGACTCAAATCTCTGCTTTTGTGTAGGTAACTGAACTCTGATACTGTCTGGAGCTGACCAACAGAAAAGCCGAGAGCAATTTTGAACAAAACCGAAGCCTACGAGGAAATATCGGTGCCTTCAGCTGGCTCTTTGTGTGGGATTAGGGTCTTGGTGTAAATTTGTGGGAGCTTCGGGTCCTCACTTTGCTTCCTGTGGGCAGATGAAAGCTACTGGCCTCAGTCAGGCAAGGTGAGGATCATAACCAGAGCATTGTGCTGTGAATCTCGCTGAGGTGGCCGCAGCTTTGCGTTTTCCTTTCTCCCACGATCACAATTGCTTACCAAAGTTTTCTTAACATCTCCCAAGCGAAACTGGGTCTGAATTGAAATTTTCTCTTCCCGCTTCTCAGCATCACAAGAGTAATGTAAAAAACTGCAGTTCTGTTTCCCTTCTGATACTTTGAGAATGAAATTTTCTCTTGTCCATGGCCCATTTAATGCCAGTTGAGTCCCGTGTATGGGTGAGCGTGTTTGCAGGGCTCTCCTGATCAAGACCTGAGTGAGCCCAAGGCAGGCTTGGTGCTGGCTCGCTCCCGAGGATTCTTTCATCACACTTAAAATTATAAGTGCAGAAATGTGCAGGAGGTTCAGTCAAGTTCAAGAAAACGACACAAACCTCAGGATGGTATCTGTGTCCGTGGTGGTGTCTAGCCTAACCAGGTGTTGCCGAGGCCGTGCTTTATCAGACCCCTGTCTGTTCTTTCAGAGGGATGACAGTTTGAGCAACAAGCTCCAAACTTATCTCAGAGCAACAACTACTGTGGCATTGGTCTTGTCCATCATACATCAACTGGTTGGTGGTTGGTTGTTGTTTTTTTTTTTTTGTCATATTATCTCATGATCCCTGTGAGCACCTTCAGGTTGTTTTAGTCCATGGATTTGTAAAGTCTCTGGGGTGTTAGTGTTGAAAATATTGGCTGAAGTTTCTGTAGACAATTGCAGAGTTATCTTCTCTTCTTAGCTTTGGAAAGATTTCAGTTTATACTGTTTTCTGTCTCAATCTCTTTTTAATAGCTGTGATTCCTTATCTCTAAATATTAAAAGATGACTTCTGTGTGCAGCTGAATTTGGGCTCTTAAGGTCAGCCAAGTGTGTAGAAGCTTCCTGTAGTAAACCAGAAAAAGAGGCCAATTTCTTTATTGCTCAGGGAGCACCGTTATATCTGCTGTCCACCATCACCTTTGGGGAATATAAAGAAGCTGTTGTCTTAATTCGTATCAGCTTTGGTGTGGTTTGTGTTGAGAAAAATATTTTAACCAGTCGGTTAATGTTTCTTTCAGCATCAATACACTACAGAAAACAGAAATGGGGTTGTACTTTAGACTAAACTTCACAATATGCTTTCTACAAAAGCTTAAAAGCTTATTAGGAGAAGTGAATTATGTGGGTGTTGAAGGATAAGATTGTTGTTTAGAAGCTGGTTGAGAGAATTGATCAGTTTTTCATAAACAAAACCCAGCTGCTGGCAGCATCTTGTTTCAGAATTGGAAAGTGCAGTGAGATGTGCTGTTGAATATGCTTATGAGGAGTTATTTCTATTTTTTCACTTCTAAAGGTTTGAAACTAGGGAAAAGATTGGAACTTGAAGTTTGAGTTTTCAGTAGGCCTCCCCAAACCCAGGAAAGCTCAGTAGTTTCATTAAGTTCGTTCTGAATTTGCAGGCTGAAAGGTGATGACAAAAGGTGCCTGAAGTGGCCAAGATTTGAAGAATAACAGAGTTCTTAGGTTTGAGTCTTGAAGTTCAGCTTTCTGAAATAGTTAGGAAGCCAATCCAATGCAGAAATGTGCAAGGTAATGAACTTTAGAATGAGCCCTTTGAAATGCTCAGAACCACTGATGGGTTCTGAATTAAATGCTGCTCTTGTCTCCCACGGAGTCCGGAGCTTTGTCGTTATGGGCCCACTGAAAATAGCTGCTTGGTGCTCAGCTGTGGTCAAAATTATCCAAAAAATTCCACTTGGCAATAGCCTTCTAATAAGAAAGGAATTGAGAATATACCAGGAATTTCTGTTTCAGCAGAGGATATATAAAATATTTGCTTGAGGTTTTTATTTGTATTTTTTCCTTCATTTCAGAGGTGGAAGAACAGAGAGGGAGCTAGGGAGAACAAGTTGGAAAGCAATAAAAAAAGCTGTGTTTTTCTCTGGTTATAATGGGAAATTGATTTAGGGGATACATCGTCAAGGTTGTTATGGGGGAATAGTGATAAGCCTCTTAAATGAAGAAGAGTAAAGCTAACAGGAACTGTGAGCTCGTAAGGGATCAAAAGAGATTACAAAAAAAGAAAAGCAAAACAAAATAATACAGATCACATCATCTAGATGTACTGGTTTCTACTTTTGGACAAGTACAGGTACTGTCCTTATTTAATGAGAAGAGTGAAAGTAGCAGCATTTTCAAGCAACTCTCATAGAAAAAGTTAATTTTATTTCCTGTTGAAACAGAAAAGATGTGAAAATCTCATGTTTTCTTTCTGAGCCTTTTTATAACAAGTAAAAGAATAAAGCAAATGGGTAGGCAAGAAATATGTTGTATCTCCTTCCCTCCCCCATCCCCTCCAAATGGAATAAATGAAACTAAACCAGTTTTTCTTCAAATTGGAGAACTAGAGAAAATCAAGAGATTGTGGTGTTGTGTGTTTTTCCCTTTCTGTTTGTTACGGCTTTGTTTGGGTTTTTTTTGGTGAGCTTTTAAAGCAATCTCTATGAGCACTACAAGAGGCTGAAATAGCTTTGAGATTAAAACACAAGAGACTGCAACAGAATTTGACTGAAGGAAGTACATTTCCTAAAAGAAAAACTTGATCCTGAAGTGCACTGATTTTTGTAATGATAGGACTGAGCAAGCTGAGGTATACTCATTTTTCTGCTTTCAAACATAGGCCAGCTCTTGACCGTTGGGTTTAGGAAGGTATTTTCCTCCCAGAGCCAGTATTACTTACTTAGCATTGACAGTCCTAGGGGAGGAAATGGGTATGAAGAAAGCAAAAGGCGACCTCTGAGAAGGAAGTGCATTTTTGATACATGTGGATGCTGTATTTTCATTTTTCTGTTTCTTGGGCTTCCCCCCAGATTTTAACAGTCCATGTGCCTTTGATGCTTTTATACATAGGTATTGCCCGTTTTGGTACTTCAGCACTATAGAAATAGATTTAAACTGCACACATGCGCCTCAACCGAAGGAAGACCTAAAGTGGGAAAGAAGAGGAACAGTATAAAACAAAACTGCCTGAGATAAAGAGGAATTCTGTGCGGGATTACCTTTTCTCATCCCTTTCTGCTGGAATGTCACATGTTTGCTATTACTTAGAACCATTTAGAGAGGGCTTTCATTTTATTGTACTTTCAGCTGGACAGGACTGGGAAGTTCAGAGAGAACACGAAAGATCAGAGTTCTAAAGGAGGTCTGATGGAATAGGAAAATGAGATTTCTATTTTTCCCACATGCTACACTTTCTGTGAAGAAAACCATTACTAGGCAACTTATGTGTACAGCCTTGAGGAAGCTAAATCTGGAAACTCTGTATAGCTCCCTAATAACATGTTTAGAAAATGCAACCTCAAATTTGCTTCAATTCTTGGGTGCGTAGAAAAGTGAGCAAGCTGCACATTCGCCCAGCTCAGTGGTACAGAAACCTACGCTGATGTGTTTCTGTTGAGGAGCTTAATACCACAGCTGACACTTGTGAGTTCTTAACCTCTGATATATTTTAGCTGACTAGTACTACTAGTGTGGATGGTGAGCACCATCCGAGGTGCTCACAGCAGCAGTCAGGGTGAGCTGTTGTGCTGTAACAAATGAGTGCTTTCAGTGACTTGTGTCTGCACAGGTACAGCGCACGTCCGAGGGGGTTCAGCACCCTGCAGCAGCATTGCTTCAACAGGGGTAATTGTTGGGGAAAAGTAATTAATTCAGATTTCCAGTGGGTGTGTTTGGGTGCTAATTCTTTCAGTGGTCGTCTCCTGCTCCATATACCTGTGATGAAGTTTTTATTCCTTCTTATTTTTCCTACTCAGACTCTTAATTATTTTTCAAGTTAGGTGGGTAATGTATTGTCCATAAAAGCATCTATCCAGACACTCTATCAACCCAATATTTTTGTTTATTGTACCTAAACTTGCCTGAAACATGTACTGTTTCTGTTGGATTCTTTATTAGAGAGAACTGCCTGTATATCCTGTCAGCTTAACATCTTTGTTCCTCTATCTGGATCTCTTCTGGAGACTCACAGTTGCAGGATTGTGATTCTGAAACTTGTTTGTGCCCTTCAATGAGCAAATGCTCTGTACTGATCCTTCTCGGTGCCACAGTATTACGTATTTCTAGATAGATCTCAAATATCCATCTCAAATACACTCATTTGAGATTTTAGAATATT